>JAWWEV010000024.1:349417-446021 GCA_035583235.1 Hafferia zeledoni
CTGGGCAGCCAACACCTCCCTGCACTGCCAGAGGAGCCTGCAGCTTCAGCACTGACACAGCTGCAGCCCAGGGCCTTAATAACCATGGCATTGCTAAATCCACACTCTTCCACTTTCCCCAGTAAAAGCTGCACTTTTCCAGACACCAGAGGGATTTTCTTCTCCTGCTAGGAAGTTGATTCTTAGGAGAGCTAAATCCAGCCATTAAATGATTTGGCCTCTCAAAGCAAGAGAGCTTCACATTTCACACTGCGGCTGGTGAGGAGGGAGGACACAGCCCGTTCCTTGCTCTATTGGGATGTTGTCATGTGGGCAAACGGCTCCATGAGGCCACCACCACCATCAGAGGATCCAGTGAACTCAGTTACAGCTGCCACATTCCCCACCCTGTCCCTGGGGGGACACGAGTTCCAGCTCCATTAAAGATGGATCAACATAGTCAAGGCTGAAGTTTAAAGAGAAGCGAATTTGCTCAGCTCCTGCTTAAGCCCCAGAGCAAGGCCAGGAGCCTTGGAGGGCACTGGCAAGGCCAGCTGCAGCTTAGTGGAATCCTCTTTAGGGAGAGTTTTACTTCCACTTATTTCCTCCTTCCCAGGACTGTAACCCTTTACACGATCAGCCTGACCTTCAGAAGGTCTCTGCTCTGAGCAGAGCAAGAGAAATTCAGGCATTTAAAGCTATTAAATGAAAGTGTCATACACTGACCCACAGCAGCTTGCAAGACAAGTTTGTGAGAACTGTACCACAGGTGGGTAACAAGAGCATGAACTATGCTGAGGGCTACAGCAAACACCTCAAACTCATTTTTTGAAACCTAAAACACCTGCATCTTCCTCTTACTCTAACTGGAGCACAGGCAGCTCCCCCAGTGCTGGGGACCCTTGCCCATGGCATGCACTCAGACCTGCCACCCTGGCACTCCCATAGCCCCAGCTCAGCCAGGCAGCAGCACAAGGGCAGCCAGGAGGGCAGAGGACTGGACCCTCCAGTGGGCACCACAGCCCCACACCAGCGGGATGGACCAAGCTTGAGCTTGGCCCACGGGTACCAGAGCCCCTGCCCAGGCCATCACTGCCAGCCTGCACACACACAGCCCCCAGAGCCTGGCACAGCCCTGGCACCAGAGCTGGGGACACAGGGACAGGCAGGGCACCGCTTCATGAGGGCAGACAGAGAGGCAGCTGCCTGCAGCATCAAGTCACCACCATACCATGCAGGATGAGGCCAGGGCTGGGGGATTTTGGCACTCAGAAATGGGAGCACAGGGGCCTACAAACAGTGCAGTAGAGAGGCCATTCCATGAGGTGAGTAAAGAAGCTTTATTAGGAGAAGGCAAACTCAGGGTTAAAACCAGTCCTAGGGACTAAAACCATCCCAGACCCCCAGGGCCTGGGGCCAGCTGAAGCAGGACTGAGTGGGACTGTCTGGGGCCCCCCTATGGGGCCTTCCTGTCCTCCTCAGAGGTGCCCACCTTCTGCAGCCTGGCCTCCCCCTGCCTGGCTGCCGGGGGCACTCGGGGCTTCCTCGCCTGGCTTTGACCCCTCTGTGCCTTGGGGGCATCCTGCTGTGCCCCCTTGAGCACCTTCCCCTTGCTCTTTCCCGCGGGGACCTTTCGGGGCCCCTTTGCCCCTGCAGAGCCGTCACTGCTACCCACTCCTGCACCATTGGTGGCCGCAGGGGTTTGGGGCCCCGAGCGCCCTGTGCCAGCTGTCTGGGGGCCCTCAGCACTACTCAGGGGCCCCGAGCGCCCTGTACCAGGGGCCCGGGGGCGGTTGGCAGCTCTTCGGGGCCCTGCAGGCCCTTTGTTGGGGATCTGGGGGTGCTCAGCAGCTCTCGGGGTCTCTGAACGCCCTGTGCCAGGGACCTTGGGGCGGTTGGCACCTCGCGGGGGCTTTGCTCCATCACTCCTGGGCTTCCCTGCTGCTCGTGGCTGGGCCTGGAGGGAGGGAACAGAGCACCTCAGGGTGCTGCCATGCCACGAGCCAGCCAGCCCCAATGCCATCACCTACTCACATCCACAGGCTTTGGTCTCTGCTTCTGCTTTGCGGCCGTCACCTGCTGCTTCGTGGGACCTGCAATGGGGGCAGCGCCTGAGTCCAGGTGGGGCCAGGCAGCACAGGGTGGCTCATGGCCCCAGAAACACTTTACCTTGTTGTTGTGCACCAGCCAGGGGGACAGTGGGAGTCTTGGTGGTCCCTTTCTGTCCTGGCTTTGGGGCCAGTCCTCTGTCAGGATTTGTCTGGCCCTGATGCTGCTTGTGCCGCGGCTCCTTGGGTGCTAACTGGAGGTGAGAGCAGGGTGTCAGTGGGGCCAGGCAGCACCTCAGTCCCCAGCCCAACCCCTGCAGCAGCCTCTACTCACCATGAAGGTGCCAGTGGCCCCCACAGCAGAGGAGTTGCGGGGCCGCACCAGCTCCCCGTGGCTCAGCCCCTTGCTCAGCGCGTGCTTCAGCAGGTACCTGAGCCGGATCGGGTTCTCGGCGGGATACTTGGCCAGGATGAATTGCTTGATGGTGAAGACAGAGGCACCCTTCTCACCCTGGGCCCGCAGTGCCTCCTTGACCATCTGCAGGGTTGAGGGCCGGCGGGCCACGCGGCGCTGGGCCAGCACAGCCGCGACCTGGGCTGCACCAGAGGCACCATGTGAGACTGGGGTGCAAAGCCCCCAGAGGCTGAGCAGCCATGACCCTGCTCATCCCTACAGCCTCGCAGGGGCTACAGCCCCTAGAGCTCAAACGAAGCCTCAGAGCACCAGCCCCACCAGAACCCAAAGTGAGCCCCAGCTCTGCAGGACCATTCAGTGCTTGCAGACCTCTTACCCATCTGAGGCTCCAAGGCAAAATACACAAACTATCAGCCCTGGGCACAAAGTCTCCCACAACACCAGCAACCCTGCTGCCCCCAGGCCCGGCTCACCTCCAGCAATTTATCTGACAAGCAGCCTGGCTGCAGGGGCTGGTTGGCAGCTGCTGATTGCTTTGGTCTCCACCCCTGTGGGAGCCAGGGGCTGGGAAGCCGAGTGCCCTTTGTGAGGGGCTGGGGGGAGAAAGAGCACACCTGAGCAGAGTTTGGAGAGGGGTGAGAGACTGGGGCTTTGCAGGGAGATTGCCCTGGACAGGCAGGGGAAAGGTACCTCTCCACTGCTGAGTGGTTGTTGGGGTGCTGGGATGCAGCTGGTGGTACTTGCAGTGGGGCCCACACAGACCCATTCCCAGGGTGCTGCTGGCGTGTGCTGTGTCCCTTTGCCTCACTGATAAGCAGGGTATGACAATGGAGGGAAAAAACAATCCCTCAAAGGAGAGGAGGAAAATGAAGAGCTGCTTGGTTAGCCAGTAAAGGCAGAAGTGATACTCCTCCAGTATCCCCATGAGCAGGACCACCATTCCTCCTTGCCCACTGAGTCCCACCATGCTGGGGGGAGAGTGCTCCCAGCCCCGGGCATGGGCGGCCATGTCCCCTCCGTGTCCCACCCGTGCTGCCTCCTGTGCTCAAGGGTGAGCCTGAGCAAATCACTGGCGTCTCTTTGGTGCAGGAACAGCACCAATGTCCCCACCTCGGGGACTGCTCTGTGCCTCCCCAGTGCTGCATCAATCCTCTGGACAGGACACTCACCAGCCTTCCCTGTGCACTGCCTGTGAAAGGTCAGGAAGCTGCGTGCCAGGATTACACTTGTGGCCACCTCAGCAGACATGGCACCACAGCAGTGGACTCACAAACTGCTGCCCAAAGACCTTTGTCAGGGTCTGTGCCCACGACTTGAGCCTAGGGGTCAGATCCTGGCTGAGGGGCCAGCAGGAGCCAGGTCTGGAGCAAGGAGGTGGGAGAGAGACCAAGTATCTGGAGCACCACATGCCCAGTTCCCCAGCCCAGCACTGCCAGCCCACTCCCTGCTCCATTTCCAGTCCATTTCTGAATTCCCCAGGAAACCAAGAGTGGGGGCACTGGAGGGCTGCAGAGCCTGGCACCATCCTCCCCCTGGCTCCATCCATTATGTCTCTGGAAGCTCTGGGGTGTCTCTGATACCCGTCTGAACCAGCATGGGGGGTCCCAAACCCTTGCTCGCCCCTTGCTCCACCAGCAGCAGCCATAGGGCTGGGCACACTGTGGTGACAGTCTGCAGGCCCCGGGCCAGGCTGTGCTCTGGGGCTGCTCCTGCACGGGCAGGTGAGACGTGGTGCCAGGCATTGCCACGCTACTTTGGAGCACAGCCTCGTGGACAGCAAATAAACACCGAATCCATCCTACTCTTCCCCCCAAAACCACCTCCCAGATTTGAAGTACATGAATCAGACATCAGCCAAAACACTGAATTATTCATAAAACTAATCTTTAGATTTCACTGAATATGCAGAAGTATCGATTAAAAAAATAATGAGAGAATTGTACTTGCAAATTGCTCTTTATTAAGGGTTTAACTTGCAGGGCTCTATACGTTCCCTATTAGTCCTTGCAAAGCTGCATAGGATTAGAAATCAGAGAGGATAATAACGTACAAAAATAGTTTCAAATGTTGATAACACTGAACAGCAAGAAAAACATCTTATTTGTATAACTGTGCTAAAAATAAAAATGAAGAACAGTGCTACAATTGCAATATGCCATCTTGTAGTGCTCGAACATATGTCGGCATCGCTGAGCCATATGCTGCCGGTCCCTGCCTGCTGCTGCCGGAGGAGCTCAGCCCTGCGCCCACCGAGCCCCAGCGGCGCAGAAACCTCCTCTGGGGCCGGGACCAGAGGGGCTGCAGCCGAAATGGGGAGGGCACAGGGCAGCGGGGCGGGGGCTGGGCGCTGGGGGGCCAAAGATGCCTCAGGATGAGGGGTGGGACTGTGGGGGAGAGTGCACGGGCACACGGAGCGTGGCTGCTGCTGCTGCGGGTGCAGACTGTCCACGTGCGGGTTCCCTGGTGCTGCAGGAGGGAGCCCCGAGCACTCTCTGTGCCGCGCTGTGCCCTCCGTGCCTGGGCAGGATGTGCAGCCCACACTGCACCCTGCATCGCCCCGCACAGGAGGACACACGTGCAGCAGCACCTGTCCTGTCCCCAGAGGTGACACGGTGCCTCCAGAGGCTTCTGACAGGCTGGAGGTGTGGCAGGGCAGGGGCTGGCAGCACCTGGCAGGGTAGAGGCACCTGGCAGCAGCCAAACCTGCTCTGGGAAGCTGGAACACAGCAGGGCTGGGTGGCACTGGCTGGATCCATCTCCAGTGGAGGGACAGGAGGTGCCCCAGTGCTGGCACTGGCTGGAATCCATCTCCAGTGGAGGGACAGGAGGTGCCCCAGTGCTGGCACTGGCTGGATCCTTCTCCATCTCCAGCGGAGGGACAGGAGGTGCCCCAGTGCTGGCACTGGCTTGATCCTTCTCCAGCGGAGGGACAGGAGGTGCCAAAGTTCTGACCCCGCAGCAGCACAGGTGGGATGTGCCCTGGCTGGGGGGTCAGGTGGGCGAGGATGGCTCTGCCGTGGCCCAGGCATGGCAGGGCTGTCCGACCCGGGGTCTGCACTCAGAGCAGGGCCACGGGCTCTCAGCAAGTCAACAGAAACTCACAGATTTACACCAGAGGAGCTAAGCCTTTGCATTTTAATTACAAAATGGGTGTACACATTTTCAGCCTTGTTCCCAGGGTTCCTAGTGTCGGGAGAGAAGGGTCTGCCCCGTGGGGCCTTGGTGTGGCAAAGCAGGGGCAGGTGTGGCGGAATGGGACTAAGTTCATGCTCTGGGGCAGTGACACATACCCAGGGACTGCCCCAGGTGGGGCCTATGCAGGAGAGACCTGGCTGGTGGAGACAGAGGAGGTCTCTGTCTTGCCAGCAGACGTGTCCTCATCTCCCAGCGGGTTCTTGCCACAGCACAGAGTTGTGATCATGCAGTTACGGAACTGGGAGAGGGAAGGCCAGTGTGAGGCAGGTGGACACCAGGTACCTCTGCCTGCAGGGCTGTTCCCAGGTCCAGCAGAGCTGTCCCCAGGTCCAGCAGAGCTGCTTGGAAGCCCCCAGCACCACAGTGCAGGAGGCACCATGCCAGTGGAGTCTCCTGCCCCACTGGCTGCTGCCAGCCCTGCCTGCCAAAGCCCAGCTCCTCCATTGACCCAGCACTGCATCATTTCAGGCCAGAAGGCCTTGCATTTGTGAGATTTATGCAACACCAAGGCTGAGCCACACAGTCACCCTCCCATGTGCCAGGACAAGATCACCTGGAAACAATCTCCCCTGCAGCCCACTGGCAGCTCAAGGTGCCGTAGCTCTCTGCCAGGTGTTATAAAGTGAAACACAAAACCAGAGTTGCCTCACCCCTGCCACTTACCTGTTTGTTCATTACGATGTAGATGACAGGGTTGTAGATAGAGGAGCTCTTGGCAAAGAACGCAGGGATAGTCATGAATATAGGCCCGAAGTCTGACCCCTGGTTGGTGAAGATGTAGAACGCAACGCTGGCGTAGGGGACCCAGCAAATCAGGAAGGCAATGACCATGATGATGACCATGCGGGTCACTTCTTTCTCTGCCTTTTGGGTGGTGGCAGATTCCTGCTGCTGGGCAGCAGCCTGTGGGCAGAAGGGGGTGGAAACGTGATGGAGCCAGGGAGTGCTGTGCCAGCAGGGATATGAGGTCAGGGCCCACAGAAGTTGAGCTGCACATCTGGAGTTTGCTCTTTCCCTCTTCATGGAGGGCCAGCCTGGCCCCTGGAGGGCCCTCCCTGTCACCAGTCTGGAGCCTGGTGTGGGCCCCTTCCCAGCACTGGGGATGGAGATGCCCCCAGGCCACCGTCACTGGCAGATACCCACCTCCTTGACAGTGCAAACCAGGTTCCCGTAGCAGAAGAAAATGATTGACAGTGGGATCATGAAGTGAACCACAAACATGTAGATGACAAAAGATTCATTGTTGACCTCTGGCTTCAGAGTGTAATAGTCGATCCCGCAGGAGCACTGCATGCCCTCGGGGATGTACCTGCAAGGTGAGCCCAGCAGGTCAGTGCTGGCAGGGCAGATGGGCTGGAAGCCACAGCCAGGCTCCTGTGTGGGGTGTGATGTCTCCCTACCTGGACCAGCCGAAGAGCGGGGGGGCTGCACACGCCAAGGCCATGACCCAGGTGAAGGCAACACCCATAATGGCATGGTTCTCTCCAAAGCGGAAGTTGCTCATGGGCTTGCAGACCACCACGTACCTCTCGATAGCCAGGACCACCAGTGACCAGAGAGCAATTTCACCTGCGCCAGGGAGAGGAACACAGGGACTGTGAGCAGCAGGAAAACACCCTGATGGCAGCATGAGGCCTCCTCAGACTGATGTTCCTGAGGACAACCCCAGGGGCTCTTCAATCTCCACAAAGGTTCGGAAGCAGAAATGAGCAAAGGTGAAGTGCAGATGCGAGAGGATGGTGTGAGAAGATCCCTCCTCACTGCACTGCTGACCCACAGGAACCACTTGAGATCCATGGCTGGATCCCACCATTCATCCCAGATGGCACCTGCACCTGCGAGCCCACTGCCACACTCTGAGGTGCAGCGAGTGCCGGTCATCCCTGGATTTCCCCTTGCTACCCACAGCTCCCTGGGAAACCTGCACCACGAGGATCAAACCAGTGAAACAGTAGTCGTGGCTGAAGGCTGGGCTGAATGGAGAAGGGCATTTTTAGACACACAATTTTTGTTGAACATTTGTTTGGGTCCAAGGCTGGCTGGCACAGGGAGGAGAGCCTGCTCTGCTTGCCTGTGCCACTGTGCACCACACCAGAGCCAGTGGCAGCTTCAAACTCGTGAAACAGAAGGAACAAAATTGTCATCTCTTGAGTCAGAAAGTGAGCCAAGGAGATGTGCAAATCCAACAACTGCAAAATCTGCTACTGGTGGCTTTTCATTGCTGCACTGTGGTTCTCAGGATACTGAGCAGGTGGTTCCCAAAGTAAGGTTAAAAAAACAAGTGTCATTTGTCACTCTTCACCTCCCACCCAGAAACATGGCAACGGCCGTGGCCCATGTCAGCAGCAGACCAATGACCTTCCAGGTACCATATTCTTCCAAGGTTATCTGTGTGTTTTCCCTCCCGCTCCTAAAATCTGGGGCAATTCTTGGCTGAAGGAGATTTTTGACTATTTCGAAAACTTACCTCCCAGTGTGGCAAAGAAACCTTCAAGGTAGCAACCTGTTACTCCAAAGACAAAGTACCCATTCATGGAGGTGTACATGGTGGTCGTGAAGCCTCCAAAGACCATGAAGAGGTCAGCGACTGCCAGGTTCAGAAGGATGTAGTTTAGAGGTGTCCGGAGCTTCTTGTGCTGGATGGTGACGTACAGCGTGAGGAAGTTGATGGGGAAGCCGAGCAAGATCAGCATGAACATGTAGGCAGCCAGTGCTGAGAACTTCCAGGGCTCAGCCAGGTAGTACTGGGGGTACTCGAAGGGGCTCCGCACCACCCCGGTCTTGTTGGACATGGGCACATAGAAGTCTTGGCCTTCTGTCCCGTTCATGGCTGTGGTTCGTGAGGTGCCTTTCGCTCTTACTCAGGGGCGTCTTTTGTGCACAGGGGAATGGACTCTGAAATGGAGCTCCCGCCACCTCTCAGCCTTCAGTGTCACCCTGAGGAGAAGCAGCTACGCTCCCCTCCACAGGGCACCTCTTATAAAGTGCCCCCAGGGTAAGCTCTGGGCACCGGTGTCAGCACGATTAGGGTTTAGAGAATTATTAATCATAATCATCCAGGGGTAATTGGCTTTCCCGAGAAGGTGTTAAGGTGACACTTGTTTCTGGCCCACACTGTCATTGTTGGGGACCATGGCTCATAACCACATATAAAGAGGTAGCTCTGCACATCACCTTTCATTTGGGGGGGCTCAAACTATGCAGCAGCTCCACTCATAATGCCTTGCTCCTCTTTTCCATTCCCCAATAACAAGAGATACATGTGTGGTTCAAACCCCAGGACTGTGGGTTTGGGGGCTGCAGATGGTGGCTGGGCTGGACAGGTGTGGTGTGGTGTGGTCCCTCAGTGACAGAAGGGTGCCCCAGCCCCATTCTCACAAGGAGAATGTGGGTCCATGGCACCAGCCCATTCCCACTGGAGATCCCTCTGCACCGTAACTGCTGGTCCCTGTGGGAGGCTGCAGAAGGCAATGTCACCAACCCTTCTTCCACTTGTTCCAGCCACCTACCTTTCTGTTCAGGATTTGGCTGGGGAGGTTTGACCACCACGGTGAAACACTGGCCCTACTGGCAGGTTGTACCATCTCCTTTGTGCCTGGCTTTGTGTATGGTTTGAACCATGCCAACACCTAATAAGTAACCTAGTCCATCTGTCCTGGGCTGGAGTCATTCTGCACTGGTGCTGAGAAGGCTGCTGGACTAGGGCACTGATGGGAGATTCAGAGCTGAAGCCAACATCCAGCTTCATATGCTGGTTGACAAACATCTTCTGTCTCTTCAAACTTTGCATAACCACCAGACTTCAGAGGAGAAGCTGTCATTCCAGGCTGTCACCCCTGTCCTCCATGTCACTCTGCCTGCCCACCCAGTGAACTCAATTGTTCTTGAAATGTTCTTTATGCCAACAGCAGCTGAGTAACATACAATCCTAATTTTTCAGAGGCAGTGGGACAACACACACAGAGGGTGAGCACAAGGAGCCAACCACAAAGGAGCTCTCTTCTGGAGGTTCCTCAGAGTTCACACCATTGTGCTGATCTTTTAGGGTCCAAAGCTATTTTCTCCATCTCTCCTCTTTTTTCCCCAGCATTTCCCACCTTTCTCACTAGCAGTCACTAACATTCCAGCTGGCAGGCAGGTACCAGCTGGTTCCTCTGCAAAGGCCAGGCAAGGGCTGTTTGCTCTACTCCTTGGAGGCTGGAAGGGAGGCTGGAAGGGAGCTGAGCATCCACCTCTTGCTGTTCTGGCTGCAGTTGGGGGCTGAGCTGAGTGTTCCTCACAGCCAGGAGTGGGTGAACATGAGGGTCTCATCCAGCACAGGAGGATGTGCCAGAGCTGCTGGAGCACATGGGTGTCAGGTGGGCAGCTCATAGCCTCTTGGCCTTAACAGACTTCCTCCAGTTCTGGCCTAGTTTTCACCAACGTTCCCTGTGGTTTAGTTCAGCAAATAGTTGAACAGAAAAAAGCACAAAGTGCTGTACCTCCCTAAAGCAGAGACCAATCTGGGAAACCTTCCCTCTAAGTGGAGAAGGTGGGGCAGAGCTGAAGCGCTGGCACCACGGACTAGGGCAGCCCTGGCTGGCTGCAGCACAACACAGGCCATGGTCTCTGGACAGTCCCAAAGACCTTCCTTCCCTTAACATGAAACCACCACATCCTCAAACACTCTGTTCACCCTACGTCCCTCTCAATTAACTTCTCACACTTGTTGCGAAGGCCAGAGCAGTGCCACTCTACCTGCAAAGGCAGCTGTTCACACTTGTACCTGGGCACACAAGGATTAAAGGTTTATTTCTCAATTCACCCTAAGCTGGTGCAATAAGCTGCTGCTGAGGTAGCAGCTGCTGTGTGGAGCTCAGGGCTGGCGTGCGTCACCACGGGGTGCAGCAGTGGCACTGGCAGGCAGCACTGAGGGAGAGGAACAGGGCAAACTGCTCGCAACAGCTTCCAACCAAAGCGTCGTGGTGGGACCTCTTGTAGCTGCAGGGACTCCTCAGCATGAAGTCAGCCAGGAAGCTCCGTGGCACAGTGAAGCCTGGACTAGAACACCTTGTCTCAAATGCATGAGATGTGCTGACTGTTTCTGCACAGAAAAGCCCAATATATTTTTCAAAACTAGGCTTTATCCAGAGTTGTTATTTTTTTTTTTTAAAAAACTTTCTTGCTTGATCTGTTTTGTGTCTGTGTCACAGCAAACCCTTTCAGTTTATTTTCATAATTTTTTATTTGCACTGGCTCTGCAGAACGAGCTCAGTTCTAGAAGGAACCGAATTCCACCCTGGCTTGCATCTCAAACAGCATTGTTTATCCCTATCAGTAGCAGAGTCTTCATTGCAAACAGTGACAGAGCTGAGTCAGAAAGCAGATGAGCTGTAATTAGAACAGAATGTTTAAGTGGTAAATGAAGCAAACTTTGTCAGGAACCACTGAAGGACTCAGAAACCCAGCAGTGCCATTGCAGGGTCTCCCTTTGCAGAGGAACTTGAGCAGAGACATCCTGTTTCACGTGCAAGGTGCTGCTCCCGTGGGAGCTCCCAGCCAGCACCCAACACCTGAGCCAGTCGCTGGAGATGGCACTGTGTCCTTTGCCACTGAGGGCAAAGGCAGGCTGGGACAGACAGGCTGCCAGCACAGCTGAACTCATGGCAACACAGGCACAGTTCATACTGGTTTCAAGTCAAGAGACCCATTGCTTCCCAGCTCCAGCCCTGCCAGTCACCTACATGAATCTTTCCACTGCCAAGGAATGAGTGTGACCGTCCTGAGGAGATTCCCTGGTCCAGGGAATGTTGGTGTGGCTGGTGTGGAGCTCACGTCTCTCACAGCAGTGCAGAGTGCTATGCTTTGGTGTCCAAATCAATGCTAAGAACACACTGGTACTGTAGCTCATGCCTGCACAGCACTGGGATTTCCTTTTTCCCTGCTCTGTCTCCCTCAGGAATAGGCCAGAGCTGGGCAGGGAGGAGAGAGTGACAGAGCTGGGACAGTTGCCCAAAGGGCTGCCCCACGTCAGACGATGTGCTCCAAAATAAAAGCTCAGGGAAAGAAGGGAGGATGTTGTGTTTGTGGTGTGTGCCTTCCCAAGTGATGGTTACTCATGCTGAGCCCTGCTCTCCAGGAAGCAGAGAATAAATTCCTTCTGCTTTGCTTTGCTTGCACGCAGAGCTCTACTTCAGCCATTAAACTGTATTTATGTCAGCCCAGGAGCTTCTTGTCTTTGCTCTCCTATTTCCTGCCCAGTCCTGTAGGGAGAGTGAGCCAACACAGGCGCTCAGGAGCTGCCTCAGACTGGCCCCACATCTCCTGCCTCTGCAAGGGGCTAGAGCAGAAGGGGCTCCTTGTCCTCCCTCCTGCACACATGGCTTGCCCTCAGCTCCCGACTGACACAATGCTGGGGACACCCTGCTCAGCAGCACTCCCTCCCTCAGCACTCCCCTCCATGGCAGCACCACGGCCAAGGGGCAGTGGGAGCTCAGAGATCTGCTTGGGTATGCACAGCCTGACACCCTGCACTTTAACCAGCTGAATTCCACACAGACTGAACCATCTCCAGTCCCAGGGTGGCTGTGAGGTGAACCCAATGCCAAGAGCAGTGGAACTCTTCAGATTGCATTTGAAGGGCTCTAAACTCTAACTCTGTTCTTGCCTAAATGGAAAGGAAAAAGAAATTCAAGATCAGAACTAGGAGCATTATAGCAAATTCTGAGACAAAGAGTAGTAAAAATAGTCCCATTTATTTGAAGATGTGTCAGTAACAGGTGCATATCAAAGGAGCAAATCAAGTCCTAACACAATCTGGAGTAAAACCAAATACTTAAAGGCTGAACTTGACCCTAAAAACATTCCTGTAAAATTCTGTGGCACTTCAGCTGCTTGCCTGGGAAATGCAAATCACATTCACAAACAGCAGACATTTTAATTTACAAAAATAGTTACATGTCTTCAACTCTTACGTACAAATAAGTGAACCAAGCTGTTAGGAAAGCTCTATGGATCTAAGAAGTGTTTGGCCAGGCCTACAGGGGTGACTTGTTGAGATAAAAGACTGGTTGCCTTCACTGGTTTGACTCATCTATTCTCCGTCGACAGAAGGGACAACAATTATGCTGCAGTGTGAGGAGCTCATAGTCTTCTGTGTGAAACATCTGTTAATCAGGAACAGATTTAGGACAAGTTAGCCCGTGCCCAGCTCAAAGAAAATACAGAATGAGCTCAAAGGCTGCTTTACAGCACAAGTATTCTGAAACCACCAACACGGAGAACTATCCTCTTGGTTTCAATTGTCTCAGATGCTACAGCTGGAACAGAGCAGTGAGTGCTTCACAGACCTCTGCCAGTGCAGCTGAGGAGGGACAAACCCATTAACTACTTTTGCAGAAGGGAGGATAGCAATTAAACAAAGCAAACATGACTGAATTCCAGCATTTCAAAAGCCCATTCCTGAGCAGGGCAGGAGCAGGGCTGAACCACAAGATAACTCAGTCACTGACTGATTTTCTGTGCTAGACCAGGCTCCAAGTCAGAGACAGAGCAAAAGGAAATAAATACAAATCAGCTTCTGCTGATCAGACAAGGTTTGCTTGAGAGGCTCTGACTTGCTGTCAGGGCAACTTCTCAAATTCAGCTCCCGCCAAGTCTCGGAAGGCAGCTGTTCTGTGCACCACACAGTTGGGGTTTCACTGCTCCTTCTCTACCTCTTTGAGGAATTTGCTGAATACATTTTGGAGTACGAGGTGTCAATGATTAGCATTGTTTCAGCCACTGGCTTCAGGATAGGGCTTTTTGTGGTTGGTTTTTTTTTCATTTCCCCATGAGAACACTACCTGAAAGCAGGACGGGCACGTGGTAATGGAGGCGCCGGGCAGCAGGGAGCGGTAGTACTGCCAGCGCAGGGGCTTTGGCCAGCGCTTGACCAGGACATCCCTGCGGCTCATGGAGCGGAGCACAGCGCGGGTCACCACCACCGGCACGAACTCGGAGCCTCCCTGCTGCGGGACAGAGGGGCACAGAGAACGGCTGTTACTGATTGCAAGGGCCTCTGAGTGTGCAGGAGGTGTCGTAAGAAGCAAATTAAAATTCAGCACATGAAGCTAATGCAGAACCAGTCTGAGACTTGTCCCACCAAACTCTCTCTCAGCTTTACCAACACCGTTAGCGGCAGCAGAATCTGGCCACGTGGTGCCACCGAGCTTCCATTATCCCTTTAACGGATCCCTTTGCAATTCCTTGTAAATAACAGCAGTGCCCACAATCTTTACGAAACCCTCACAGTAAGGCCTGCTCTACAGGTGTGTTGCCTGTCCCCCCTGGGACAGCCCCGCTGTACCAGTGCATGGGGAGAAAACAAAATTCCAGGAACTAACATCTTTGTTATTTTGAGGGAGTTGTGTTTGTTTGGGTAGGGTTTTTTGTGTGACTTTGTTGGTTTCTTTTTGAGAGAGAAAGGTTTTGTCTGACTTTTTTAAGAGAGGACTTAACTGGTAAATCCCTTTCCCTCTCAAGTGCCATCCCCCTCCCGGTCTCCTGCTCTGCAGCCCTCTTGTCTTTGCACAACATGCACACTAGAAGAGTGGTGTGGACCGTAAAGTAAAATCTGTTATTAATTTCTGTTGGTAGCAGGAAAGAAACAACTGGAAGGTACAGGTAAGACTCTTACCTCAAAGCTCAGTTTTGCTGTAAAGGGATCATCATCCTCAATAATATCTGTACTGTCATCAAGCCTCAAACTCTGGGCATCTGGATGCATTTCTCAAGGAAAGACAAGAGTTCCTGTAAAATTGGCTGTGCTCATCATAGCCAGCACTCACAGAATCAGCATGAAACCACACCAGCAGAACCAGTACCCTGTGACAGTGCCCAGGTCATTACAAAAAATACCAAGAAGATCTTGTTGGGATTCCCAGTGACTGGGGAATTTCATCACTGCAGTTGCTGTAGAGCAGCAGGACCTACCACAGCCAGGCATGACATCAGCTCTGCCTTCCTTTCTGACAGAGCAAAGGAAGCAATCTATTGAAAGGACATTTCTGAGCAGCTTTAGTCAGAGTATCTGTGTTCTTGTGCATCATTCTGTACCTCATATTCTATGGCTCCCACAGCAACTGGGAGCTCTGGATCCCAGAGTACTCCACACCAGGTCCCAGTAGGAATGGTTGTGAAGGATGGCCATGCTGCTTCCCTAGGCTGAGAAGGCCACCTCCAAAGGAAGCTGTTATTGGAAGCAACACACTCTAGATTGCCCCCATTCTTTACAGAAAGCAATTCACACAGAATAGGTAAAGCATGGCATTTCACTGTTAAAAATAAACATTTCACATGATTAGAAACAAACTGTCCTGATGAAGAAGCTTCATGACAGTAATAGGTTTAGTTAAACCATGCTTTGGTTGTTATACTAATGTGACAAGGAAACACAATGCAATTGTACTCACATCAGTCACATGACAAAAAAAGAAAGGTTTAAACTTAAGGCGGAAAAAAAATTCAAAATTGTTTAATTTTTCCCCATACAAGCCCTGGAAACCAATTCTAATCAAAAGGATACAGTCACTCATCGTCTCTTGCCATTTATTCTCTCTTTTACTCACTCTTGGAGCTTCAAGATCAATGAGAGCTACAGCTTCTTCATCCGTGATGCCATCTTCCAAATAGAACTCAACCAGATGCAGCACATCTAAAGGGTGGGAAAGGCAGGAAGTGTTTGACCTGCAGGAACTCAGGAAATGCCTCACAGCAGATACTGTGCCCCTTAGCAAGGAACAGCTTCTGGTTTCCATGACTGTGGTGTTCTGCCCACCTGCTCTCATGAAACAATAAATAAAATATAATTACAGCAGACCAGCTCCCCTGACCTTCTGAAAGGGCTGTGCCATGTTCACGGGACACTCGATGTGTTCAGTGTCTGGCAATAGGGCAGTGCTGTGCTGTGCTGCACCTGCAGTGAGACCCAACTGCCCTGGGACAAGAGGTGGCCACTTGCTCGAATTTAACAACAGTAAAGAGAGCATTTGTCTGGCCAAATAACATTGCAGAGACAAGACATTAAGCACTAACTCTGTTAACATTTATGCACTTGCAAAGCCCGAGCAAACGGGCCGTCCCAACGCACCATAGGAGGAGGCAGAGAAGACGAAAGGCTGCCTGCAGTTAATGCAGACGTTCCCCAGGTTATTCAGCAAAGGGTTGTTGGTGGAGCACCTGTAGCACAGGGGCACGAGCTCCTGCAAAGACACATGGAGAGCACAGTAATCGCAGACTGGCACACCCTCAGCTCTTTGTTTTCAATGACATATGGGCTCCTTCGGCTGATACCACTGATACAACTCCAGTGCCACTCTGGAAAGCACTGCTGTGAAATCAGATCCTTCCACATCTGAAAAGGCTTTCCCTTTTTAGCTAACCAGCAAGTTTTCACATTAAGAATAGCTGTCTTCACCATTCTAACAATTAAATTTTCACCTTGCCTTTGCAGTAACAGAAGCAGAATACAGCATCAAATAGGAGTGATAAAAGAAGTCCAAGAGCAGGTTACTAAAGCAAAGTTTTCTGCTCTAAGATTTGGTCAGATTTAGGATCTCCAATCAATTTATCTCTCTTCAAGAGCATAGTTATTTTAGGCAGCTCTTAAGAGTGTGTTTCTATTATTTCAGGAGGCCAGGTGGCACAATGCAATTTATTTTTAGTGAGTACTCCCTGAAACATGGCTTTATAGGACACTGCAGAGAGCCAGACTATAGTTAAAGAAGAAAAGGTGTTAAAATAAGACTTAAGGAAGGAAGGTCATTGAAGGGTTGAGGGGAGGAGGGAAGGAGTGTTAGGACTGGGACAAATGAAAGTGACCTCCAGCTGGAGAGAGAGACAAAGATGTGGAGCAATAGCATGTGAATCTCAGAGAAAAGGGCCTGAAAGAATTAATAGACAGTGAGTAAGGTGGGTGGAAGGGAGGAGAGGGAGGATGGAAGCTGCCCACAAAGCGAGGGCTGATTTTAATTTGTTCTCAGGAGCAGAAAGAAGTCTGACCTGAAGAATAACAATAAAATGACTGTGTTTCCAGCAGACATGCAATTGTATGACAGAGCCATGCATAATACCTTGCAGATTTTTTTGTGCACACAGCAACTCAGATTCTTGGATTAGGCCATGTATTAATGATTAACATGAAACACATTACAACTTACTTCACTGTCATGGAATGGTTTGGATCGGATTGTCAGGCTGCCCAGCTCAACGGATTTCTGGAACCTGGCTGGGATCTGCAGCCCCTGCAGCTTGTCATAGGCATGACGAGCCAGTTTATACGCACCAAGTGCCTCACTCTGCTTTGCCAGGGCAAATAATGTATTGCTGTAAGTTAATTAAGGAATAAAAATACATACAGCATTTAGGAAAAAATGCAATACTCTGACTGATCAGAGAAGTTGTGCAATGAAGCATATCCAACACCAGGACTTCAAACACACTTTAACCAGAGAAATCTATTTACAGAACTTCATTTACAAACACGTGTGAAAGGACTATCAAAACGCCTGTGGACAATTATTAGCAAGGTAAGGAACTGAACCTACACACACATTGCTGTGGTTAAATATTCTGACTCCATCTGCAACATTTTAGTAATTCTGTGCTGCATAAATATTCCCCAAGCCAAAAAAAGACCCAAAATCTTTTACACCACCAGTAACCCACTGATACCAAGTAAATACAGCTGATGTGATTGGAAATAGTGCGCTCCGTGTCACTGACCAGGGGCTGCCCTTCCTTTCACCAGTGTGAACCAGTAACTGCTGTTTAGAGCTACTGATCACAAACCTTATTATCCAAGACTTTATGGAAGATTATCAATTTGTAAGTGAGGAAGTTATGAAAAGGAAAAGCTAACATATCATCCAAAGTCAGAAATGAAGTGAAACCAAGAAGATCAGGCCTCCTGTGGCATCCAGTGACCTTCTGGTTATCTCTTGCAGAAAGGTGCATTTCACAGGGCTCACACAGCCTGTTATGAGGCAGCCTCCAGAGACTCACTATGCACTAACAAAGCTGTGCAGATTTTGGCCTGACAGACACCACATGGACACCCCAGACTCATGGCAAGCAAAAGCTCCTGGGTTTCCCCTTCTCCTGCTTCAGTTCAGTCTCTGCAACAACACTGTCGAGATTCAGAGCCAACATCTTGTTGCAGTGACTGCTGTCCTAGAACTTGCTTCTCTGGCACAGGTGACACATCAGACTGGGCAGGTGGTTTGAGCTACATGTTAATTGATGTGCACAGCTTTCCAAAACTATTAAAAAACAACAACAAAAAAAACAGTAACAAAAAGCTATTGCAGCTCAGCACACAATGGTTTGAAGATGCTGTTTATTCCTTAGGGACAAAAGTCAGATCCTGTTAATGACAACCAACAGCTGACACTGAAGATTCCCTCTAGGAAATCCCTGCCTTGGACCAAAAGCAGTTACTCCTTTCATGTATCTCACACACTAATTTCTAGATTTTGTACTGTATCAGAAGGATACACTTTCGAGATCCCCAAAGGAGTCTCCTTTGTTAAGCTGTGAAGCAGAAACCTGGAAATATTGAAGAGAGTTTCAGGCAAGTGGAAGCTGAAAGGTTCCTCCTGTGGTGTGAGAAACACAGATACACATTTCCAAGCTGGAGACCCAACAACTCACATCACTAAGCATCACAGCAATCTCCAGTACTGCACTTCTTTCATGCTGTTGCAAAAAGAGGTGTTGACAGAATATAGCAAGTGGATTTTGCATGTCTGTCACCAGAGCTCATGCCTGATACACGCAGAAAGATCTGTGCAGCTGAAGCAGAACCTTTTACAGCTTATTTAAAAATGAGGCTGCACAGCCACAGCACAGTCTCCAGCACTGGGAGGTCTGAAGTAGTTTGACAGCAGAGAGTCTTCTTCTGGGCAAGGTACAGAGAAAAGGTTCTCCAATGTTTTACAACAGATGTTTTTACCAACAGTGATGGCAACATGACTGTAATTGCTGGAATTAGCAGGAACTCCTCACTGGTGGGGATCCTTTCTACTGTTCAACCTTGTTTCCCCATGACTATGGGAAAAGCTGACCCCGGCCTGTGCAGTAGCAGGGGCTCAGGTCACTGTGGGACCAAACTAACACCACCAGCAAAAAGGGCTGGGGGCAGGAGGTCAGCCATGGGCACAGCCACTGCCCAGGCAGGCACAGCCCCACTCCAACTTCACTGCAGCCTGAGGGGCTGAGGCAACAGCACATACAGCTGAAGGCTGTATAATGAAAATTAAATAAATAAATAAAGTTACTATACAGTGTTACTGATCTACACTCAATATTTAATTGCCTTAAAAGTCATTAATTATTCCTAGTTATTTCTGGACTCCCAAAGGAAAAAAGCTCAGGAAGCAAACAAACACAATTCTAAAGTGAGTATCTTACAGTGTATCTTTGAATGAAGTGATAGACATGGTAAACTTCTGCCAAATGCTGGAAGTGATGAAACTTCTGGAGCATTTCAGTCGTCTGTTGTTTATTGTCTGCGGGAGGCAAAGGAATTGGTGTCAGTCTCCGAGAGGAGTCTACGGGACTCAGCTGGAAGAAAACAATCTTCTATGAATTTAGCAGCAGCACCTCCAGAGTTGGTATGTACAAGGTCAAGTGTGTCCCATCTACCCATGCAAACCACACGTGGCAAAGACTTGCTATTTTTCTGAGCAAACTTCTGGTCTAAAAGAAGCATGGCAAAACACAGAATAGCTGAGGCAATGGTTTGACACAGCCAGAGGCTATGCCTGAGCTACAGATAAAAAGCAGTAGGTTTACATCCCTGGAAATCTCCTCCAGAACTCCAGAGTTTACAAATAAAATTAGTTTTCAAACACTTGTTTCACAAGTATCAATACACTATTAAGCTGTTTGGAAAAACGTGCATCTCAAACATCTGAGGGGTGACAGATCAGCTGAACTAAAACCAAAGGTACTTAGAGCACCATGCAGAAGGTAGTACTCCCAAACTTTTGTATTCACTACATCTGAAGTACACCTATTAACTGCTGGCTCCACCTCTTCCCCAGTGAAATACATTCAGGACACAAGATGACAGCTAACAAACCATCAGTTTTAACTACTGGCACAAATAACTTGTTAAGTACCTATGTTCGAATATCAGACCCATCTTACTCTCTGACACAATCTATTTACTAGCACGTTAACCCTCCAGTCACCCTCCAGGCAATGGGTGTGGTGGGGAGCTGCAGGAGGATACCTGGTCCCAGGAGGCACGTTTTGATCTCAGACAGATTTCAGAAGGAGCCTTATGCCTGCTTATGTTTCTGGTTTGTTTATTTGTTTTAAATTAGCACATGGCAAAACCAGGGGACTACAAAAATAGCACAAGTCCTAGTTATGCACAGCATTAACAAACCCAAACCAAATCACCCTGCAGTGAAGCAGCAGCAGCAGCAATGCTGTCACAGTGCAGGAGCTGTTCGTCTGTGTGCAGGAGAAGGTGGCAAACACGAACTTCCTTTCAGTGCCTTACCTTGGGCTATGTCTAAGCACTGCATGGAAAGCATCCAATAATAATAGGCTGCATCATTAAATCTGCTTTCAACCACGGCGTTGTGTGTGAGCTGCTCCAGCACCCTCACAGCCTCCCTCTGCCTGCCAGCCTTGTGAAACGCTGCAGAACCAAAACAAAGGCGGGTTTACAGCACGATTATATCAATTAACAGAAATTAATGGTTTTGAATTGAGAGCACTCTATCCAGCCCATATCAAATAGTCTATCCAGGGCATGATAAAAGGGATTATAAACTGGTATTTTCCTCCTTGAAAGCAGCAACACTAATGGAACATGAGAAGCATCTGTAGGTATTTTGTGGTTTTTGCAATGTCTCAGCAGCTCTTGAGCTCATGGACTGTGTATGATGCTGGTTGCTGGGGTATTTTTAAATAGAAAAGAGGGAAAATGCTGTGATGATGAGATGTCTGTACAAACAACAGTGAACTCCAAACACTGCAAATCACAACTTCACTCAAAATTACAATAAATTAACGTTCAAAATTAGTGCTCTGGTTTGTAATGCTGAATACTTTGAAAGAGTACAGCTTAGACTGTACCCTTCTGTCACATTCCAACAGCATCTCTCTATCTGATCCACACAGTAACATCCTGAATTCTCACTTGGCAAACATGCATTTGGCAAACACAGTGTTCACATAAAGAAAAGGGGCTGGGGGGAACCAACCCTCCAAAAACCCAATCCCACAGCACAGCTGCCCCTGAGTGCAGCCAGCTCAGCTCCAACCAGACCTCACAGCCACACGAGGATCTGTGGCTCCCCCAGCTCTGGGCACCTCACTCGCTGAGCCACAGCAGCTCAGAGCTTCGTGGAGCCAACTGGGACTGTACCCTGTGTGCAGAGTGCAAACTACCACACTGCCCTAAACCAGGTGCTCAAAGGGCTGGTGCCAAGACACACAAACTAGTTTTGTGTGGAGATGGATCAGGCCTGGCTCGTTGCCTACCTGGGTTATTATAAACCAGCGCAGTTTCACATCTGAGCTGGCTGGGCAGGGGCACCTGTCACACGGAGCTGCACCTGAGCAAAGGCACTGCATGCCCTGCTGCCTCCACACGGGGCTCACTGCAGCAGCACCCTGCCTCTGGAACAGGTCATGGACTGAATGCTGAATAACATGGACTGAGAAAGATGGAAAGTTGACTGTTCTGTTTGAAGGTAATTTCATAAACCTCACTAAATCCATGAAAACCTTAAAGAAACAGGAAAAATTACATTTTCCATGCAGATTTATAAAGATGGCTGCTATATTTTGAATTCTAGTGGGGTAAAAATGTTATTAAGACAGTTCAGATTACATGCCAAATACTGTTGCTACATGCCACACTCAGATATACAAGATAGAAAACCTGGACCTGTACTTAGATGCCATTATTTTTAATAGATCCATCACATTTTCCTATAAGATCAGGGAAACTTTCAGTTACTTCAAGATCAGTATGAAAGCATGGATTATATTTGGTTTTGAATCCCACTGATAAGAAACTCTCCAGGGAAGAGTCTGCATATTCTGTATCAGAGAAGTATGGAATAAATATGGAGTGATTCTCACCTTTTTGGGCTTCTTCAAATCGATCATTCTCTGCCAGCCACTGAGCATAAGGGACATAGACATCATCTTTGAATTCAGGATGCTTTTCACCCAGAGCAAATGCCTGAGGTAAATAAAAAATTCATTCTTAGAGTATTGCACGGTTTAAACAGTTAAAGGGTTTAGAATATTCCATGGGATCAATCCCTCAGCTCTAAGCAAATTCACAATAAAATACATACATAGAATAGAGAGTATAATCCATGCTTTCTCCAGTATGAAACTAATGTGTTTTAAAATAAAAAGCAATCAACAACAAAAGACAAGGCATAATAACAGACTGTCAATTGAAACGGGGAGACTTGAAAGTGATTATCTGGGAAATTTAGTAGATTTCACAGCAAGAGACAAAAAGTATTTTCATTTTTACTAAATGCATCTTCTAAAGGAATTGAAGTACCACCATAAAGGCAATTTAGATTCACTTACAGAAAACCACACCACCACCAAACACATGCAGGCATACACAATTACCTGAAATATTCTGAATGCTACAGAGGCCTCCCTCCCTGCCTCTCCCTCACTGCAGTGCTGGGGGAACCAGACATTTGTCTCTCTTTTTTGTTGCAACCACAGAAAGTAAGAAGCAGAGGTTTTCAACACAGAAATCAAGGGCACACTTACTTCTTCCCAGCGATGAGTCTCCACGTGGAGCTGGACTAACGCTTTCAGGTCACCAACCTTCATGTAGGTTTCTGCAGCATAGCCAGGGTTATCAAGCTGCTTAAAATAGAAGGCACACTTGTCCAGAGGTTCCCGCTCGGCTTTATCCAGTTTGCGAGCGATTTCAATCAGCCTACACCCAGCAGCAAAAAGAGGCCATGTCACAGATTCTGCCTTGGTGCTCTGCCTTTCAATTACTGTCACAGCTTCACCTTTAATCAGTTAACATTTAATGAACAGTGTAATAGTAGTACCATGCAACACCATTTGAACAGTTTCAGTAAACTTTCCAAATGCCTTTTTGTCCTTTTACAAACTCAAACTCCTTCCTTCTCTTTATTCACACGTGCAACTCCACACCTCAGACTGAGCAGAGCCACACAGATGGAAGGAGTGAGCGTACCCTACATGACTGACTGACATGGGACACACCTCCCCAACCCTGATCTGTCCAAGAGACTCCCGAATAAACATCGCCCCCTGTGCCACACAGCAAAATCGAGGCCAGGGGCCTTGCTGAGGGGCCTGGCCAAGATCTCATGGCAGCTCAGCAGATGACCCAAAGTGTTGTCTGCTGCAAATCGAAGAGAAATGACCAGTAACAGGAGTAGCCCCAGAATTTCTGGGGACTCTGCACTCCAGGTGACTTCTCTACCCACTAGATGACTATCCTGAACAGCAGAAAACAGCAGCAATGGGCTATCAGGCACAATTACTGCTGTGATGATCACTCTGAAGCCTGAGGCATGTCTATTTTAGACAGTCTCATACTGCAGATGAACCCATACATACTCCTCACTGCTGTAATGCATTTGTTTTTGTAACATATTTATAGCCCTACCCCCTAAACATATGCAACTTAAAAGCATTTTTAAATGTAGATGTGCTTCAAATACTCAATTTGATACAGACAAAGGCAGATACCAAACAAATTTTGACTTATTTTAAAATTATGCAGAATTCATAGTAAGTCACTCGAGTGTTTATAATACACTATGTCTGAGGTGACACAAAACCTACATGTCCACCCAGCCGTGGTGGCCGCTGAGCTCGATGGCCTTCAGGTGCTCGCCGGCCGACAGGTACATCTCCACTGCTGCCTTCGGGTCATTGATGTTCCTGGCCCAGTCTGCTTGTTTTTTTATCAGCATCTTGGTGTCTTTGGGGTCTCCGGAGCCCAAAAAATCCTGGAACAAGAGTCTGCATTACCTTCTGGTCACAAACATTGTTACAGTCAAAACTAAAATACATGAAGGCTTTTGCAATGAATACCAGGATGCCTCCTAAGGACAGAAGTACCGCACAGACATGGACTGAGCCGGCCTTCAGCAGCTCATCATTAGGGCCCAAGTCTGGGAGGAAACAATGGCAAGTCTCCCATTTAGATGGTTTTCAATTTCAAAAAAAAAGCAGGAGATTCTGGGCAGGCCCAGAGGACAATGCAGGTGCCTCAGAGACAACTCCTGTGAACTCACTCTCTGCTGAACCGGAGTAAGTGGATATGAGTTATGATTTCCGCATGGTTGTCAGGAACAGGCCTTCCCAAAACAACACAGTCCTTCTCTAAAGACTCTAACAGATCAATTCTGAGTTTCAGATTTTCTGTTGCAAGCCAAGCAGGTACAGTTTCATTCTCAAAGATGACCCCGCCCCAGCCCATGCTCAGTGAACAACAGCACAAGCATTTAATCAGGATGCCCCATCACAAATTAATTAAAGGCTGAAATATTGTTTTCTGCAAAGACACTTGACAATTACATTTCAATATATCCAAGAAGTTGTTTTGTAAGGCCAGAGTGACAGCTGCTCAAGAGTGAGAGTGCTCTGAAGCACTGGTTGGCCTTGTGGAAGGAATGCAAACACCAAGCCTGGACACTACAATGACAACCATTTGGGGAATATTTCTAATAGTTCAGCTTCTTCTGCCAGTACTGAAGCCCTGGCACAATATGGTTCACATCCGTTGACATCATGTGCCAGGATAAAAAAAAATACAAAACTCTTCAACGCCAGAAATCAATTAAGAGCAATTTTGACTGTTAACAGAACAGGCTAATGCCCATTAAACAGCTTCTGTCAAATGAAAAAAATCAGAACATAGGAGAAATAACAGGTAAGAAAAGAGTCACAAATTACCTTATCCTCTGGGTTTCTGGCCAATTTTAATCAAGGTTTAAAAGAAACCAAACCAAAGGCAACAAATGGGCAAAAACCCCTGCAAGGAGCACTCACATCTGCTCCATCACCACAACTCAGCAGTTCCCTGAAGCAGCCAGGGGACAGGCTCAGAACTACACTCCAGCTGTGCCAGCTCTAACTGAGCTGCAGGGTTACTCCTTCAGCACAGCTCTGCTCCAGGGAAAGCTGCAGAGGTATCCTCATGGCCTCTGAATAAGGAACATTGAAGTGAAGAGACAAGTCAAACAACTTCCATGGCATGGCTTGTTTTCCAGATTAGGTCACCAAAGTAACTCCCAAATCAAAAGCTCAGCTACTCACAGTACAGTTTTTTGTAAGTTATCAGTAATAATTATCTGGTGCTGTGATAATAAGCCTGTGACCAGACATCACAGGACTCCAAACCTCTGCCTCCAGTCTGGATCCTCCACTCAGACCTCTTCAAAGTCAAGAACAAGAAACCAAGTTTTATGAGTCCCTTTGCATTATTCTGGCAACATCAGAGTAAACACCACAAAAACATCCCCCTCCCCCATATGCCTTTCCTTGGATAAATAACTGACAAACAAGGGGATTTTACATGTTTTTCCATGTCCTGTGCACTTGCTGCACAAGAGGAGGCCTTCATGTGCTATGAAGTACCTCGAATTTCTCTACATGGAGTCACTCTGCAGGACAGGAGACCTCTTGCTCTCTGCTGGTTAAATATAGACATGACTACAGCCAAGAATTAAAAGATTCTTACAGAGACTTATGGGAACATTTTTCTTTATGAATTACATTTATGTTCAAGAGGAGCCAAAACACTGAAACTAACAAAGACTCATCTGCCAAAAATAGCGGAAGCCAGGCTTACATCAGCAAAGCCCACAAGTGTTTCTGCTGAGCTCTGGGAAGAAAAAGCTCTCTCTGCAGCATGGTTTGGGGAATCTGTGCTAAAACAGTTTCCATGCATGTCATGGTGAATTCTTTGTCCTGCACGGGGCAGAATAA
This sequence comes from Hafferia zeledoni, assembly GCA_035583235.1. Taxonomy (NCBI): domain Eukaryota; kingdom Metazoa; phylum Chordata; class Aves; order Passeriformes; family Thamnophilidae; genus Hafferia; species Hafferia zeledoni. Next base: position 375,053 of record JAWWEV010000024.1, read on the forward strand.
GGCTCTGATGAGTGATGAATGAGACTAAACAATCCATACATTCTCAGGGATTTTGATAAGAGAACACCATAGAAGACTTAAAAGCCAAATACTGCTTCTTATCACCTTATAAAAACATCACCTTTTAGAACAAGACTCAACTTATTTCTACGTGGAAACAGAGTTTAAAATAAAAAAAGCCAAGACATTGAAACTTTAGCATAAAACTCTGTAGCAAACAAAAATATTCTCGGTTACTGTGTTATACACTTACAAAATGCATTAATATATAACTGACTTGCTCTAACAGAAAAATGTTTTTATTATACTATGGAAGTGAATTACACACATGGCGCACTCCCCTCCACTTTGCATGGGTACTACCTTATCATCTTTGAAGGACAAACAAATAAAAAGGGACTCCTGAGCAAGACAATGGGGAAGAAAGAGTCATGAACCCAAAATTCTTAGTTTACTATGGATAATACTATGCAACCACTATGAAAGAGTCACCATTGGTGGTGTCCAACAAGAAAATCCACTGAAAAGCCCTGGATTTCCATGGCCACATTTGAGACTCCACAAAACACCCTCTGCTGCACCGGTAGCAGACTCTGAAGGAAAATGCCACCATCACACCCAGCCAGGGACGTTTCTCCCCTTATAACCAACCAAATGCCAACCAAGTTACTGAGAAAATAAGGTTGAAATTCAAAGCCCACATTTCATCCAATCCTTTTGTAGGATCATACTTTGAAACAGGTACATCAGTACTTTTGCAGGTGAACATTCGGGTGCCGTGTCCCACCTTTGCGTGGTCAAACATGCGCAGGTCAGAGTACATCTCCAGGGCCAGGTTCTCGTGGCCACTCCTCTTGTACAGCTTCGCTGCCTCATGGAATTTTCCCTGGTAGGCATAAACATCTGCCAGGAACAGGTCCTTGTTGTTTTCTCCACGTTTCTTCTGCTCCTGGAGAAATAGAAAATTTGAAGAGAGATGTATAAACTATACTAGATGACCAGAACCTAAGTGAGAAATACCCACTGAGGAACTAAATTTTCAAGCTTAGATTTTAACTGTTAATAATTAAAAACCTGTGACGGGATATCATAATTATGCCTCTCCTACATTTCTGGTGAATTTATAATTAGAGGATTAAATCCCTTCTTAATTAAAATTAGGAAGATCAAAATTAAATGTCACTATACAAACTAAAGTGATGAAAAATCAGTTCTCTTGATTTCACACAGGAAAATGAACACATGCTATCATTATGCCAGGCTATTTTAAAAAAGACATCTGATGGGCTCCTCATTTTCTCCTGTATGAACTCACTAGCATGTAATTTGGCTAAAATAACAATATGTGTGGGTGGGATGACAAACAGGAAGATAATTGTCAGCAATAGGCAGATTCAGAGAGTACGTTAACCAGCCTCAACACAAACCAGTGTCACTTCCACTGTCCCCACACCAAGGGCTCACGGATTCAGGCTGGCAGCTGTTGCTCCAGGAGCACCTGCACATGCTCTCCTGCTCATCAGAACTGCCCACTCCAGCTGCCTGGGAAGGGGCCACGGGGGCAGGGTGTGTGCAGTGCCATGGAGAACGCCTCCTGTGTGGGCAGTGCCACCCAGAACTCCTCACATGAGTCAGACCACAGCAGGACCCTGACTGCGAGGGACCTGTGACACAGACATGTGTGTGTGCGTGTTTTAATGTGCTGTATCTGGATCTTGGACACACATCACTACCCTGCTTGAGATAAATTGCTGCTGTTAGCCCACATCATGGGCTGAATTTAAAGGAAACTGCATGCACGGGGAAAAGCATTCCATGAGAATCCAAACTCAATCCTTGGCTGCCAAAGCGGGCTCAGCCATCTCTCAACCTTTACACTTTACTGACTGGGCTGACACTGTGCTGGTGTTGAAAGTTCCCTTCAAAACCTGGTTCAATGAATATTCAGAGGACTTGTTATACCATATTTTGAAGACTCCACAGAACCTCACCAGATAGAGGTGGCAGCTGTGTTTCCTGTTGTCATCAATTAGAAAGGAAAGTGTCATTACTGAGAGAAAACCATCACATTAATGGAACATCTGTGCTTAGTTACACCCCTACATGCCCTAAAAGGAAGAGGATCCACTATGGGTGAGACTGAGCAGGGATGCAGAATTCACTGCAGAAGGAGCATTTTCAAGAAATCTGAAAGTAAGTTTATGCCAATCTACACAGGAAATCTTTCTCATTAAACAGAATGTGACATGACAAAGCCAGAATATCCTCAACAGATGCAGATCTGGAGAAGCATATGTGGAAAACAAAGGTTAGTAATGGTGAGAGAACACCCTCACCTACCTATATACCCTTGAGGAAAAAAAACAAAAACCCAAACAAAAGAAGGGCCTCCTAATGCAGAGCTTTGTCCTGTGTTAGAGAAAAGTTCACTGCAACCAGCTGGCATTTTGACAGCAGCAGGACAGCTCTGCAGACATGAAGACAAGGAGTGTATCCTTTCAGAGAAGGTGTAAACCTAATCAGCAGAAGAAAGAGGAATTCCCTTTATGCCATCTCCATGCAGATCTTTAAGCATTATCAAACCAACTCTGCAGAAAGACCAGGGTGACCCAAGTCTTTCCAAGTGCTCGTGACAGACAGTTATTGTTGAGTGAAATTCTACTGAGAAGCGTGAAAAGAATAGGGAGAAGTGATTAGAACACAGTATGGAATCCCAAATTCTACCTCCCAGTTGTCACAGACTTGTCATGAGACCCTGAGTTTGTCATTTCATTTCTCTGGGCCTGGTTCTGTCTCTGCATGGAGGAGATAGTGTAATTACCTACCTCTGGGGGGCAGGGAAAGGCTTAATGGACTCATGTTTATGAAGTACTCTGTGCTTAGCTCTGTCAGCACAGTAGTATTTTACCAAATATTAATGGAATATTGAACGTTTTTCCTGTTTTCCTGAAGATAGATTCAGAAGTCCTCATCCCACACCCACGTTCCATGAAGTTTCAGTCCTGTGACTAGAACCTGAGTCACTTCCACTAATCAGGATTTTTCACTCCAAACACATCTCCAACAGTCAGAAGAACTATCCAAACAAAAGTCCTCAAAAACAGAAAGTACTGATTTTGGCACAGTTGTAAGTGCAGGAAAATACACTGTCTTGAAGACTCTCTCACCTCTATGCTGCTGATCAGTTCTAAATATCGAAGGTCTCGTACCCTGGTAAATGCCTATTGAAAACAACAGAAGAAAAAAGAATTAAAGACATTAACCTGAAAAGACAGAAAAATCCAAATATTGTTATGCATCTATCAAGCTGTCTTCATGCAAGCAGGACAGGCAGAACTCTGCTGGGTTTGGGATTGTGCAGTCCCAGCCTGGAGGGCTCTGACTCCCACTGTGTCCCGAGTCATTACAGTAAATGAGACAGGGCACAACAAACAGCTCAGCATTGACCAGGAGCAGGACCAGGAGCTGTGCATGTCAGTCCCTCAAGAAATACCAAGTGCCAATTAAAATATTACATCCTTTTGTTATGGCTCTTTTATAGCTTCTCTACTTTGATGCAAGGTGTGATACAGCCAAGGGAATTTCAGGCAAGTGTTCCAAGGAAGGACACATAACTGACCATATTGCCAAAGCCTGCTGCACACACTTCTGGTGTTTAAACCACTCTGAAAATCCAGCATGAAAGGAGCTCAGAGAGAGGAAAGGAAGGAAGAAGATGATAGAAGAACTGCAAGACAGTGTAATATCTTTGCAAATTGAGATAAATGTGCCACCCAAAGTGTCAAGTGGCAAAGTCACGTGCGAGTTGCAGCAGCTCAGCACTTGTTCCTGACGTGCACCACAAACCAGAAATTTAACTCCTTGGGCTGCACGTTCAAGGCTTCCAACCAAACTAATGCTTAAGAGGGCACAGAATATTCTGCTTACACCAGATTGGTCTGGGAATTATGAGAGCCTTTAATGTCAAGTAGCTGCTTTTGTTCAAATTAATCCGCTCTAATTCTAAGAGGGCACTACTTTAAAATTCCAAGGAGGCACTGAAAACTTCTTTTTAAGACTATCTATTTGCATAAAGCCATCCATTAAACTGGAATTATTCTGATGCCTACACTTCAGGAAAAAAAAATAAAGTATTTAATTTCCTTTAAAAAAAATCTGTTACTATAAGATGCCTGCCATTACAGCCCATTCCTGGTGTATTTTTAGAATGTTTTGTCTTTCATACAATATTCATGACACTGAACTCAGTTTGCCCTCTCTTATTTGAGAAGACGTGGTGAAAGAAAATAGAGAATATTTTATGCCATATAAAACTCAGTTCTTCAGTCTATGGCCATTCATAGACCACTCCCCAAAGCAAGGCATGCCAGGCAGAGAAGGACTGAAGCAATGCCATCCCACCACCACTGCCTTCATGGAACGTTAATGGGTGGGTAACAAAGAATAGGAAATCTCTGAACATGTACTGAGGTTATATTAAATATTTAGGGGGGAAAAAAAGGCACAGGGCATGGTGGGGGGACAAAGCCAGCAGAGCATCCTCTGCTGCCACCCGGTGGGCACTGCTGAACGGCTTCTGGTTCTGCTCCCCTAAACTCATTAACCGATATTCCAGCTGAAACCATTTTCTTTGCATCAAGCACTTTGATCTAGAACATGGCATTTATCTAGAAAGATACATTACATTTCAGTTTAAAACCTCATCTCAACATCCTGTGTATAAAACAAACCTATTTGTTTGTTTGTGGAACAACAAGCAAGGCAGTAGCCCAGGAACACCACCTGCATTCCAGTCATAAAACATACATTATATACACACAGATATAAATATCTAAGTGTAAAAAATAAGCTTTCTACTAAATGAGTAAATAACTGCTTTACCTTTTTAGCAGTTTCAAACTCCAGCCCTTCCAAGGCTTCCATGGCCAGCTCTCTCCAGTCAGCATCAGTCACTCCTAAACATGCAATTTGATAGGCTTCTTTAAACATTTTCCGTTCCAGATATTGATACATGGGTGCAGACTGAGGATTGCCATGGAAAAAACATGTGTTAGAAAGCACAATACTGAGATATATTAGTGAAATTCTCCACATCCACTGGGGAAAAAAAAGATAGATTCTAATCACAACCATTACAAGCTGCCCACTGAATAAACATCTGGGGTTTGTATACAGACAGAACAACATTCTGGGGTGATCATTATCACATCTTTACACAAGCTGCGTTAATTACATTCCAGACTCATCCTTGTTGAAATCTTCAGTTCCTTGCATATTAGAAAGTAGTTAAGAATGTGAATTCTTCTGTGCATTGGACATGCTGAATGTCATGTACACTGAGCTTTTTTGATGCTATGGAAGCAGAACAAAGGAGGAGCAGTGTATTCTCAAAGGCCAAGGGCACACAAAGTGGCACCACTGCCCTGGGATGTGCCCCTGGAAACGTCCAGACACACAGGAAGAGGCTCCATGGGGAAATGACCCTTCTACACAAACCTTGATGACAGAGCTGTTCCACCAAGACTGTGACTATGAAGCCCAAAAGACGCTCAGACCCTCAAGGACCTGCTCCAAAAGGAACTGAAGGGGGGAACTGCCAACTGCTGCAGGGTGACACACACACGGATGGCAATCCCTGGATTTTGAATATAACGACTACACGCGTACTATCATTCAGACTAAAATACACAGTTTAAATATTGCCTAAACACAACCAGATGAAGCAACAGTATGCCAGTATTTGATGTACTTATAATAAAAATTAAATTACAACTGGAGAAAAGTTACATAGAGAGAATACAGTGAAAATACTCAAGGAGGTAAGGCCTGCACTCTGTTAGATTATGGGCATTTGCAAGTAGAAAGGGAGAATCAGAAACAACAATCACCAACAGCAAAGAGGATATTAGCTTAATTAATGCCAAAGAAACAAAAATAAAATAGATCACACAATATAACAAATAACGATGCAGAAAGTGTGAACTGCAATCATTTTAGTAATGGAATACAAGTAAATCTCAGAAAAGCTTCTTCACTTGTTAAACATTCATGTTTATGAGATATAAAGCAACACTTAATGAGATTAAAGGATTACCTGCGGAACTTCAACAGCTGACATAGAGAAAACATGAAGGCAGAAGATCTTGGAGCCATTGTAACCCACAACAAAGCCTTGCAGTTTTTGCTGGTGAACAGGGAAGTTACTAGCTTTGATATTGAGGTATCCCCCTCCAGAAAAGCAAAGCATATCCTCACACTGAGTATTCCAGGCCACGCTGTTAGCATTGGGCTCCTAATGAGCAAAACAACTCAGGATTACAACAGATGCAATCACATCTTTCCTAAGAAACAGCCTCCTTCAGCTAGAATGTTTGAACTAATACAGCCTGGCGAGTACAAACACACACTGATTATTTCCATTTTTAATATCTTAAAGCCTAGTATATTCCTAAACAGATTCACAGGGACGTATTTTACATTTTAATACACAACTGTAATTGTCTTGCCTTTGATGTGGATTTACTAATGATCTCTCTTCAAATTGTAGAACATAAACCCAAATTCCTCGATAATACACTGTTGGTTAACACAATTAATCAATCATTTCTCTGCCCATTACACAAAGGAAGTTACAGACCCTCTCTTTGCAGCACTCCATACTTGCTATCCAGTGTGCTCCAAAAACGTTAAAGCAACATTAATGAGTGCCTGCTAAACTGCCAATGAAGGGAGCATTATCATGATTCCTTTTATAGCCTAGGAATACATGACAAACAAAGATGTTTAGACTTTAATTCTGTTCATATGAATGATAAAACCAAAATGGTCATTAACTGTAATGCTTCAGAGAGAAACAAGAGAGAGCTCTAAATTAAACTGAAAAGGTCATGTCTCAGTGCTTTTTATACAGTTGTAGTTCACATACATCTCCTGTCTTCTCATTCCTTCTCTACCATCTCTGAAAGGGTAGTTTTGATCACAGTTAAGTCCTACAAAATGTGATTAATAGCTTAAATGACAGTTACATGAATATCGGCACAGCAACACTTTCAGGATGTTCTGTGCTTCAGATTACTGCTGCTCCACCTTTAAGAACCCCCCCCCCCAACGTTTAGTTTTCACCTGAAATAACAGTTCCTTGGTGTGGATGTCGTAGACGAGGCAGGTGTCATTCTCGTCCACGACGGCCAGCTTGCTGCGGGACGCGCTCATGTCGAGGCAGCGCACGGCCGTGGGCTGCTTCAGCAGCACGATCGCCAGCGCGTTATCCACGAAGATCTTCAGGATCTGCAGGGGGGAAACACAGTCACTCCACACAGTTCTGTCCCTAAAACTGGAAACAGTGTAACAGGTACAAACCTCAGTGTACAGTGTGCAATCGCAAGTTTTTTCCAAGACAAACTGTGCGCTGAGATTAAGGAAATGCTTCCAGTTTGAGGCCTTTTGAGCAGACTGTCTGCCCCAACATGCTCTAGGCTGTGAGCCTCTACAAACAAATCAGATGCTACACACTCTACATTCTTAACGTTCCACTAATTAAACAATTATACAGGAATATATAACAGATACACAGGACCTCAACTTCCTCTCTATCAGTACCTCAGGGGTCCAGTTTGACATTTCCAGCTGCCACCTGGAGCGTGAAACAGGCAGCACTTTCACCTGGAGAACACCCTCACCCTCACAAGTGGTCACCAGGAGACATGTACACAGCCCTCCCACCCACTAAAGGCACATTTGCTCTCAGTTCTCTAAGAATTCAACTTTTGTCCACTGTTCCAACAACTGACTTTAGACAAAATTAAACACATTTGTACGAATTTTACTGTCAGAGAATATGAGACAGAAGTAATTAAGTTTTAATCCCAAGATCAGACTGTCAAAATTCTAGGTTGTAAAAGAGCCTGCTGCTCCTAATGTCTCCCCCTAGGAGCACAGAACAGACTCTATGTGCAGTGAAAAGACACATACCAGACATGGTATGTTACCTGACCGTTCTTCAGGCCAACTAAGAGGCCTTCTCTTCCTGGGGGTCCTCCAATTACTTTGATGTAACGAATAAGAGACTCCATCAACCATTCTCGTTCTTTAACACCACTAAACGAGAGGCACTGCAACCTCTTCTCCTAAGGACACAATAAGATATAAAACTCAGCATGGAGGTGAAGGTGAAATCTGTGTCCAATATGGTACATTTATATCTATACTAGCAGGTGTGCCTACTTCTACATATTAAAATCACAAAGTCAAATAGTCAGTGTAACAGGGTGAATTCTTCTAAGGTTTTCCAATGCTATGAAGAAACAAACAAACAAACACCTCCAAGCCTTTTCTAAAGTTCCCCTGGATTCTGTGCTAATTTATCAGTTTCACTACAGAGACAGTTTTACTGAACCAGAGGCACCTGAGCTGTGCCACAGCAACTGCCCACTGGCATGTCAGTGCTGCACAGCAGAGCAGAGCAGAGCAGAGCAGAGCACAGCCCAGCCCAGCCCAGCCTTGGAAAAGCTGTAACAGATCCCAAAGGACAGTCATGTCCTGCCAGCCACTGGGACAGCCGAGTTCAACTCTGCACACACCCCGGGACTACTTCAGCTTTTAAGGCACATACCTGGCATAAAATAATGTGATCTGAACACACCACCAGCAAGTTACATTCAAATTTCTTTACAATCTTTTTCTTCACCCGATAGCACATATCTGCAGAGTCATTCGAGTACAACTCATAAATCAGGATCTTCTCTGGCATCTGGATGGCTAATCTGTTTTTGTAGATTGCAATTTTCTTCACAAGCTCTCTGCCTTTTATTCTAACTAGAAATTAAAAACACCAAAACAACACAGTATAAGCTGATACAAAACTAACAGACACAAACCCCAGAAAGCTGACTAATACATTAAAACTGAATCTCTCTAAAGCATCTCTTATATTCAAAGCACATTCCTGCTTAGATATGTTTGTTGTTCTGCATCTATGTAATCTACTATCCCCATCACAGTTTATCACCCTCTATGATTTGCCAACAGCACATTCTGGAGCAGTATTTGATTGCTTGCCATAAAAAGCCAGCAGGTATGAAGAAACAAAATCAGCAGAAACTCTTGAGGCTACAAGTAAGGGGAAAAAAAGTTAAATACGATGTATAGTATTTTTACCTCCCTTTCAGAGATTAAACCTTATCTTCAGAGCCCCTGTCCCTCCCAGTGCCTCCTCCAATCCCCATATCTTTCATTAAGCTTGTCAGTGCTGAGTCTCCACACTCCAAGTTCACACTCACCTCCTGCAAACTGTGTTCCACAGTTTGACCGCCAAATCAGCAACAGGCTGTCAGGTACATGCAGAGTATGTTCCAAGTGTTCTGATGGATATTAATTAAAACCCAAAACAAACTGAGTGAAGGGTTAGTCTGCCTGGAATTACCTTTTTGTTCTGTGATGAGGTGCTGGACAATGACATCAGTCATGCTGTCCCTGTAGGCATAGCGATCCTTATAGAGACCGTGCACAGTGCTGAAAATCAGCTGGTAGAAGGAGATTGTTCCATCCTGGCATCCTACTGCCTGACCACAGGAAGAGAGTAATTTTAGTTAACTGGCACATGCAGGTGAGAATTGGCAAAGTGTGTGGCATTGATATGAACACTGTGTCCCTTTTCATGCAGAATGTATAGATGGATCCCAGTTACAGCCAACTTACACTTAACCACAGTAAAACCACAAGGCAGAATGAGGACTGATCTCATCAGACACCACCATGCTGGGTGGGGGGCTTAGGTTTATTTGGTTGGGGTTTTGGTTATGCTTTTGGTGGGAGTGGGAGGTGTTTCTTTGTTAATTTTAAACTTCACTTTGATTCTCTTCTCACTTGTACAGGACTCGAGTGCAGCATTTCAGGTTGACAGCTGCCCTGCAGGCATTTTCTTCCCATCACAGAATTAAGATTTGGTCAATTCAGAAGTTATTAGCTGGCATTTTAATTCTTTTCCCCTTCTCTTTTTTAATCAAAATGCAGTGAACGCCTTACCACTTGAGAGCAGGTGTTACGTTCCTTACATCCTTCTTACAACCCAGGTTTTACTTCTGCAGGATATTTGTAATTCCAGTGGCAGTTCTAGGACCTCCCCAGACACTGCTCAGGTTCTGCTGCCTCGGCAAGAATGTCTAAACTCAGCAACTGAATTTGGAATGTATGGTCTTACCTCAGGTGACAAATTTGCTATGAAAATGTCAGAGCAATGTCCTCACTTACTCACCACGTAGCTGGAGTCTGGTTTGACTCTGCAGGCCCACACCCAGCTGCTCTGCTCTCCCACGGTGCCCAGGCGCACGCCGTCCTTGGTGAACAGGGACACCTGCCTGTCGGAACCTCCCAGCAGGAGATACTCTCCTTTAGTGAAGTAGCTGACACAGCACGGATCAAAACCCAGCTCTCTGTCCTTCCCAATCTACAGGGGAAAGTAAAATAAAAAATATCAAAACATTAACAAAAGGATCGTTTCATATTTTCTGAAGGCAGCAAGTGCCATCACTGATACCATTTGTCTCATCTATGCACAGCTTTTCAATACCCAGAACTACTGGCTATATTAAGATTTCCAAAGGCAGTTTAAAATATGTCAAAGAATCCGTCCAGTCCCAAACCAGTCTGCTCAGAACAACTCACAAAACCCCTTTAAACGCTGAAAAAAGTACACAGATGTTCTCTACAGACCAGTGAACCACATCACAGAAGGCAGCAAAGTTGTAAGGGCTTTAACACAAGAACTGCAAGACAGCAGCTGAGCTGCCATGGGAGAAACAAGGTCTGAAGGAGAAATGGTTAAAAACCCCTGAACTCATAAAAGGCTACGAAAACAGAAGACAGTTAATGTAACTAATAAAGTAACAGTATACAAACACTTTGAATGTAGGACTCAAAACAGACTCAGAAATACCCTGTTACTCTTGAATAAACTCTCTTATGACATACCTGCTTGCCACTCAGGTGGTAAAAGGAAAGTTTCTGACCCCAGTCTGCCACAGCTAAAATGTCATTGCGTTCATCTCTACCAAAAAAAGTAGTAATGCGACAGCAATTTATTATTACATTTCTTACAGCGACAGAACCAAGTAGTAGGACAGCAGAATTTACTTCATGCTACTTGCTAAAGGTCACAAACTAAACGGACAGCAGATACCCCTTGCAACTGAAAACTGTGGAAGACAACTTGGGGCACAAAAGAAAAAACAGTCTCCTTTAGAGGAGTAAAGCAAAGCTTGAGGCATGAGGGAGATGGCAACTTGAATGTTCTGCTGCAGATAATGCCTCTAGCCAGGATCTCAATATAACAATCAGACAAAAACCCCTAATAACAAGCCAAGTGTTAGCAAGCCCACTCCCTTTGGCCAGTGCATGACACTCACACCTGGAGTAGCACACACCAATCTCATGAGGAACAGCCTGGCAGAACAAACTACAGCTATGCAGGTAACTATTAAACTAGAACTTCCTAACTTTGGAATATCTGAGGTTGCACCATGCACAGTACTCTGCCCTCGGTCCTTGCTGTAAAGTACTACTCTAGGTAACAGAATGTTCCTTTGAAGTTTCACTTACAAGTTGAAAGGGGTCTCCTGTTCCTCGTGGTCTTCCTCCCCTGGCTGACTATCCTACCTGCTGCTAGGTCTGGATTCCAGTACTGAGATCTCCTCTAAACAGCTGTGAACTGACTCCTTCTCTTCTTCATCTGCCCTACTCCAAAAATTCTGCCACCTACTGCAATAGGAATTGTTTGTTCACATATCTGGGAGAATATTCCCTCTGAATTGAAGTGAAAACGCAGTTCCACTCAAAATCAGTAAAAAAGAAAAAATAAAAGTTTCTGGAGATCTGGTGATGCTGCATGTCGAATCCTGGAGTCAGCTTTGGGCCCCTCACTGCAAGAAGGATACTGAGGGGCTGGAGCGTGTCCAGGGCAGGGAATGGAGCTGGGAAGGTGCTGGAGCAGCAGGAGAGGCTGAAGGAGCTGGGGGGGCTCAGCCTGGAGAAAAGGAGGCTCAGGGGGGACCTTCTGGCTCTGCAATCCCTGATGGATCCAGGTGAGGGTCAGGCTCTGCTCCAGGGAACAGGGACAGGAGGAGAGGGCACGGCCTCAGGCTGGGCCAGGGCAGGGGCAGGGGGGATATTGGGGAATTTCTTCCCTGAAAAGATGGTCAGGAATTGGCACAGCTGCCCAGGGCAGGGGTGGAGTCCCCATCCCTGAAGTGATTTAAGAGCCATGTGGATGTGGGTTAGTGCTGGCCTTGGCAGTGCTGAGGGAATGGTTGGACTCCATGACCTCAGAGGGCTTTTCCAACCTAAACAATCCCACCTGTCTACAATCTAAGTGAAACTTGTTCCTGGCTTCTCCATTTAATTACAGACTGGCAGCAAAGCCAACACCCCAATATATGATCACTTAAAAAAGGTAAATGTACATGGCATTAACCTGTTTCAGCAGGGCTAAAAGTCAGGACTTTCTGCAATTAATGCACCAAGGATAATCAATTCAGCATGAAAAAAAAGGGAGGATGAAATTATTTACCTGGAGGGATTCCAACAAATTGACCATATTGGAGAGGAAGAACCCCCTGGACGTTCTATTTTCACTTTCTCATCCCCATTTTTGTTCCTTATGCTGACAATGCCATTGAACATCCCCAAGGCAAGGTACTGGCCATCATTTGTCCAGCTGGGAAAACACACACACACCGAAGAGTAAACCACTACAAACAAGCAGCAGGAAGGTAGGAGGGTACAACACACACAGGGATGGTAGATTCAAATATATTTCTAAGAGGGAGTTCTGAGAGGTAGCCAGTAAACCTACAGTTTGTTTATGCATCTAAATCCACATTTATGGCAACAGCATGCACTACACTGAGAACATTTTATCACATACACAGAAAAAAAATAAATTAAAGCTCTCATCTGCTAGCAACACTTGTAACATGTGCTAAGCCACAGATCCATTTTGGGGATGGCAGTGTTGGCAGCACATCAGAATGCTTTAAAAGCCACAATCAGAACATGATCAGATAGAACTGCCTGGTGTGGGACAGAGAGGGCCTGGGGTCTCATCTGGGCTCTACTGCAGTCAGATGGATGACTTCAATAATGAACTCTTGCTTTAGGTTGCCCACAACAGTAATATGTCCTTTAACTGACACCAACAGCACAGAGGATGAACAGCTCTATAAACAAAAATCGCAATTGTTTTCCCTCTTAATTTCATTGTTATTGCACAAGATGGATAAACAGAAGGAGAAAGAACCTGAGACACTTGCTCAAGACCAGAACAGCTCTCCCGTGCTTTCAGATGGACTTGGTTATAAACAGAACCAAATAAAACCAAAACATTTCACCACTGAAAAGGAAGGGAGTAAAAGTTTTTTTTCAGCTTGCATCTTATTTGGAATGGTTTGTATTGAAACTAACTTAGATGACTTAAGATAATCCTTAAAAACTTACCTACAGCAGGTGATCTTGCAGCTCGTTTTATGTTTAGAGACTGACTTCTGTTCAGGAGACCACAAGCCTTGATGAAAACAAGAGGCCAATGAGAAATAAGCATGAGCCAGAGCTCACACTGGAAACTTATACTGTCAGAGAACTCAGCTGGGACTTTAAAGGCACGAAAATCTTATCCACTGCTAGAAGGACATTTAAATATATATTATTTCTTAGTAAATGGGAAAAAAATCCATCTAAATAAGAGAGGGTGTCTCTGCAAAAATTCCAGTGACAGAGCAGCATGTTTTACCCTGTGGCCCCTCCCTACACTGTCCTTTCCTACTGAGTTTAAGTGATTTAAACCAGTATCCAATGTCACTGAACTTTAGGCAGCTTTCTGCCCCATCTCTTCTGGAGATACAGAGCTGTACCTATTTGTGGCTGGCTTAGCTCTCCAACTGTAATGGAATTCACTGGCTCAATGGAAAAGCTCAAGGGAGAGGACATACCAAAATCCCCAGAGGAGCAGGATGCCAGCTGATGAGTGAGAGGATTGTATGAAACGCACTGGATGGAGTCATTATGCCTGGAACAAAGTTACAATCAGATCTCAATAAATCATTCTTCAATGCCCCTTTTCTGACTTTCAACAAGATTGCTGAAAGCTTTACCAGATGCCAAAATAATTGGATTGGTTTATAGCACATCAAGTTAATCTGCTATTACTGTAAAGTAAATCAGTAATAAACCTTACAAAAATTGTCTCCAAGTGGCAGGATTCACTGTATTTCATCAAGATTAGCTAAAACTGTACAGCAACGGTGGTTTGTGAAATATGCCTAAAGGTTGTATCCAAATTCTGAACCAAGTGTGCTCCTGCAGGCCCCGTGCAGTGACCAGCCCGTTATAAATGTGCAGGCAGAAACACAGTGTGAAGGTGCCACTTCAGAGGGCTGATACAAACATGGAGGCAGAAGATTGAATTGTACCAAAAGCACCAAATCCATCTTTAATTTGATCTTTGAAGCAGAATTATGGTTTTTGATATAACAAGAGGCACACTGTGTCTCATTTGATTCTGACCTATTCTGACTTTCCCCAGTTCTCTGCCAGACCTTTAAACTCAGAGATTTATTTCGACTCCCTACCCTCTTTTATGCCCTTAATTGCTTTTCTGCCTTGTTCAGATACTTCAACTGTTCTTCTCCTCCTCCCTCCTCTACTCCCCCAGGCCTTCTCTGACCTTCACAAACCTTCTCCCAAGTCTAACAGCTCATGCTCTTTGAGAGCAGCAGTGCAGAATCAAAACGGCTTTTGAGGCACAGAACTGAATGGCATTACTTACGTGTACTTCAGAATTCCTTCTAACTTTGAAGTCCAAATTATCACACTTTTATCAGCAGAGCCAGATGCAAAACGCTTGCCTAGGAATGGGAGATCATTTAAATCCCACATGTACAAAAATCACTTCCACTCCAAATCCTCAATCAAAGAGAGAGCAAGAGTTCATGAACCTGACAAGGCTCAAGTAGTAAAGGGGCTGACACGGAGTGCCTGGATGTGCCGGCCCTTCCCCAGCCACAGGAACTCCAATGGCTGTTCTGCACCACTCCCACAGCCCGTCCCTCCAGTGCTGCCAGCCCCAAGCTGGAGATTCACAGGAACAGTGACAAGGAAAACCTGTACATTGTCACAGCAACACCCATCACTCCAACAGCAGCAGCTGCAAGAAGCCACCTGAGCCCAGAGAGAGTCCCACAGAATGAGAGTTGGGAGACCATGACTGAAGGGGAGGCAGAGGGGATGTCTGCAGTGAGCAGACACCACGAGAAGGATCGGGAGATCAGGAAGAACCAGGACAAAAGAACTATGGGAATAAAACTCAGAGGCAGGTGAGTAGTAGAAAGAGGGATCTCTGGGGCAAACCCTCTCCTCACAGTACCCACGAATATACACTTAACGAGTGCTGAACTGAAACTGAAGTCGAAGGAGCAGTGGGCCCATGGCTCTTGGATCCACAGGGGTGTTAGAGGCAGCACCAAAACTTCCATCAAATAACAGCCCCCAGCACTCGTTAAAGAACAACCCCCAGCACTCACATGCTGTGACCAAAACAATGCCCACTTCTCTGTTTTCAGTGGGCAATAACAAATGGGAGAGGTGCACTTCACAAACCAGACTAAGAAGAGTGATATTTACCATCTTTGGCATAAGCCACACAGTACACAGTATCCTTATGTCCTTTCAAAGGCTGAATTAGGGTTCCATCAGAAGTATCATATACCTGTTTAAATGGGGAGAAACAAACAAACAAACACACAAACAGAAGAACTTATACAAAAAAATCTTCCAGTGAATCACAGAACCACAGACTGGTTTGGATGGGAAGGGACATTAAAGCTCATCCAGTCCCACCCCCTGCCACAGGCAGGGACACCTTCCACCAGCCCAGGTTGCTCCAAGCCCTGTCCAACCTGGCCCTGGACACTTCCAGGGTGAGGACTGGGATTTAAAATTACTGAGAGACAGCAGATTATGCACTTTGATTTGTGCCTGCTTTTTGCACAGCACACCCTTCATACAAGACAAAATGTTTTCAACAGAGAAGCAGCTTTTTATAACATGACACTTCTTAGGAGGAAAGAAGAATCAGTATTAAAAAATTACACATACAAAAGAAAACTCCCACCAGCTTCTTTGGCAGCTTCTTTTACATCTTACTGGTTTCATATCTTTTATCTTTCACATCTTGTTGTTAAACATCTTTCTCTGAATTACCTGTTTAAACATAATAAATTCCTGCAAAGGAGCAGCACTAAATGCTCCATTTGAGCACTGAGAATAACTCCTGCTGTCCTGCAGTGCTGAACTCCAGCTCTGTAAGCCCTCCCTCCCTCTCTGCAGCTCCAACACCTGCCCCATCCGAAAGCTCTGCAGGGGAAAGCTGGTCCAGGGACCCACCAACAGCTCGAGCTAAAGATTCCCACAGCACCAGGACACGGATTTGAGTCTCTCCCCTTCTCACAGAGAGACTCCGTGCTCTGTGCCAGGCCTGGGGGCAGGCTCGTGGATTCCAAACTTTGGCCGAGGCACGAGAGAATGAGATGACGCAAATAACTTAAATCTCATTACTTTCAGAAATAGAGCTTAAAACTCGGTAAGAAACATTAAAAAGCTTCCTATCACTTTGGAGCTCGCCTGCATTAATATGTATGGAGCTGCGAGGCTGGGCTGGTAGAGATAAGAGGATTTCGGATAGGTTATATTCATAAGTTAATGTGGCAAAAATCACATTCACACAGCTGTAAGGAGGGCGGACAGGAAGGCGTCCCTACCAGCAGCCTGTTGCCAGCAGCGATTATCAGCTGGGTCCCGTCCGGCTTGAACGCGAGGTCGTAAATTCTGAAGGAAACAAACCAAAACCCCGTATTGGGAGGAGGCAGAAAACACATTCCGTGAGCGCCAGAGGTGCCAGCTGAGACTGGCGATGGCTCGGAGGGGTGGGTCTGGCTACCGACAACCTGCCCGAGGGGCTCCCCCCTGCCCCGGGGGCTCAGGGCTGTCCCTGCTCGCTCAGGGCTGTCCCGGGGGCTCCCCCTGTCCCGGGGCTCACCCGTGCTCGGCCCGGTCCCGCCAGGTGAGCGCGGCCCTCATGGCCCTGCCCGGGGGGGCCGCTCCGCCGCCGCTGCCACGGCAACGCGCATGCGCGCGGGCCCCGGCGCCGCTGGGGGCGTGGGGCGCGCTCCGCCCCGCCAGGGGGCGCTGTCGGCGCACGGGCCGCGGAGAGTCACGTGACGGGGGGCGGGACATGGTGGCGGGAACGGCGGGAATGGCGGGGCCGGGGTTTGTCACTGGGGCGGGAGCGGCGGGGCCGGGAATGGCGGGGCCAGGGCTGGTCAGCGGGGCCGGGGTGTGTTACTGGGGCGGGAGCGGCGGGGTGGGCTCGGGGCCGGGGCTGGTCAGTGGGCGGGCTCGGGGGCCGGTCGGTAACGGCGGGGCCGGGGCTGGTCAGCGGGGCCGGGGTTTGTCACCGGGCGGGCTCGGGGCTCGGGCCGCCCCCCGCAGCAGGAGCTCACCCGGGCTCCCTTCCCTCCCCCGGCAGGCCCCGGGCCGGCAGTTCGGGCACGGCGGCGGAGGCAGAGGCGGTGTCGGGGCCCGGTGCCGGTGCTGGTGCCGTGCCCCCCGGGTGGCAGCGCCTGAGCACCCGCCGGCGGACGGGCAGGACCGCCGGGAGGATCGACGTGTGCTTTGTCAGGTGAGGGCAGCGCTGTGTGCGCCGCCTTGGCCGGGCCGCAGGAACGTGCCCTGACAACTGTGCCTGCGCTTTGGGCTTTTGCAATGTACCATAACAATTTTTTTCAGCAAAGAGCAAGAGAATGTGGAAATCATCACTAATTTACTTTCCTACCACAGCCCTGAAGGGAAGAAGCTGAGGTCGAAACGAGCACTTGTGGAGTATCTTCAGAGGACTGGGGAGACAACACTGAAGGCAGCAGATTTTGATTTCACAGCTCCTCGGGGAAGCAAACGCTCCAGTCCGAGGGGATGCAGCACAAGAGCTGCGAGGACTGACCTGGAGGAGGAGGATGGTCACAGCCAAGTGCAGGAGCTCTGGGCACAGAATGGTGCCACGGCTGGAATTCAGGACAGCCACACTGGGAATGGACACCTGGAAGATGCCACCTCCACTTTGGAAAGCACGTGTTTGGTCATGGAAGGCACAAATCCGGAGGAGGGTTTGAAAACCAGAAGAAAGGGGGCAGGTGGGAAAAGTGTTCTGAGGAGGAAACCTGAGAAGAGCTCAGAAAGGAGGAACCACGGTGACCCCCCGAGCAAGAGGCAGAGAAGGGTCTGTGGCACACGAGGCACAGAGTGTGTTCAGAACAAGAGGCTCTGCAGACAGACAGACACGGGTGGGTCTGGCAGGCAGGGCGTGGGTGACGCCAGGGCTGAGCCCGTGGCTGCAGGGACAGCTCTGCCAGGACAGCCCAGGGCACGGGCAGGCACATGGCTGAGGGCAGTGGCTGCTGGCTCACAGAGGGACCTGCAGCACCTGCCAGAGGAGGGGCCTGTGGGGACAGGCTGCAGTGACACACCTGAGGAGAAATCCCACGGACTGGAGACCGGGAAAGAGCCACATCAGGGGCATCCGGGCAAGCAGGATGGTAAATCCAACACCGAGGTGGATGCTGAGCTGGGGGACAGAATGAGCTGCACAGCTGGCACAGCAGCACCAGGTACATCTGTGTGTGTGTGTGAGCAGAGTGCTCTGCCAGGGGCTCTCCTGACTCTTTGAGGCAGGTGTTCTGTTCTGGGTTGAGCTGCTTTGGTGTCCAGATTGGTCTCATTTCTTTATTTGGCAGCATTTAATTCAGGTTTAGTCACACCTGGAACTTACTGTTCGGAGCTATAGAGCTCTGTGACACCTGAAGGGGATCCAGGGCATGTTTGTGTTCTGAGCACAGCAAAAATTTCTTCTGTTTCCATCACAGCATAAAAGTGGAAATAGTGTGTGAAACATGACAGCAAAATACTTGGCCATTCTTCCTAGTGCTGAAGTTCTATTTCTTTACAGAAGAGTCTGTCCCACGAACACAAGTGGAGAGAAGGAAAACAAGTCCATATTTTTCCAATAAATACAGCAAAGAAGGTATTGTATTCTTTAGGGAAATAGACTTTTTATGGGGAAGGGGATAGTATGACTCAGGATCAAGTGATGTTCTGGAAAATTCCTTGCAGTTTGAGGCTGCAGCCTTGGCTCTGGCAGCTGTGCCAGAGGGGACAGAGTCCCCTGCAGCCCTGGAAAGGCTGTGTGGGAACTGCCATGGCTCCATCCATATGCAGTGCCCCCACAAAGATCAATCTGCTTCAAAGGTCTTAATTTATTTTTTTTCAATTAAATAGGTAAATCCATCCTTTCCTGTCTAATAAATGTTCCTGTGTTGCCCTTGTACAGCCCCCAGCCAACCCAGAAGGAAGGTCCTCAGAAAATGGACCCCTCCACGTTCTCCTTTCAATCTGGTCCAAGAAACACTCTTCCATGATCCATGGAAGCTTCTCATTGCCACCATATTTCTCAATAAAACCTCAGGTAAGCAGAGTAGCAGGAGCTGGTGGTGTATGAGTGTTGGGGGTGTTGCAGGGTTGGCATTAATGAAAGAATCTCGGTGCATATTAATTCATGTCAGTGCTAAACAATCTTTAGTTGGTAACTCTTGCCTTGGAAAAGCTCACTTAAGAAAGCACATAATAGTGCAGAATTCCTGGCCCAGCCTTCAGCTCACAGGCATCTTTCATCAGGGAAAATGGCAATTCCAGTCCTCTGGGAGTTCCTGAAGAAGTACCCTTCTCCTGAGGTAGCCAGGGCTGCAGACTGGAGGGAGATGTCAGAGCTGCTCAAACCTCTCGGCCTCTATGAACTCAGAGCCAAAACCATCATCAGGTTCTCAGGTGGGTTTTCCAGATACCTGGAATGGTCATGGTTATCCTGGCAAAAGGCAAACAGCTTCTATCCAAATGCTGCTCCATGGCTTCTCCTCTGTTTGACAGTTTACTGGGCTGGTGGGTTATTTTGGGCATCATTTGGGCTCTGTTAGTGTCGAGCTGCTGATCCCAGTGTGAGCTGGGAGGGAGGTGCCAGCCAGGGTGAGTCCTGCAGGAGACTTCTGGGAGCAGGGGAGACCTGAGCACCTGCAGCGCTGCTGGCGCTGCTTGGGGTTGCTCTGGTGACCTGCAGAAGGCCCTTCCAGCAGGGATCTCTCCATGATTTTAATATTTTCTATGCTCAGAACCTGCAGAGGAATACTTTGTTCTGAGGAGAGAGAGGTGATTGAAACTCTCCCATGGTGATTTCTTGAAAAAGTGCTTAAGATGTACCCGTGGGGATTCATGGCCTGCAATCACCAGGAAACACCTAAACCTTGAGGTTTCCATTTGCAATGTGCCAAAGTGGAGCCTGGTCCCACTGGCAGAGGAGGGGGCTGTGCCCAGGGTGTCCTGTGCCCCTGGGCAGGTGAGGGTGCCCGAGGGCTGTGCCCCGGGGCAGGTGAGGGGGTGTCTGAGGGCTGTGCCCTGCCCACAGGTGAGGGTACCTGAGGGCTGTGCCCCGGGGCAGGTGAGGCGGTGTCTGAGGGCTGTGCCTGCCCACAGGTGAGTACCTGAGCAAGCGCTGGCGGTACCCGATCGAGCTGCACGGCATCGGCAAGTACGGCAACGACTCCTACAGGATCTTCTGCGTCAACGAGTGGAAGGAGGTGGGTGGGGCGGCAGGGGCAGCGCCCTCGGCGGGGCTGGGCTGTGCCCCCCACCCCGCGGGGTGAGGAAACCAACCCCAGCAGTGCTGGAGCGATCGGGTGTTCTGAGAGCTGTTCTGGAACCTTCCCTGCGTTGCAGGTGCAGCCGCAGGACCGCAAGCTGAACGTGTACCACGCGTGGCTGTGGGAGAACCGGGAGCGGCTGAGCCTCGGCTGAGCCCCTTCGCCTGCCCCGTCCTGGTGGGAATACTCGCGTTGTCCTGGCTCGGGACAGCGCGGCACTGATGTCTGATCTCTGTGTTTTTAATAAACGTGTCTGTGCGCAGTGCGGGCCGTGCCTGCGGTGCGGGGAGCGGAGCCCGGAGCCCGCGTTCCCGGGGCCCGCGTTCCCGGGGCTGGGGCCGTGCCCGGCGCTGTGCCGGCCCTGCTCTCACTGTTCCCGGGCCGGGGCGGGTTACCTGCGGCGCTGGGACGGGACCCGGCGCGGAGCTCTCGCCGGGATCGGGACCGGGACAGGGAATGGGACACGGACCGGGCCCGCCACACCGCCAGGGGCGCCCGCCCTCCTGTCACGCCGGCGGAAGCAGCGCCGGGCCCTGCCCGGTGGAAGTGGCGTCGGCAGGTCCTGGCAGGCTCGTACCCGCCGCATGGTTCGAGGCGGCGGGCGGGCAGCACCGACCCGACCCGCGCTTTGGGGCGCTCTCTCCGGACAGAGCCTGCCCGGTGCCCGCCCGCGGTGCGGTCCGGACCCCGCCGGTCCCCGCCCTGCTCCGCCGCTGCCGGACCTGCCCATCCCACCAGGTCCTGCCCATCCCATAAGGCCCTGCGCGCGCAGCCCCTCCTTCTCTCGGCGGGGCCCGCGGCGGACGCGCCATCGGCACCGGTGAGTACCATCCACTCTCATCCGCGCCCATCCCGTGCCATCCGCTCCCATCAGCGCCCATCCTCACCTCAGATTCCCATCCCGCACCCATCCCCACCCGGTGAGTGCCATCCCGCGCCATCCCCACCGGGGGGGCCCATCCCGCGCCATCCGTCCCCACCGGGCCGGGCTGTGCCTGCCGGGGCGGGCCCCGGTCCCCGATCGCGGAGGGCGGTGCGGCCTTTGGGCCGGCGGTTCCTCGGTCCCCGCAGTGCGAGGCGGCACCTCCCAGGATCGCATCTGGAGAGCTCGCAGTGCTCTGCCAGCTTCGGAGGCGGGAGGCAGAGCCACAGCAGACCGAGACCCATTCCCTCGCCGGCCCGGCATGGCCCGCGGGGGAAGACAAGGCTGCGACACTTGATGCTCGCGAGGCCGCCGCGCCCCCGGTTAACCCCTCCGTGTCCCACACTCGCTCACCCCGCCGTGTCCCGCAGCCGCCATGCCCGCCCTCCGGCCTCTCGTGAAACCCAAGATCGTCAAGAAGAGGACCAAGAAGTTCATTCGGCACCAGTCCGACCGCTATGTCAAGATCAAGGTGAGCACTCGCTGCGGGTTTCCGAGCGCCCGGCAGTGCCTTCGGGCCGGTGTGCGGGGCGGGCGCCGGGCTCGCGCAGGGCTGGTCTGTGCGGGGCGGTGTGGCCGGAGCCGCTGCCTCAGGACACCGAGTTCAGCTCTCGGGACACCGTGTTCTGCTCTCGGGGGGCCAGGCCGGGGCCAGGCTGGTCTCATTCCCTAACCGAGCTCTGCGGTTCCGCAGCGCAACTGGCGCAAACCGAGGGGCATCGACAACAGAGTGCGCCGGCGCTTCAAGGGGCAGATCCTGATGCCCAACATCGGCTATGGCAGCAACAAGAAGACGAAGCACATGCTGCCCACGGGCTTCAGAAAGTTCCTGGTCCACAACGTTAAAGAGCTGGAAGTGCTGATGATGAGCAACAAGTAAGTGTGTGGGGCCTGTGCACTCCTACCTGGGAGAGGTGGAGCTGTCGGGGCAGGAGGGAGGTCATTGCTTTCAAGAGCACAGATGTCATCGTGCTTTCCTCATTGCTGCTGGTGTGGGGGCAGAGAGGGCTCTTTGGTCTAGAAAACTCATACCCTCGGTAAAAATACAATAATGGCAGACAGGGCTGTGGATACGTCACTGGTGACTGTGGTCAGAACTGGGGCTCTGGGTCAGACCCAGGACTGAGTCTGTCTCAGTTTTTGGTTTCACTACAAAAGAATAAAAGCAGTAGTTGACACCATAAACAACTACCTAGGACTCAGTAATTCGTTAGAGGGGCCGAGCTGTTCTGGAGGGGAGCTCCTGCTTCAGGCCACACAGATCAGGTTCAGCTCCTGTGCAGTGATGGCTCTGTGCTCTGCTGTGTCCGAGCAGTGCCAGCAGGAGGCTCTGCAGGGCTCTGCTGTGTGGGACAGAACCAGAGAGCTTTGCCTTGAGATGGCTCTGCAGGGCTCTGCTGTGTGGGACAGAACCAGAGAGCTTTGCCTTGGCTCTCAGCCTTGCTGGAGCTGAGCCTGACGCACTGTCTGTCTCTGACAGGTCATACTGTGCAGAGATTGCTCACAACGTGTCCTCCAAGAACAGGAAGGTGATCGTGGAGAGAGCAGCACAGCTCGCCATCAAGATCACCAACCCCAACGCCAGACTGCGCAGCGAGGAGAACGAGTAACCAGCGCCTGCAGCCCAGTTGTATTTAATAAAGCATCGTTCCAAGTTGGGTGCTGTTTTGCATGGGCAGAGCAGGGGCAGCAGCAGTCCTGGCCCAGCTGTCCTGGGGCACTTAACACAGTGAGGTGCTGTATCATGGTGATGGTCAGTGAACTTGGGGCAGGCAGTTTCCAAAGTGTATTTTATTTTTTATACCATTAAGACAATAGCTGTCCTTTCACACAGCACTGTAAATACTTTTCACATCAACCACTCTGTCAAGAGGAGCAAAGGAAGCCTAGGGCAGCAATTCCATGGCTACGGCCACCATGCATCATAGTGGCCTTGTCCTCTAGTTGGCTGTTAAAATTGTCCCTTAAAGCAATTTCTCCTGCAATCAGCAGGATTTGAGCACAGTAGCTAAGCCAGGATGGATTTTGTGCTTGTCCCCCTGGCTCCTGCCAGCCACCTCTCACCCTGTGACACTAACACAGACCACCAGTGCTTGTGCAGGCACATGCTGCTAATCTGACCAGTGTCGGTAGGTCAGTGCCCTTGTGGCTAATGACAACACCAGGGTGCTCCAAGGGGAGAGAGAAGCCAGCACTGGGGCAAAGCAAAGCTTAGAGCAGGGTTAGTCACTGAAACAGTCACTAATCCTCTCTTGGAGAACACGGTTGAGGTATTTTGCAGTCTAAACTGTAAAAACAGAAGCCAAGCTAGAAAGCTTAGTATTGTCCAAACACCAAACTATGGAGCTCCAAGAAAGCCCTGAGGGGTCAGGCAGCCACCCTGCCCCATGCAGCTCCCACAGCTGGACTGGTGCAAGTCTCCCAAAAGGCCTGTGGGTGTGGTGCTCGTCACTAAAGACATGACTTAAGTTTTTAGTCATGTTATTTAGTAAACACTAAATACATTTTTTGGCACTTGGGGGTAGAAAGTGCATGTGCAGTCATTAAAAAACCATGTAAAGCTCTGCTTGTTTTTACAGCAGTAAGAAACAGATCAGGAAGTAGTGCCCATTGTTCATGGAACCACACTCAATTGCAATTGCTTTGCATGCCACTTCAAACTTGCTGAGAAGTGACACTACTCATCTTTCAGCCCATCCCTACACGGATCAGACCCCGATCCATGAGGTGTCTGATGCAACCAGCTGGATCCAGATAGTTTCTCCTGTGGCTGCCCAGGGACTCACATGGCTGTGGTTGAAAAGTGGTTCTGTGCTGGGCCCAGCTGGTGTCTCTGGCTGGGCATTGCAAGGGCAGGAGAGCATTGGGGGAAACACATCTTAGCTCATGTCCATCGACTCTGAGATGGGGAGGGTAGCCCAGTCTTTCTGAATGCTTTCAAAAAGTGATGCCATTTCAGGACTGGATCTGATCTGGGATGAGAACTCTGCCATCACTGGACTTTTCTCCACCTCTGGGATGGTGAGGAGAGCAGCCACAGCCCTCATGGCTGAACGCTTCAGCTCATCCTGCTTCTCAAACTCCTGCTTCACTGAACCGGCTTTCACCTGCCAATTCAAAGCCCTGTTTTCAGTTGGCATTTGGAAAAGCTGGTTCAGGCACAGAACCGACAGCAGCAGAGAGCAGCAGAGTATGTGACAGCCAGGGAAATGTGGGGAGTGGGCAGCTCAGCAGCAGTAAGGGGGAAGGCTGGGAGCAGAGGCACTTTGGGCAGGACCCAGCGCAGCCCCTGCCTGCTCCTGCCCTTACCTTGGTGGAGCAGGTTGCCCGGAGGGGCTCTACCAGCCGCTCGAGCCGCTGCAGGACGGCGCTGGGGCAGAGTGTGGAGAGCCGTGCCAGCATGAGGAACGTCAGCATCTGCAGAGGGCAGAGGAACAGGTTGACTCCCTGCAGCCCCAGGCTCAGAGCTGGGCTGGGCTGCTGACAAGCCAGCCTGTGCCCACACCGTAGTGAGTTCCTCTGCACTTGTGCCAGGGGCTGTGGGCAGAGCTCTGGTGGTACTGGAAGTGCCCCCCTGGCAGTCAGCAGGCCAGGGCTGCAGCTGGGCCAGGGGCCTGCAGGTATCTCCAAGGGCCAATGGCTGTGGGGACAAATGGCACTGCTCAGCACGGGGCTGTCCCCAAGACTGAGCAAGGGTAAAGAAAATCACAGCTGGAAAAGGATGTCATGCTTCCTATCCAGCTGTGAGGCCAGCAGCCATTACACTGCTGGATTTTTTTGATATAATGTCACTTGTCCCACTGAACAAATGCCAATCGTCAGTTTAAAGGCCGAAGAAACCTCTTGTAGACTTTGGTACATTTCCTACAAAGCCAGCTACACCAGGGATGTGCTGTCAAGGCCACCGTGGTCAAACCAGAGCCAGACAATGACGAAAGGCTGCAGCAGTTGCAGGGACTAGGAAATGGCATGGCAGGGGCACGCTGTGCTGTGGGGACACAGCTCCATTGCAGGCCAGGCCACCCGAGAAAATGACATCAGGTAGGGCACAGCACTGACCCGGATGTCATAGTGATCCTTCAGCCCATCCTCCACATGGTTCAGGTACTCATAGATGTCCAGCCGGTCCAGGCAGCTTTCCAGCAGGGTATACATGCACTCAAAAGCAGCTTTCCTCACATCAAGGCCTTCATCCACTGTGTGCTTGAATGGCCCCATTTCTACCTTAACCACGACAAACAACAGAGGTGTGACCTAAAGGTAGACAGAGCAGCAGCTCCATCTCACCTACACAGGCAGCAAGTCAGTGCATGTGGCACTCAGCCAAGCCCAGGTACCTCATGGAGGAGCTCCCTCTGGACCTACCTCCCGGATGAGCTCCCTTCGGACCTTTGTTTCGCTGTACAGGCTGGGCAGCACCACTGTCAGTAAATCCCGGATTAAGGAAGGTTTGTTGTGAGCAGCAGAATTAAACAGGGCTAAGGCCACACGGCGAACATTCAGGTCTGGATCCTGCAGAGTTTGTAAGAAGTCGCCTGTGCAGTAAAAATGCACCAGTCAGTTCTGCTGCAGTGTTTTTAAAGGATTTTAACAGTATATCAGGGTGTATTTCAAGGAAGCTGGTTATGGAAGCACCTATGGCAAAATAACCAGTGGCACAGCCTAACAGAGCCATTGGAGATGCCTTCCCTCCCTCTGTTTGGGATATAGTAAATAGAAAAAATAGGACTGTTCTGCATTTGGGAATAAAACTAAAACTGTGTCTCCAGCTGCCTAACCCTAAGTCAAATCAGAAGCTTTGGTATTCAAGGAAGTTGGTTTTTTGTTTCTTTCTTCCTCAGATCTTCTCTGAAACAGAAGGCTCAGTTCCACACAGTAGATCTGATGTGTGGGCTCCCTAGATATAGGACCCTTTCCAGATAGGTTACACTTTTCAAGATCCTTGTAAGGAACTTGAATTCTGAGTTTAAATGCAGAAGCTCCCTAAAAAACAATGCACTATGCCCAAGAGCAAGGGCAAAGGCATCAGAGCATTTAACAAGGACTCACAGGACAGTGTTGCTCTGTGATCCCAAAAGCAGAATACAGATCAACACTGACTGGACTAGATGATGTTCACTCAGGAGTGAAAAATCCCCAAGATGTTAATGACACCCAACCTTTCACACCCCCAGCTCACGCTGCTGTCCATACCACCCTACCTATGCAGCCTTTCAGGAGAGCATCGATGGGCTGAGGCTGGTCTGCAATCGTGAACTTGATGGCAGTGACCACAGTGCTCCGGGCATGTGGGGAGCCTGCAGAAAGGGGGGGAGCAAAACGGTGAAAGAGCAACAGACAAAATCACTGCTGGAACTGTAAGCACAAATTCTGCTCTTGACCCCCTTACACACATGTTGAAGAGGTAAGAGAACAGAGCATTTGGCTTAACAACTCTGTGTTTAAAACTGCTCCTGCACAATCTCCATGTACAGTCCCTGTTCCAACGCCCTCCTGTTCCTTATGCAGACCAGTGTTCCTCTGATTCCCCCTGCAGAGGTCCTTCATTTCCTGCTCGTGTCTCAGACTGGCTTTGCTCCCTGCTGTACCCACCAGTAGTTTACAAGAGGAATTTCCAGCAAAAGGCAGCATTTCCCCGCTCTGGCCATCACCATCCCTGTTACCTGCTGACAGCTGTTTCCTCAGCTGGGGCAGCAGCTCGGCAGGGTTCACCAAGGTCAGCTTCCCCAGGCATTCTGCCACCACGTTGCGTGTCCCTTCCTCTGAGCACTCGCAGTGCTTGAAGAGCAGAGCCCAGATATCCTCCACGTATGGCGCGAGGCTGTCGGCTGGGGAGGAGCTGATCACTTCCTTCAGGGAGTGCAGCAGCAGGTACTGTCGCTTGGGCTGGCTCCCAATCTCCTTCAGCATGAAGGGCAGGTACTCCTTCAGATTCCCAACACTGACATTCCCCAGTGCATAGGAAGCAGCGGATTTCACCTCTTCACTGGTGGAAGCAAACGCTTCCAGGATGACAGTTTTGAGCTCCCTCTGAGCACTGAGGTTCGTGGTACGGCCCATCTCTGCCAGGGAGAGGAAAGCCAGCACCTGAACAGCGGGGCTGGACTTGGGGCTCTTCACGTCCTGAATGAACTGGCTCACTGTTGCAGGGGCCTCCTTGGGGCAGGCCGAGGACAGGGCTGCCACACACTTTGCCACGGAGTGATACGCCTGTTTGTGCAGCGCCAGCGAGGAGTACACGGGTGCCGTCAGCTGCCTCAGCAGCTCCGCGTAACCCACGGCCGCCGTCTGTGTCAGCACCAGCGCATGGAAGAAGGCGATGATGGCATTCAGAGCCCCTCCCTGGAGCAAAGGGGAGTGGACGAGCTGTAAGATTTCAGTAAGGGCTGAGCTGCTGATCTTGGAAATGCAGGATGGATACACCTTGGCCAACGTCGTGAGGAACATGATGGCCACCTGGGACACGTGCATGTCGTTCTCGGTAATTAAGGCAGGGAGCTCGATTAGCACAGACTCGATCATGGCAGGCTTGAGGCTGTCATTGTAGTTCTTTACCAGGATGTCCAGAGCAGTCAGAGTGCTCAGTTTCAAGGCACGTTGATTCTTTCTCAAGAAGGAAGCTAGAATGGGGAGACCTGCCCCCAGAATGGGTCTCAAATCTATTTTAAGTGGAGAACTAGCAATTAAGGTTAATGCTTTGACTGTTGTCAGTCTAGTGATTTCATTTTTAAGCCTCTCCAGAAATATCTTCAAGGTTGGCTGGA
Source organism: Hafferia zeledoni (assembly GCA_035583235.1). Classification (NCBI taxonomy): domain Eukaryota; kingdom Metazoa; phylum Chordata; class Aves; order Passeriformes; family Thamnophilidae; genus Hafferia; species Hafferia zeledoni. The sequence goes on from JAWWEV010000024.1 coordinate 403,525, forward strand.
GATCAGTGCTTAAATGGTCTCCCAGGCTGTAAATGATTTGTCCCATGCAGGAGATGGCACGTTCCTTCACCTCCTGGTCGATGTCAGCTGCCTTCAGCCGCTTCAGAGTACCAGGGAAAACGTCCTTCACATAGGGCTTGGCATCAAAAGTGCAAGATTTATCCAAAGGCCTGATAACTTTCACAAGCTGCTGAGTTACCAGCAGAGCTTCTGATGTGATCTTATAAAAGGGGTCTCCAATGCAGGTCACAACAGGAGGCAACAGGCTCTTGATATGAGGATGAAATACCTCTGGCTTGTGGTTGCAGAGAAGGATGTGGAGGAAGGACAGCGTGTCGATCCTCATGTTGGAGGAGCTGGTTTTATCCGCCAAGGAGAAAACAATACCTGTGCAAAGACAACAGTGACTGATGTTATGTTTTTCCCAAAGAGGGAGGTGCATGGATCCAGCCAGGGACAGTCACAGGAGACTGTTCTTATATTCACTATACGGTCACACCCAAAGCAAAGCCAGGACCTGAGCCCTCCAGCAATGGGACGCTTCAAGAGCCCACAGGCAGAAGTCAAGACAAAAATGTTGGTGGTGCAAATTAAATAATCAGCCAATAGAAAGAAAATTTTTTAAATTCCCCAGGATTTTATAAAAGAAAATGTCCCTTTAGTTTTCAAAGGATCTCCTTTCAAAGGAGGCTGGAATAGGCAATCCCAAAAACACCTTCAGCAGACTGTGGAAATGAACCTGATGTTCTTATCCTGGCGGCCAGTGGAGACAGAAGCCAAGATTAATCTGGGCGCTGTTCAGCACATCCACAGAGCAGAACTTGATGTGTATGTCCTGATGCTGAGCAGAATAATATACAGGAATAAAACTGGAACAGGCAGACAAGGAACATATGTGTTTGGAATGGCTTTTGCCAACCTTGCTCCTCTTCCCAGACCATGGACAAGCTTACCGGGGACAAGTGCAGGGATGTGATCTGCCAGGCAACCAGGAAGAACAGTGGCCAGTTCTGTCAGGAGGTTGAAACAACCCTGTCTTGATTTGATGCTCTTTTCTTTGAGCTGCTTGTGCAAGGCCTTGACAATGTTGGGGACCTGCAGTTTGGAGAAGCAAGTGAGAAAGGGACACCTCAGTCATCTCAGCTACTCTCAGGGGCTCATTCTGGTGTGTTTCTCCAACAGTTTATTTGATGAGCTTCCTGAGCAGCAGTTGCAGTAACTGTAAGGCATCAGACAAACTGCCTCAGCCTGGACACACGTGCCAGTGGCTGGCAGAGGGGCAGTGCCAGCTGGACACCCCTGCTCCTGTGCTGCCTCAGCACTCCCTCCATGGGAACAGCAGCAGACAGACATTATAGTCAGCCCTCTGGATCTGTTTCCCTGTGGCTGCCTTCCCCAGGGCTCCTCCTGCTAGCCACATTCTCAGGACTGCACCTGGCACAATCATCAGTACCTGCTTGTCCTCACTGCTTTGTGTGTGACCTGCTCACCCACCTGGTTCTGAAGCATCATCAGGGGAACGTCGCCCTTGCCAGAGCCACCGGAAGTGTGCAGCCAGCTCTGGGTGGGCAGCGTTTGCTTCAGCAAGGAGATGTAAGCGCTGAAGATGTCAGCTTTGACATTCTCTTCCCTCTCTTTGAACCTGCTTATCAAGGCTGGGGAAAGAGTTCTGTAGAAGTCCTGCAGGAGATCATGCCTGCTGCTGACCACAGCCTCCAGGCACTTGGCCGCAGCCCTGCGCACCTTCCAGCTGATGTCGTCATCGTCACTGTACTCGTCATCGCTTTCTGGAAACAATGCAAGGGAAAACAGGTGCACCATTATGATGAAACTGGAGCTAGAGGATCACTTGATCCTCAGAGCTGCCCTCTCCATCAGGAGACAGCAGGAAGGGGACAAATGTTAACCCTGTGTTCTGCTGAGCAGAGCCATCCTCACAAGCAGGCACCTTGCTCTTCATCCTCCCCATTTTCAGTTTCCATCATCTCTTCCTCTTCCTCCTCATTATCATAGTTGTAGTTTGGGTCAAAGGTGATGTACTCCAGACACAGCGCCATCACATTTGGGATGTGAGGGTCGATTTCCTTTGGGCACCTATCAGGACAAATAAAAATCCTAAGAGTTAATCAAAGACTAAGCTGGTTTAAATATCTGAATAATCTCAAAAGGATCCCAAAGTGCTTCACAGACCATCTGAACATTTTGTTAACGTGAGTTAAACTAGAGATTCTCCTTCCTGCTGTGCATGAAGCATGGCCACATTCCCCAGGGGAGGATGCATTGATTTCTATAACGAAAAATAAATCAATTGCCTTCAATCCCTGGTTGAATCCTCCCTTCCTGGGAGAACACCTCAGCAGCTCTCTATGGCTCCTTTTCCAGGCAGAAAACATTTGACCAAACAGCTGGAGAGCTGCAGCTCAGCAGCTCTTCTGCCTGAGCCTCCTTCCTGCCTCCAGCTCCCTCCATGGAGCAGGAGCGAGGCAGTTCCCTCTGGCTGAGGAACCCTCCAAGGACAAGGAAAACTCCCACTTCTGCAAAACCAATACAGAAGGACATCCTCGCATGTCGAGGTAAAGCAGCTCGTAACTCTGCCTGTGCAGAAGAAGAGATTTCACATGTGAACTGTCATTCCCACAGGAACACAGGCAGTAAGGCCCTCCTCCCTGGATGCTGAATGTGTGGGTATTTACATATTTCACATATTTTACATTTCCATGTTTCCAGGAGGACACGGACTCTCTGGCTGGTGCAGAGGTGTCCCCAGGGGCACACACCTTCTCACGAAGGACTCGAAGGCCTGGAAGCAGAACTCCCGCAGCTCATCATCATCCACATTGCAGTACTGAACAATCAGGGGAATTATCTTCTCCAGGTGTTCTCCTGGGAAGACAAAGCAAGCAGCAGTGAAAAACCATTTCAGCCTTCACTCACCCAAGCAGCCAACAGCTCATCCACCTGCCACATTCCTCCTGTGCCCGGCAGAGGATTCCTGCCCTGGACTGCATGGGCAAGGAGCCAGCAGCCCACCAAACCCAGCCAGGCTGGTTTCCAGCAGCTGACCTCTGCTCCCTGTTTGCAGCCCCTTGTTGGCATTTCAGTCATGGGAACTGCTGTGATTAGAGATCTTCTGGGACCTGATCTCAACTCTGGCAGGTCTTTTAGAGAAGTAATAAAATATGCTGCCCTCCATTTCTCCTCTCATTTAAAATGGGGTGAATCAACTGACCTAATTCACAGAGGTTAATTCAGAGCAGGGAAGCACTGCAAGATCTTGAGGTGAAGTCACTGGAAGGGCAGCCAGAGAAATACTCTGGTGTCTCCTCCCTTCCAAGCAGAGATCAGAGGGCCAGGCCAAAGTCACAGAGGGAATCACAGAGCACAACCCACTAATGCTTTAGGAACAGTGAGCACTCTTCTCTTATCACTAAGAGGAGCTGCTCTAAAATGCATGTGCATTTCCCAGCACCATTTCAAGCTGCTGCTCCTACCTATGCGGTGCCCAGCCTGCCTGCTGATGCCAGCCACACACTGAATGTATGTCCTAGTGGTAGATGTAGACTCGTTCCTCTTCAGCTCAGCCAGCAGATGCTCTGTGAGCTCTGAGAAGATGTTTCCACTGCAGGTCAAGACCAGGTGCCCCAGGGCAATGATGGCCCGTTTGCGAACGGCCAGCCTGGGGCTTGTCAGCTGGGGCAGGAGGCAGGTCAGGATGGAGGAGTGGAAGGAGCAGAGTGTTCCCCCCAGTCTGCAATCATCAGAACAAGGCAGAGCTTGAAAATCCAAGACTCAGAGAAAAAGCCCTCTTGGCAGCAAATGTAAAAATCTTCAGCTATGGAGACTTCATTCTCATTGTGGGGAGGGGGAGAAGCCTGCACTTGGCATTTTGGTCTGAACACTGACTTGTCCTGTAAAGCACAGGGAGAGGCTATTTGTCTTCATCATGGAGGATTTTTTGACTACGTCCTTCTGGATGACCTGGGGGGTTGTCAATAATTTCCTGCATGCAGATGACATATGACACTGTCACTCTGACTTATGCAACAAGAGAGAGAGGCAGCCAGGAAAAAAAATGTATGTGTGATCAGATCATGGGGCTAAAATAAACCTCACCCTCCACGTTTGTATGAGCTGAGCCTCTGTGGGATCCACCACCAGTGGCACTGCCACTCCCAAGCACAGAAAGGCTCAAAATGTTGTCTCTTGTCCCTGCTGGGGACCTGCTCAGCTCAGTTATTCCCCAGGGGCAGCCAACCCAAATACTGTGGTTTTAAGTCCCAGTAGTAGGATGAGGGAAATAGAGAAATCAAAAGCAGACATATCCCTGCAGCTCCCTGCTATGCACAGCTGCCAGAATGAAACCCTCTGGTACCTGCTCAGCATGTCTGACAGGATGTCAAGAGCTTCCAGCTGCACAGACACATCCTCCTGCTTGCCAATGGCTCCCGTCAGCTGGGCTGTGATCTTTTTGCACACATTTGCTGTCATGGTGGAGCCTGCAAGAGAGAGATTTTTCCCTGCTATCAGTTAGAAAGGAGCTTTTTGGCTGCTGGGAACCATTCAAACTCCCCTCCTTCACTGAAAAAAGAAATCACCCCTGGGAGACCTATCAGGACAGATACATGAGATGGCTGCAGAGGAAATTCCTATCCCAAGGAACCTCAGCTATCCTCGTGTTTTTGGAATACGTAGTTCCAAGCACAGCTCAAGTTTTCATTTCATCACATCTTTCACCACATTGGTGCCTCAGGTTCTGCTGTCTCTCCTCTGTATTTCACTATTGACGTCTGGCAGGTGAGTAAGGAATCTGTAGCTTTATGGCTCTGAACTCCACATTTCCCCCCCTTCCCAAAGCTGGGATTCCCTGTTCCTCAGCAGGGACAGCCAGTGTACCTGTGGCAGCTGGTGGCAGCTCAGAGATGACTGTTTTGAGGCCAATGCTGGAGATGTCCCGCAGCTGCTCCTTGTCTGACAGCATGTTGGTGCACAGCGTGTCCACGATGGTCTCCACCTGGTACTCCTTCACTTTGCCCACCAGCGGGCCCAGGCTGTGTGGGGAGAAGGGGTCAGGATGAAGGGCTGATCCAACTGCCTGTGTCCTTCAAACCACCACACTTCTTCTTAGAGATCCTGGTCACCTGCTTGGGAACGACTGACAGGATGTTAACTGCTGTAAGTACCTCCTTAACATGGAAAGGAGATATTCCTGGTGCCATTTTGAGGCCTCTTCATTATGGATGAGAGACCACAATGAGTATGGACTTAGTGCTGATACAGCCAGAGATAAACAGGCGAAGAAGTTGGTTCTCTGCTCAGTGCCCAATTGTTTTGCTTTAAAAATCAGAATAAGCCAGTCCAAAGCAGGCAGAGACAGGAGCAGGGCTGGAAAATGTCAGGACAGTGGAAATCAAAAAGAAAGGGCTAAAGGTCACAGAAAAAAGACAGGGTAGAAGCAGCGTGAGGTTAAAAAGAAGGGAATATGAGTAGGATCCACAGAAGAAAAAAAAAAGGAACCTAAATTTGTCTTTAAACAGCCCACCTTTCTGGAACCCTGGGGGTGAACTGAGCCATTCAATGGCATTTCTAGACTGAACACTCCCACTTAGCCATGCTGGGGAAAGAGGCAGGAAAGAAAATGTCAGACTCCTTCATCTGAGGATTCACTGAAAGAGGGGCTTTCTGCCTTTGTTCATTGGGATTAAAAAACATTGAAACAGTCCAAGGCAAAGCAATAGCACAGGCTGCACTTGGACTTAAGGTGGAGAAAAACCCAAGTGTGTTACAAACACAGCATGAAAATGCCAAGAGGACTGAGACCTGAAACTGAAATGCCACAAGGGCTAGAGCTGCTTAGTGCCATCACTATCAAGGACAGAAACATGGGGCAATTCAGAACTGGATTTCAAAACCCAAGAGACACCCACCAGGAGCCTGATGACCAAAATTTTAAACTGGTCTTATCTCTGAGGAAGAAGATCTTAGGTATGCCACTTTTCATGGTAAAGTTCATAATACAAACACTGAACTAATGAAAATCACCTCCTGCTGCTACAAAGATATCTGTGTGTCCATCCCTTGCGTCAGCAGAGACAGAAAGTGCAGTGCTCTGTGAGAGGGCAAAGCCCCTTGCAGGGGAGGTTTGAGGGAGTGCCAGGGCCAGGCTCTGCTCTCATGCTCTCTGGAGTCTGTGATGGCTTTAGAAGTGCCAGGGAACATGGCAGTGACTGCCCAGGCTCTTACCACTTCACAGCAAGGTTCTGTACTTCCCCATTTTTGTCCTCCAGCAATTTCAAAAGCATTTTCACAACTTTTTTCTCGCTGTCTTCATCCAGTTTTATTGAATCTTTCTGCAGTTCTATCATCAGGTCATTGGTGGCCATAAACCTGAAAAGACAGAGGACAAAGGTGGATTGGCTGATGTACAGACACAAATGCATCAATTTTGCATCACCTGGGACAACAGAACTTGGCACCTGGTGCTTGTATGAAAACACAGTGCCAAAGAGTCACTTAGAACCTCTCACACTGTCCTGAAAAACTAGGAATAGAGAATTACTACTCTCTTACAAGCAGATAAATACCTAACAGGGGTCAGGTAAACAAAAACTTTCAAAGTTTGTATATTTGTCTCAGTGACTAAACAAAGATGGTTAGCTATGCCACAAAAAATCCTGGTGCATTTTTTCACCAATTGCCTGGCCTAGGAAAGGCAGTCTGGTGTGTAAGAACATATCCAGCTCTGTTCTTTCTGGCTAATTTAGCACTGATAGTATGACCCCAAACATGGAGCAGGTCTATCATGCTCAAAAATGAAAAATAAAGTCATGACTCCATGCAAACTACACCTCAGAAGTGCCCTGGGCTATATTTAGATTGCTGTGAGCAAAACCAAGGGAGTAGTTATCACTGCAGCTTAGAAGGAAAAACAAACAGCTGACTGTTGGTCAGTTTTCTAACAGGGAAAATGACAAAATGGATATTAAGAAATTCTGGAAAGTATCTATTTTCCTGGGAGCAGGAAATGCAAAAGGAGTCAGGTTCTGAGAAATCTCAGCGTGGTTATCGTGTATTATCTGCTTTCTAATGTCTCAAAGGATGGATGTCTAACAGGAACCACAAAGCCACTCCCTCTCGTTACAAAATTACACCTTCTTTTAAAATTGGGCTCTGATGGCACTCCTTCAGCTCCCATAGACAAGGCAACACTGAGAGCTTCCATCTGCAAGCCCATTCCTGAGCAGCACCGAGGGCAAGGACAAGGGACTGCTGTGGTGTCTGAAATGCAGAGCAGGAAACAGCAGGACTTTGCCCAAGACATCACCAGCGTGCAATCTATTTCTGATTCTGCAGGAGCTGCTCCGCTGCACTCTCAGGTCGGTGTCTGTGCACCCAGCATGACCAATTATGGCCACGGGTGGCACCGGGCCCCGGACTCGCTGCCCTCCTGCCCTGGCCCTCGGGATCCTGCACTCGGATCCGCCCGGGCAGGGGCAGCAGGAGCAAACTGCTCCCACAGAGGGTCACCTCTGGCTGTGTGCTGGGAGCAAACAGCCCTGCAACACCCCTGTGACAGGGCAGGGCCCAGTGTGGGGCACATCGAGCTGGGAGCGTTAACTGTCAGTTCTTTGAACAAATTGTTTGTACAGCCACACCAGCACTGACTTCTTTATAAAGTACCTATTTTAGCATCTGAAAATATCAGCAGCCTCTGCAAAAACCAACCTACTTTTAACTCCCTCTTTTATACCTCAAAATACCAAGTCTGGCACAAACATTACCTTCCAGGCTGGTACTAAGAGAATGATATGCTCAGGGATGAAATCTTTCATAAATGTTAGTTTTCATTACTTTTTATAGAGTGCCTTACACATCTGGCCACGAGCCCCAACGATAAAACAATGGCAACTTTTCTGCTGACATAAACAAAGAGAACAAAAGTATCTTGGTTCGGTTAGGGAGGCACCTTTTCCCATCACGCAGAAAAGGTTCCTAAAGCAGCCCAAGCACGGCAGTATCTGCAGTGTCTGTGCCCTGACCACCTCACCTTCCAGAGGGAAAGCAAACTACAAGGATTTCAGCATTTGGGCTATGATGTTCTTCAGTCACAAAATACGTAACAACTTAAAGTCCAGCTGTCAAGACCCTTCCACTTCCACCGGGCAGCAATGTAGGCAGGGCAGGGAGCGCTGGTTCTCTGCACTGGCCCAGCAGGGATGGGACACGGCCGGGATGGGACACAGCGGGAATGGGATGGGACAGGGTCGGGAAGGGACAGGGCCGGGAAGGGACAGGGCTGGGATGGGACAGGGCCGGGAAGGGACACAGTGGGAATGGGATGGGACAGGGCCGGGCCGGGCCGCTCCAAGCGCTCGAGCCCTGTGTCACAGGAGCCCTGCGGGTCCGGGCTGAGGGCCCTCTGGAGAAGCCGCCCGTGCCAGGCCGCCCCCGGTGCCGCACCTGAAGTCCTTGTCGCTGGAGGTCATCTTCTCCAGCAGGCTGGAGACGTGGTATGAGCCGCCGGCCATGGTGGGGGCGGCTGCGGGGCCGGGAGGGACCGGGCCGGGAGTGAGTGCCCGCGGGGCCGTGCCCGTGCCCCGCTCGCCTCTGCCCGTGCCCCGCTCGCTCCGTGCCCGTGCCCCGCTCGCCTCTGCCCGCCCCCCGAGGCCGAGCCGGGCCGGGGCCGCCCCCGTTGCCCCCTCAGGTCCCGCCCAGCGCCCGGCCCCGGAACCCGGCGCGGCCGGAACGGAACAGCGCGGCGCGGGCGGGGCTCGGAACGGGAGCGCGCGGCACCGCCGTGCCACGTCTGAGCGGGCAGGGCCGGGCCGGGCCGGAGCCGTCAGCATGGTGCGGAACGGGACCGGGACCGGGACCGGGAGCGGGGCGGCGGGGGGCGGCCGGGGGGCCGGCGGTGTCCCGGGGAGCAGCCTCTCCCCGCAGGCCGGGCCGCCCGCACTCGCTGCCCCGGGCACGGCTCTGCGGCCCGCAGGGACGGCCGGGCCGGGCCGGGCCGGGCCGGGGCTCCGGGCGATGCCGCGCTCAGCTCCTGTCCCCTCTCCCCGCAGGTCTCGGTCATCAACACCGTGGACACGTCCCACGAGGACATGATCGTAAGTGCGAGGGGAGCGGCCGGGCCGGGCCGGGGCCCGAGGGCGGCGAGGGGGCGGTGTGAGCCCTGTGAGGGGACAGGGGACACGGGGCGGTGTGAGCCGGTGCGGGGACCGGGGGTGAGCCCTGTGAGGGGACAGGGGACACGGGGCGGTGTGAGCCCTGTGAGGGGACAGGGGACACGGGGCGGTGTGAACCCTGTGAGGGGACACACGTGCTGTGCTGGACATAGAACGCGGTCCGAAATCCTGACCCTGCCATTCTACACTGGGTGCAGAGGAAGACTCGGCTACAGGGGAAGGGAGAAGTTATTTAAAACCTTAGTTTTCATGCACAGACTTGTTTCTGCTTGTTTCTGTGAAATATCGTGCCTATATGTGTACTCTAAATGGTGCACAGCTTCGGCTGATGGAATTGGTTTTCCTTTCTGTGGATGCTTCTGGAGCAGGTGTGTTGGTGTGGGCAGGAGCCCGATGGTGAGCCCAGCTCTTTAGGAAGAATTTCCTCACAGAAAGGCTGCACAGGGAGGTTTGGAGTCCCTGTCCCTGGAGGTGCCAAGGAAGGACTGGATGTGGCACTCTGGGCTGGGGACAAGGTGGGGATCGGTCAAAGGTTGGGCTCGATGGTCTCAGAGGTCTTTTCAGCCTCAGTGATTCTGTGATGGTGAAGTTTCAAGCATGACTAAACTGCCAGTATTCATATACCTGCTTTACCTTTTAAGAAACAAAAATACATGATGGTCACAGCTTTGTACTCAGCAGCACTAGTTCCCAGCCCCTCCTGAAATGCTGCTCAGAATTTCCTGGATCCCTTCTGCAGAACACTTGCATAGTTAGTGAAAAAGCAGTTGGTGGAGCCAATGGTTTGTGTGTCTGGGTGGTCTGAAACTGCCGTTTTGGCCACACTGTGGGGCTGTGCCAGCTGTGCCCGCCCTGAGCTGCAGTGGGCCCAGCCCAGCCCAGCTCTGCTGCCCTCCCACAGCACGATGCCCAGATGGATTACTACGGCACCCGCCTGGCCACCTGCTCCTCGGACCGCTCCGTGAAGATCTTCGACGTGCGGAACGGAGGGCAGATCCTCATTGCAGACCTCAGGGGGTGAGCTGTCCCCACAGCACAGTCTAATCTGGGGAGCCTCGGCATACCTTGCCCTTTTGCCCTTGGGCAGCACAGGGTGCAGGTTGAACTCCAGGGTGGAGTCCTCTGAAAGACTCAGAGCTGGGAGGGGACAGAGCGACAGTGGGAGATGCACCGGGGCTTGGGCATCAGTCAGTGCTTGACACCTGTGAGTTTTGAGAAGTAAAATGCACTGATGCAAGGACAAATATTTGGCACTGTTTTCTCTGTGCCAGGGCACTAACCTTGCCATGTTGACATTGCCCATTCCTCATGTCAGGCCCGCACAGCCCCTCCTGGCACAGCCACTCACAGCAGTGATGGCTCTGAGGCAGCTCAGCTGAACTGAGGCTCTCTGGGCTTTGCCAAAGGACACGTTTCTTGCAGGCATGAAGGTCCTGTGTGGCAGGTGGCCTGGGCTCATCCCATGTACGGGAATATCTTGGCTTCCTGTTCCTACGACAGGAAGGTTATTATCTGGAAGGAAGAAAATGGCACTTGGGAGAAGACCTATGAGTACACAGGACATGATTCCTCAGGTATGGGAGTGTGGATCTGGGAGGGGAATCTGGGGAGATGAGGGGATTTGGGTAGGAGAGGGGTAAATCTGTCAGTGTTAAGGAAGAGAGACTGTCAAACAGTCAGGGGTAAAGAGTGGAGTGTGTAAATCTGTTCAGCACAAGCAGGACCTTTGCCTAAGGTCATATTCCTGGATAACCTCCTGTCTTGATTCATGCAGTGTTTGCACAGGAGTTGCTATACAAAGAAATCAGCTTTCACATAAAGATGGCAGGGGACTGAATTCTTGAGGGAAGTACTGTCTGTGTCCAGTAAGAAAAGATTATCATGCAGTGTTTTGTTTTACAATGGAACCTTTTGTGTTCAGATGGTTTGTCCACCCACTGCAGATCTGAAGTCTCCAGCTTTGCTGTGTTACTGGTCTGGACTTCACATGCTCTGCCTGCTATTCAGCTCTTGTTCTAGTCAGTGATGCTCCCCACCCTTCTCAGAGTTTTTTAGCCTCATTAAGAGTGCTCTTTTGGTGTTCTCACTTTGAAAGGGTTCCAAAAACGAGGGCTGTTCTCTGTCATTCAGTGAGCAATGTTAATTGACTGGCTTTGGTGAAATTCAGGATGTCCAGAGCCATTCTCAGCTTTCAGAGCCGCTCACCTTTGGTGACTGTAGCAGTCAGAGTTGGGTGGTCCCTGTGCTGTCAGCTGGTGTCTCTCTGTCCCCTCCCCAGTGAATTCTGTGTGCTGGGCCCCCCATGACTACGGGCTGCTCCTGGCCTGCGGCAGCTCCGACGGAGCCATCTCCCTGCTGAGCTACACGGGGGACGGGCAGTGGGAGGTCAAAAAGATCAGCAATGCACACACGGTGAGTCTGGTCCCTGGGAGCAGCACAGTCCCTGCAGCTGGAGGGAACTCGGGGGGATTGGTGCCTCAAGGAACCTGACTGGATAAATACTGAAATACAGCGAAATGGTGTGAAACATCAAGGACCGAGAATAACTTATTTTAAGATTGTCCAGGGATACTTTGTAGTCACTAAAATGAAGTGGGGAAAAGCACAGATGAAGGCTACTAACCAGCAGCAGTAATGCCTGTTAACGGCGCATTATTGTTAATTGCAGTGCTGGAAGTTACCTGGCAGGAAATGGCCTTGGTCCTGAGAATACCTGCACCAACCAGCTGAATGAACTGAAGCTGCAAAAACTGCAGGACTTGTGTTCTTCCCAAACAGTGGGGATTTTTGCTTAAGGAAAACTTCCTAAGCTAATGGCAGTGGCTCTCAGGAGAAGGAAATTGGGCTCTAGACCAAAGGTTCCTTCTACTCCTGCATTTGTCAGTCTTAGCAGCTGCATGTTCCTGTGTCTCTGCAGTTTCTGTCCCCACTGTTCACCCATCCAGGGTGGTATTTGCACATAAAGCAGTTCTTTAGCTTCCCCAGGCTTTTTCAGTGTCTTGGTGAGACTGGACTGTGTCTGGATTTCTTACTCATCTGATACCCATCCAGCACTGTGCAAGACTCCCATTTTCTGAGATGGGTTTATTCCCCACCCCACACACAGACACTGTGCTGTGTTTCCTTTGCCCCCTCAGTAGCCTTTATTCATTTATTTGTTTAAGCAGCTTTTAATAGTAATGTTTTTCATTAACTAGATTGGATGCAATGCAGTTAGCTGGGCTCCTGCTGTTGTACCAGGGAGCCTTATAGAGCAACCCTCTGGTCAGAAGCCAAACTACGTCAAAAGATTTGCATCTGGGGGTTGTGACAACCTGGTCAAGATCTGGAAGTAAGTGCCCTGTTGTCAAATGAGACATGACACTCTTTCTAGGCTTTGAATGTCCCTGTTAGTATCTCAGCTAATACTTTCTGCATGTCTGTGTTTCATCTTTGAACTAGTGTTTGTGAGAAGTGCTTTAGAAACAGAAACACCTTGGTGATGCTCAGTGTCTCCTGTGGTTCCTGCAGTCTGTGCCAGCCCTGGGCCATCTTGTCTCTGAGAGTGGCTTTCTAATGCTCTTTGGTTGCCACTGTCACTTGAACAGCAGCAGATTCTGACAGTAACTGGAGATGAGAACAAAAACTCTTTGCCTGTGCTGCTTTCTGTCTCCTGGAAGGAGTTTTGTCAGTTCAAGCCATAGAGATTTTTGGAGCAGTGGGGAACACCTGTGCTTTGTGTTGTCTGGGTGAACCAGGAGTCTGGCTGTGAAGCCAAAGCCTCCCAGAGCAGGGGATGAGAAATGCTGCTGCCACCCCTCTGACTGCGTAACTGTTTTCAGGGAGGAAGACAGTCAGTGGAAAGAGGAGCAGAAGCTGGAGGCTCACAGTGACTGGGTGCGAGACGTGGCCTGGGCTCCGTCCATAGGTTTGCCCACCAGCACCATTGCCAGCTGCTCCCAGGTGAGTCTCCCCCTGCAGGGACAGGGGCTCTCAGTGCCCGTGCTTCCATGTGCTTCCTGCCCCCCTTCCCTGGCAAAGGAGGGGTAAGGATGGGACTGCTGGAATGGATCCTCTTGGCAGCCTTTGCTGTGGCTGGGTCTGTGCACAAGAGACTTTGAATCCTGTTCCTTCCAAACTCAGCAGCTCAGTAGAAGCATTTCTGGACAAAGGTTTGTGTGTGGCTCTGTACCACAGACTGGCTTTATTTGGAACCTCATGGGCAGGAAGGTGTCACTGGGAGGAAGACCTTCAAACTAACGTCGTATTTTAGTGTTTCAGGATCAAATTCACTGAGCTTCCAGCTACAAATACTGTTTTCTAATAACTGCCCTTCATAATCAGCTGTGATGTCCTCAGCCTTCATACTGACTGTGGTTTTCTTGCTGCCAATAATTCTATAAATGTTTTTTTTAATATCAAGAAGACGGGTTAGTGAGCTGCTTTTTGGAAAGCAAAATCTCTGGTGAAATGTTTCAGCTGATAAGTATTGTGGGAGCTTTTCTCTGGTATTTGCAAGTCATTGTAGGTAGTTTTTCTCATCAGCTGTCCTGCCTTACCTTGAGCTACAGCAAGGCAAGAGCTCCTTAGCTCTGCTCAGCACAGATCCCTGCAGGTGTCTGGTGGTGTCGGAGCTGTGGTTTGGAAGTGCAGCTCCAGGGGCAGTCAGGGTGGTGTGTCCCGTGCCCAGCCAGCTCAGCCTCTGCTTTTCCAGGATGGCAGAGTGTTCATCTGGACATGTGACGATGCCTCTGGGAACTCCTGGTCGCCGAAGCTGCTGCACAAGTTCAACGACGTGGTCTGGCACGTGAGCTGGTCCATCACAGCCAACATCCTCGCGGTGTCTGGAGGAGACAACAAGGTGAGTGCTGCTGCCTTGGCTTTCCCCTGCTGCCATGCCAGGTGTCCAGAGGAGAGACGGGCTGCTGTCACCTGTGTAAGGCAGGGCTGTCACAGAGTCTTCTTTGCTGCGGTGGTGACCCTTTTTAACTGACCAAGAGGGCAGGACAACCGTAACCTGTGGCAAACTATTTGCCTGCATTCCGAGTCCTCACTGGAAAGCAGAAATGAGGGCTGAGCTTGGTTTCTGTGGTGTGCTGACAGCGGAGTTCACATGCTGTCCTCACATGGCTGCAGGCTGTCACCAAACCAGCGCTGTGGTTGCTGCAAGGAGGGGGACACTGAGTGTGCTGAGGCTGAAAGGTGTTCCTGCTGTTTTTGAGGTGACACTGTGGAAGGAGTCGGTGGACGGGCTCTGGGCGTGCATCAGCGACGTGAACAAGGGCCAGGGAGGGGTGTCGGCCGTGCCAGAGGGGCAGCAGAACGAGCAGTGACGCCCAGGGAGCGCCCCAGCTGTGCCAGCCAGCACTGCCCCCATCTGCAGTGTTCCTGAGCTGGATGAGAACTGGTTTTATCTAAACTGAACGTGAACAGGGGAAACAATTACCCAATTTTATGAGCACTCTAAAGCTATTACTGGCAGGCTACAGTATGTTGATAATCAGCCTTAATTGAGATTCCCTTAAATTTAAGGTAAAGAGCAAAGCAAAGCACTGTGCCTGATGCTACTCCTTGGTGCTGTGGGAACTGTACCCCACTTTCCTGGTTTAAGGATCACATTGGATTGGATATGCAGCGGTCAGACTTCAGGCATTTGAGCAGGAACAGGAGGCTGTCAGAGGTGTGAGATGTGAACTCCTTTTGCGCAAGGGGACAAATACTCTGTGCCCTCCAAGGCCAGAACTGTGTTTGAAGTCAGGGGAAGGGCTGGTGCAGTTCCCACGTGAGCTGGTGGTGTGCCAGCCAGCCATCCTGGCAGCAGGGAAGTGGTGCCAAGATCTTCCTGAAAGTAACATGCTTGGCTCGGTGGAAGTCTCTGTGCTTTCCTGAAGAAGAGGAGTAGTGGAATGCATGTGTCTTCTGCTTTACAATGATCTCAAACTTGGTTATTTTACCAACATAATTCAATCAAACCATGGTTTGAAGATTTTTTTTTAGCCACACGTCTGTACTGTACCTCAGGTTTGTTTTTTTGTTGTTAAGATAGCAACAGAATAAAGTCCTATTGGTTAAAGTTTGGTGTGCTGTATCTAATTGTCTTTTCACTGGGACCCTTACAAGATGTAAAAGTTGTCTTTTTCCACTAACTTGATTATTCATTATGAAAATAGGTGACTAACTGATCTATAATCAACTCTCTTCTTACACTGTAACATGAAATTTAAAGAAGTAACAATGAAGAGTCCTTCAAAATAAGCAGCTACTATTTTATAATGCCTTTAAGTGTTCAATTCTTTATAGATTAGAGAAGCAGAAAATATTCTGGGTTTTGGGCTTTTTCTATGGAGGTGGTTTTTTATTCTTATTGTTTTGGGTTTGTGTGTTTGTTTGTTTGTTTGTGGGGGTTTTCCCCCTGTAATGGTGCATCCCAAGGCTGGGCTTTACAAACCTGGTGCTTCCTCTGGCCTTGGCCATTCCAAGGGAGAACAGAAACAGTGCCAGGTTCCCTCTTCTGCTCCTACAACTTCGTTCATTATAAGGGAAGGGCCCCTCCTCACGCTCAGTTCTGGGTGAAATTCTTCTCTAGGAACATCTCAAAGGAAAAACCCACCTATTTAACAGGGAATGAAGACTGAATGAACATGTTTGTACTAACAATTACTGATGACTGCAAAGAACACAGATTCACCTAAATCAGGTGGATGAGACACATTTTCTGTACCATAAATCATGAAAAAGCAGGCAACAGAGGATTTTTTCAGCTCTTTTACTCACAATGCTATTAGTAAATAGTAATGCATCACTTGCCTCTGAATACCCGTTATGTAACTGCATTAATGTAATACAAATGTTACAGTAAACACTTAGTAACTACAGGACCATGTGTATCATCACCTCAGAGTATTAAAAACTAACACGAACCAAGACAAAGAGTAACAGCTCAATGAGATGATTAGAGGAGGACGAAGCCTCCAAGGCACTTTTGTGAAACAGAACTGTACAAATTCCGTTTCTTGGTTCAGACTCTCAGGTTTCCCATTCCGGTCCGTGCTGTGTCCATGGGCATTCCTTCCTGAAGGAGACACGAGGTTTTTACCATGGACCTCCCAGAGTACACTTATGGAAAACAATGCACCATTAAGAATCTCAAATCTCCTACAGAATTCAGCAGTTATTGACCAATCTAAATATACTCAATGTTTCTTACATCAGTACTAATGTTGTCTTGATTTGATTCTGGTAAAATTAAAAAAAATCTGACACTGGCAAACACATAGACAGTATCCAAGGCACTTATAATTAAAGGATTTTAACAGCTTTTAGTGTATAAATTAGTTTGATAAATGTGAAGATGATTCTAATACTCTTTAGTTAAAATATACTTATTTGCTCATACTAACACATACAATGAACTAGGACTACAAAAATGGAATGTATGAGACCATCATGTAAAGCCAGGAAAATAGACTATTACACAATTCCACCAATTACATATAATTCAAATTTTTTTTATGTCCTCTGAATTACACTGTGAATTGTAGCCATTTCTGCCCCTCAGGCTCCATTCCCTGTGCTCAGGAGGCAGCACTCACCTCTGTGAGCTGAGCTACACGCTTATAATACATGCTTTATAATAAATCTGTATTTCCCCAGACTGCACAAGACTAGACTATGGTAGCCATAGCACAAATAATAAATATCATAAAAATAAAAGTGATACTTCCGTAAGGGGGCTTTCACTTGATCATAAATACACCAGCATACAAGCTTCATTTTTCCTTTTGCACATGATCCTCAAGGCTGAGCCTGAGGCTGCCACTCCTGGCTGAGCCAGGGCAACACCCACGAGGATTCCTCTGAGAACACGAGTGTGGAACCAGCAGCAGGTCCCCTCCCTTACTTAGCTTATCTTTGAACCATTGCCAAAATAAATACAACAAATTGTATTTCAAGTGTCCTGTAACAAAATTAAAGATAGTTTAATACACACCAGTGTAACGTGGAACACAGTGAGAAACCTTAACAGCATGTTAAGGACACTTGGAAACACTAATTTCCAGAAGTACTTGTAAAGTATTAAACAAACAGTGTCTCAGAGGTCCTGGCAGAGAACTGAGAGACTGGATTTAAATGGTGTCACGTGCAGGAGAGATGCTCAGAGAGTAGAGGAACAGGGGCGAAGTTACTTACTCACCCCCTGCTCAGTGCAGTTCACAGTGAGATGAAGTTACACCTCTCACCCAAGGATCACCCTGCCTGGTAATGCACTGAGTACGAGCACCACGGTCAGATGGAATGGGAGAGATTCACTGGAGAACTTCCCCAGCGGGCCTGAGGGTTCCTGTACGCAGTGGGACAACAGCACAGGGCATTTCTGCTGCTCAGTGCTTGCTCTGGAACTCCTGGCACTGTGGCTTAATGAGACAAACATTACCCGGAGATGTTTTCTGAGACACTGCAAAGGGATTGTAAACTATCTTGGCACTTGTGTTTGCCATTCCTTTTCACATCGCCAAGGAAAAGGCAGAAGGAATTTCTGTGTACAGAGTGGCACTGTTTAATCTGCTTTAGAACAAGGATTTGCTGCTGCTTCTCTGTGTGATCACTTTTGTTTCCTTCAGTCAGGGCTGATGTTTCTGATCCAAATCTGCTACTTAACCTTACATGAAAGGCACATTTTTACCGTCTTTGTAATGAAGAGACGGTCCTTATTTCTTCTTCTGAGCTGTCCTCTGCTAATAAATCCACACAATTTATGATTCAAAAAGTTCAGAACTGTTTAACTTGTCTTCTTCATACAGCAAAATATTTTCCATGAGCTTCTTTTTTTGGTCATTTATCTGTATTTTCCAAGATGTCTCACTGGCTAAGGCTGAAAAACAGAAAGTCCAAATACTGAGATAAAAAATCTACATATTGTCTAAGGAAGAGATGATAATTTTAAAATACATAAGCAACCAAACTAGCTTAGGAAAAATATCTGATAGAAAACTACGAAATATTGTGTAGATTTAAGAGTAAATTCATAATCAAGGAGAAGAGACTGACGTGTTTAGAATGAGGGAGAAGAACTGAAGTGACCCTGGAGAAGAAGTGCTTTATCCCTGCTGTGGTACCCCCAGGGCCCTTTACCTGGTGGGGCACAGGCAGAGTCCGGGCTGTGCCGGGCACAGGCGCCCTGTGCTCCCGCCGTCCCCGCGGCGCCGCTGCCTCTGGCGCTCGCTGTGCTCCTCTCCTGAGCTGTGCCCCTCTCCTGCGCTCCACCGGCGGGCGGCTCTTGCCTGGCCCCGGGGGCAGCGGCTGCCGCTCTGTCGGAAGTGCTGCAGCTGTGGCTGAACAGCTCCTCCACGGACTTTTCCGGAGGGTTCCACATGAAGCTGCTGGACTCGTCTGACTCACAGGGGACCCGGGACACGTGCTCGCAGTACAGGTCGGGTGCCAGCGCTCCCACGGAAGGGACGGAGGGGCTGGCACTGCACAGGGTCACTGCCTGGGCACTCTCCTCCTGATTCCCTACTGCAGAAGGCACATCCATGCTCACACTGGCAGTCTCGTCATCAGTCTCCTCTGGAGTGTTCATGGAGAAGCTGGAAGTGCTGCTTCCACTGAGGTAATGCTCTTTTAATTTATTTTCAGCCATTTCCATAAATTCAAGCACCTGTTTGTAACAACCAAATCTGTGAATGCAGAGTAATTCCTGTATCCCTGCAGACACATATTCTCCTGTGTCAATACTCCCAAAAATAAGTAAGGCATGACTGCTGTAGCTTTAAACCTTGATGACAAGCAGACTAAATACTGGTCATGTATTTAAGATATTACCTCTGCTATGCTAGAACTCTTCTTTCTCAGGCAAAGGCAGATGGCTGAGGCAAAATCAACTGCAACCTCTTCTGGCAAGTGTCCTGCTTTCCTGTCCAGGTATTTGCAGCAGATCTCCTTGGCAGCCAGCTTTTCCAAATCTTTCCCTTTGGACTGCAAGCTTTCTTTCGCTGCTTGAATTTCATCAGCAATTGTATCTTTCTGTTCAAAGGAAGGAAATGCATTAGTGAAGGCAAAATTAACAAGCATTTATTTCTGTCCCAATCTCTGAGAATGAGTATTGCAATGTCTGTCATTAGTGCTCCTCAGTGGCTGGTTCACAGATTGAAAGGGTTTAGAATCTCCATTCATGCAACTGACAGAAATGTTTGCTTTCACAGGAGAGAAAAGGGCAGAGGTTTTCTCTGCATATGTCCAATGTCCAATTCCCTAAAGCAGGCCCAGCTCTTCTTGACTTGTGCCCCTTTACATTGGAATGAAGAAGAGCCAACACTTACAGAGCAGCATTCCTGCACAGGCCTTTATAGCATCTGTTAAAGAAATCAGAAGTGTAGGATCTTTGATATTCTGAACCTCTTTGCACACTGCTGAATTGCTGTTCTTCCCTCCAAGGCTTCAGCCAGATGGGGAATCAGGAGCACAAACCCCACAGAAGGAATGCAGGAGGAGGCTGCTCTTTGCAGATGGTGTGAAGGGATTGGGTGAGCCTGGCTGTTCTGGCTGCTTGTCAAAGGAGACTGGGTAGCTCTCACCTCAGCTTGGGAAACAGGTGAGGAGATCCGTTCCAGGCAGGAGTGCCAGACACAAACGCCTGATAAACATGATGATGAGCATTGCAGTTCTTGCCTAGCCAGGTTTCCCCACTCAGGGTGGCTCATGCCACCTTCTCTGGCACACAGAAAACATGGAGCAGCATTGCAGCACAAAGCCTTGTCTCTTAAATAAGCATGGATTTATTCTGGGGTCTCTCCTGATACAATCAGGCCAGCACTGTGTGAAATGGGAGGATCTTCTCTGCCTCTGTCTAAAGGCAGGCAGGCTGCTGACATTAATGGCTCCTAAACATCCCTTCTTCAGGCCATGTACAGCAAGTATCAAACTATTCAAATAAAGTTTAAATTAATTATGACAGCAACCCCATTCACTTGTGTTGGTGTTCAATATTGCTGCTTTTTCTTACCAAATAAATCGGGTTCCTGCCTTCATCCAGAGCCTTCATCCCTGAGAGAGCCTCTGCTAAGACCTAGAAAGTGTATTTGAAAGACAAAACAGTTTGTTCTGAATGAATTACCATTTTAAAATCTAGTTTTGTAACTAAAGAAATATTGAACTACCAAGGCATTTTGATATTGTATTTTTACTTCAGATGGCTTAACAATGCCAGGTCTGGGCATTTATGAGACTTGAGATCCACCTCCAGAGCCAAGTCCAGATTTTATAGTTAGGTACAACAGATATTGTTGAGACAAAGGATGAGAAGGAAGTCAGGCTAAATGCAGGTAAGAAATCTCACTGAACTGAGTAACTTCTTATTTAAATGGAAACATCTGGAGACAGGTGACATCAGAGATTATCAATTATTTTTGAAATTCCAAATTGCACGTGATGTTTGTAGCAGTTCATGTGGCAATTCTGCAAGAATTCTGAGAACTCAACTTTTTATAAATGATCAGCACTAGTATTTTTTTTTGCAATTAGAAGCACTCGTCTGTTGTTCAAAAGATACACCTCACTTTGCCACAAACTGAAGTATATTTGGAGTATGAACATAATTAAAAACAGGATTTCAACAAGTTACAGAGCTGGCAATTATGATATGAAATTGCACAACTACATGATGCACTTGCTCTCATATCCAATTTCCTGTGCAGAAGCACCAAAGAATGCAACAGAGCATGGAAAAAGGAACCTACCACACCACAGCTGAATATATCCACTTTTTCTGTTAACTTCCCATGTCTGACAAAATCTTCTGGCAAGTAGGTAAGAGAAGCTTGTAGGACTTTGGTTTTCATCAGTGCATATTCTGATTTTTTATCAGCAGAATGCAACCGCAGGCCAGAATGTCCCAGCTTTGGTGTAAAGTTTTCATCCAACAAGACATTAGAGCTGTGATACAGACAGACAAATAACAATATTGGTCAAGTCATTACTTTAACTTGAGGCAAAGAATTAGTTTTACACTCTTAAAGTTAGGCACTGAAAGTGTCCAGCATTTTGCCAGCTGCATAGGAGTGAAAGGATAGAGAATGGTAGAAAGGACAGGAAGAACAAGCACCCGAAAATTACTTCAAAAGAATATACTTCCATCATTTAGGAAAGAGAGACAGGTTAAAAAAATAAAGGTAAAGGCTCCACAGAACAAGGGACATCAGGAAATACTGCAAATGGATCTCCAGATTGCATAAGCTTTAGCCATTACTGTTAAAGAAATCCTGGAATTACCAGGTGACCAAGGAAGTGCTGATATGCCAAACCACTCACCTTCTGATATTCCCATGAAGAATTCCAAAATTATGTAAATACTCCACAGCTCGGATGACTCCTATAGAAATGCTAATTCGCATCTCCCAGCTCAGTGGAGCATAATCATCCTGCAAGGAAGGAGTTAAAAATCTGTATTTTATAGAATAAAACACTGTAAGGCACTGGTAGTTTTGAAAACCAAAGGCTTAGTTTGGCAACTTCAGGAGAGCTGCAGCCTCTCTGGTGCCTGCAGTCAATATCTTTGAGCACCCTTTTTTCTGGCTGTTTCTCAGAATCCAGAGATGCACCTGGTTTCCATTCAATACCAGGGCAGGACTGGCAGTCACAGGCAGATCACAGACCAGATTGTTGCTTACCTGGCACTGGAGCTTGTCCTGCAGGGAGCCATTGGGCAGGTGTGGGTATATCAGACAGTGCAATCCCGTCTCCACTGAGAAGCCCAGCAGCTGCAGGACGTTGATGTGACAGCACCTGCAGCACAGAGCAGCAATGATTTGCAAACGAAGCAGGAGCAATGCAAAAAAACACATTCAGAGCTGGACTAAGCTCCTAAATTCAAGGCAACTGGAACGGTGTGCTGCAGCTGGAAGCACAGCAGGATATTGGGGTCACCCTTTCTTGGGGTAACGTAGATCAGCTTTGCGGCGGTCAAGGAGGCAGAGACAGCTCAGGCTGCAGCGGGATCAGAAGGCTCACCCAAGACAAAGGACTTTATTTTTAGTAACAGCTTCACTTTTAACTGCAGCCCGGAACCACAGCCCAGAACCGCAGTCTAGAACTGCAGCCTAGAACCACAGCCTAGTGTTGGGGTCAGTCACCTCAGACCTTAAGAGATACACACACACACTGTCATCCCCACAGCTGGATGCACAGCTGGAAGCACAGCATGGCCCCAGGCAGGACAGCACAGCACTGACTGACCATGAGCCCACAGCAGCACAGCCCTGTTTGAGCAGGCAGCAGGGACACAGTGGGGGCACAGGGAGGGCACTGTGCCCTCCCACCCCAGGGGTGCAGAGCAGCTGTGCCAGCACAGCCAGGACCAGCAGCAGCCCCGGGAGCTGTGCTGCTTGCCCAGGGCTCCTGTCCCCACCCAGCCAGGAGCAGGACACGCACCACTGACCCTGCCAGCCACTCACCTAAAGCAAATCTGCACTTCCGTATGAAAGAACCTCTGGGTGGAATTTGGGCTTGTGCATTCCAGCTGAAAAATGAGAACATGCAAAAGAATGTCCACAGAAACTAACAAAGTGTTGCATTTATACAGATCTGTTAGTCTGGAGATGATGAGCTACTGCAGGAAACAGTGAGATGGCAATGTTGAGTCAAAGGCAACAATTAACTGAGAGTTAGAACAAAACCCACTGTAAAGACACCCTTGATGCAGTCATCAATGCAGGCAGTTACACTGCAGGTTACTCCCACGAATAGAGTTAATGGAACTATTCACATGAGTAGAATATCCATCCCGTGTGCTTGCTGAATCGAGGCTTACTTATTTACAGCATTTCCTCTTTACCTCTCCTCTAGTGTAGCCATTCTGGTTTCTTGCCCACACAATATGAAACAACCACTGCTAATGGTCAGGAGATGCTAATAACATACCCCTTCTAGAAAAAGGTGCAGTACTTGCCTCTTTCAGTCTTTTGATGACATACACTGTATTGTTCCTCTGACCTTTGTAGACATCTGCAAAAGTACCTTCACAGATTCTGTTCTTGTCGCTGAAACTGTTTGTGGCCTCAGTAACTTCCCTCTGGCTCCACAGGAGACTCCCGCTAGGGAGATCGGCCATCGTCTCCTGCTGGGGACTAGAAGAGCTGCAAGGCTGCACATTTGTAGAAGAAACAAGTTTATCTCATTAAAATCTGCGTGCTTTTTCCTTCTTTCATGTGTCGTATTTTCTCTTCCATGACTTAAGCAATCGCTGTGATTGCTGAATGAAACTGTGAAAGGTACTGTGCAATCCCTCCTTAGGGTGTTGGTGATCCATAACAGTGTTATGATGTAAAAATTTTGCATTGTAGGAGCAACTTGAAATCAGTTACCAATTTGCATTCCCACAACAACAAGAAAACAGACTTGGTTTTGTTTAAAAGTCTGTATATTTGTGAGATGTTAATTTAAGCTACAAAAAATATTAAAGTTTATGGCTGAGAAACAGTTGGATGAGAAAGTGGTGTCCCTCATAATGTATTTATGCTCTGGTAGGAACTTCACATCCACTTCTGGAGCATCTGGCATCAGTTTCACAATAATTTGTTGCTTCCAGTGTGGCAAGTCCTAATACCACTTGTAATTACAGTTCCACTGTAGCCTAATTGAAGCTTTCTCAACCTTAATGTGCACCAGACTTGAGGAAACAAAGGATTATCTCCTTCTCAAGAAACTCTGCAACTACTGCACTCTTTGAGGCAATCCACTCTCCTGGCTGGTACTCCTGAACCATGTTATTGTGGAAGAGTTTAGAGCCTCAAACAAAGTAAACGAAAGAAAACAGGCAAAGAACCACCGTGATGGGACCAGAGTGTGCCCACAGACCTGGGAAACACTCTGAGGGCAGGACAGAACTACCTGGACTGTCTGAAGGACAGGAGAGCTGTGGGGTAGAAGGAAGATTTTGGAGGAAGGGACACTTTCAGTCAGCTACAAAAGGCTCTGCACAACAACACTTAAATTCAATACTAGCCCAGTTTTGAGCAGAAATCACATTTTAAGTATAAAATGAAACTAAGATATATGCAGTTCTGACTGCCCTGTTCTGTGATCAACCAGAAACAGTAAGTCCTCTGTAAAATCTGCACTGGAGAGTCCTTCAGACTCAACTGTTATTTGCAGGCACGCCATCCCTTCCGAGCCATGCAGTATGCAATACTGGTCCCTTTGACTGAAAAAACACAGGATGTCATAGAGGCATTTTTCCTTCTTACAGTCAGTGAGTACTATGGGATTTACCTTCACACTTGATGAGACAGGAGGACTGAACTGCAGGGAATTCAAAAGGTCTCTTGGAGGAGGTGGTGGAGCAGGGAGGGAATACAAGGCTCCTTCAGAAACAGCACCTGAAACTGAAATAACAGCACTGAAAATACACCTCATTCTTATAAAGCCACAGTCTGTGACTAACTATAAAGGTCTGGGGTATTTTGTTGAACTTCCAGACCAGGGATAATATGTGACACGCTGCCAAACTGTGAAATGCTGTATGAAGACAGGGAGCTCTCCTCCTGGTTCCTGTTTGCAGGATGACTGTGCAGCTCTCTCCAGCCCTGGCTGAGGACATGGAGCTCCCTGTCTGTGCTGTGGCAGATGTTCTCCCGAGTACGTGCTGGGGTTCTCCCCTTCCCTGTCCCATGCAGCGGGGCTGCTGCCCCTGCCTGGTTCTCTGCTGGCCTAGATTTACTGTGCACAGAGAGAAGGACATGGGGCAGGAAATGCATGCACTGATCTAGTGTTGGTAGGGAGCCAGGATGGGGCCAGGGCAGTCAGAGACCTGGGAAGCATCCTGAGATAGCAGAGGATAGAGACAGCCAGCACCTGTCAAGGTCGAGGGAGGCACAGGAAAGCAGAGCAGGCAGCAGTGCTAAGGTCAGGAAGACGCAGGAGAGAGCAGTGCCAGGGAAAAGGCAAACACTCCAGTGTGTCCATTCTGGAGGCTCAGTGTACTCACTGCAGGATCCTGACGCAGCCTTGGCTGTGCAGCCATTTCATGTCAGAGCAAATTCGGAGTCCAGGACTGTACTTACTGCCTGCTGGGGCTGCTCCCAGGTGTGAGAAGGCTGGTGATGGCAACAGGCTTATCTCCTTTTCTTTCTCTCTCCTTTTCCCTTCCGTGGGAGGTGCAGATATGATCTCCTGTCTGGGTGGCTCTACCGGCTCCTCTCTCTTAGGGCTGGTAATGCTGGAGGCCGATGTCCCTGCAAAACAGCAAGGGCAAGATGAGGATTGCCAGGGAAAAGAGAGCCCAACACTAATCAGTGACCAGGAAATCATTCTAGTCAGTGATATATGAGGTCGTCAGAATGTCCTGAAGAAACATGTGAATTCTTACCTGTAAACGCATTTAAAACCAAGGTTGAAAAGGAGCCTGGAAATGCCCAGTGTGCACTAGGGGTGATATAAGGCCTTTCTGCTCCCTGAGAACAGTATTTTCCTGGTTGTACTTCTAAACTTCTGTTTCTAACCAGCACCATTTATCAGCAATACATTTAGCATTTCCTTAAAAATTAAAATCAATGTTTTATTTTTACATAAAGGAAAATAAGCCCAGGAATTGTTACATGGGGTTTTTTGTCCTGCTGTTCTATCAGCTTTGTACCTAAAGCACAGCAGTGATCCTGGAATCAAACACACCAGGCCTCTGTTTGCATCTGCAATCAGGTAACAGCTTTGTGTTCTTTACTTGTACAAACAAAGCTGGGGAGTACCCGGAACAAGCAGAAAGCTGAATGTGATCTGGGCTAGTTGTGTGACCCAGGAGTCAGTGAGCTGTGAGAGAGGCCAAGCCAGGGCAGGCTCAGGCACTGAGGCTCAGGAGCAGCAGGACCTGAGGAGCACTAACAGCAGAAATGGGCATGTTCTGTTTGGGGTTTGTATCCACTTAATGCCAGCTATGAAGTCAGGGTTGAATTAAACTAGGTCTGAAAACTAAAACTCAGAACACTCAGGTGTGTTTGTTACCATGACAAATTCACAGATTTTGGAAATGAGCTATGGGGTGGTCTGTAGGCGTTTAGTTAAAACTGACAGCTGTTGGCTTTTTCCTCCTGTAGTTTAACCTAGAAGTCTCAGAAATTAGAATCACTTCCCTCATTCAACCTACTTTTCAGGGGTTTTCGTAACTTTTGCAACTTCCTGCACGTCAGACAAACAGGGCAGCACTGCAGCTAAAGAACTGACATAGAAAAAAATTATTTTGGACATTCTGAAGTGGGACTAGAGAGTGTGAGAAACTATTGAAGTGAGATAAAACTCCCTGGGAAGTAATCTTCCAGCAAAACATCTCCCTGTGTGCTGGGTCTAATTCCTTTAAGTTGGAAGGAATGGATTATGGTGATGTAAGGACCACTGTTTTCTAAAGTGCCCAACAGAACAAGCAATGTATGCTCCATATCAGCCCCAGAGGAATCACCTATATTCAGATATGGAGAAAAAAGCAGAAATTGTAGGTAAAAACTTGAAGGATTGGTCTAAGCCTACAGAAATCACTTCTGCTTATGAGTAAGCACACAGTGAAATGCCCATATTGGGTTAATTCCAGAAAAGGTTAACTACTTCCACATGCCAGAACCACAAAATAATCCAGACTTTCTGCCACTTACACTAACATGAAGTTTTGCTATGGACCTCAATATAAAAGACAATGGTAAGAAGCTTTTAAAAAACATCATTTCATTGTACTTTTGTGATTTGTTGCACTTGAATTGATCTGGGATGAAATTAATGACCATCCAGAATCATAACTCAAAAGTGATCCCTCCACAGGACTTTTCTCTTCCATCCTCTTTTAAACCCCCTTTATTCATGTTGCTTTACAGAATGCAGAGTGAAACCAAAGTCACCTGGAGCTCCTCTGCAGCCACAGAGCAGCCCAATGTCACACAGGGCTGTTAAATCCATCACAGCAGTTCAGTAGCTCACTGAGCTGGATGGAGGGTGCCCATTTCTTGTCACGATCTCTCAGTGTTTGTTCTCCCTGTTCACTATTGAGCCCACAGGTATAACTACAAATATCTGTTTCCTTGCATCAGCCAACTGCAATTTTGAGAAGCCAAGCTTTTCCTTAGGAATCCCAAAGCCTTACTCCTCCAGCCTGGAGGAAGTTGATGGGGTTCTATTTTTAACGGGGGAAAATGCTCAGTTTTTGCAGCTTGTGGCAAGCGAAGTGCAAAAGATCTGCCTGAAGGGCAGAGACCCTCTGTGCAGCCTCTGTGTTCTGATTCCTGAAAGACCCAGCCCAGGTTTGGGCACAGCCTGTCTGTCTCCCTGGCACCCTCCTCAGGGTCCAAGGTGGGCACTACAAAGGTGGGGTGATGAACTGGGGGGGAACCACTGAGTCCTCCTGTGTCACCTCTTCCCTCCCACCCAATTTTACTTAGAGAGTAGAAAATAACAATCAGCTGAGACGTTTTAGAATATGAGGATGTGACTCCCAACAAAAAGTTTCTTCAGCAAGCACTGAAGATGTGCTGGGGGGAGGCTGGGTGCTGTGGGGAGCAGCACAGCCCGGCAGGAGGAAGGGCAACTACTCACAGTCCAGGATGACCTGAGCTGCTCGGTAGAGCTGCAGCCCCTGCAGCAGGTCCAGCAGCTGCTGCACTGTGGCAAGTCTCACTCCCCACCACCACATCAGCTCCCTCGTGATGCTGATCCCTGTCTTCTCCATGCACTTGATTTTCCGTAGCTCGGTTTGATCAGTGATCACGTAGGAGGCTGGTGGGAGAGAACAGATTTTACTGTTTAAAAATTAGAAAAAAACAGCAGGGCAAGCAAGTAAACAAGCAAGTTTACTTTTGCATTTGCACAGCTTTAAAAGGAAGGATCGCAACAAATAAGCTATGCGGGCATGAAGAAAATTCTGTTCCTAAACTAAGATATTCCTTTTCTTCTTTTGACTATTCTGGAAAAAAATATTGCTATATCGCAGACACCAGAAAACTCAGTCACACTTTTCACCCTATTTTCCCTGTAACCTTCTTTCTCCTTAATACTTTGTACCAAACTAAGTTCAGATTAGATTCCTGGGGTGATTCCCCCAGATCAGGTGACAGCAGTCAGTGGTGTGGCTGCATTCCCAAATCCCAGTGCTGTGGTGAGCCAAACAGCAACTGAATCACCTGGATGGTAGTCACACACTGACAGAGTTATCACGGAATCCCAGCCAGTTTTAGGAGCAGGAGATCCTGTGCCAAGGCTGACCTACAGAACACGTGGCAGTTCCTGAAGGTATGACCATGCTGGTCACCCCCTGTGCCCTTCCCGGCTCGCCCACCTGCCCTCCCTGGCTCTGCTCCATCCCACACCCCACGGCTGTGCCAGAGCTCCCAGAGCAGACCCGGGTTGGGCTGGGCTGGCCTTTGTAGAGACAAAGGGGCCCCAGTTCCCACCTCAGCTGGTTTTAGGAGATGTCAGAAATACATTTTTATGTATCTGAAAGTAGCAGATAAGAATCCCACCCTCTATCAGGAAGTTCAACTGGGGTAAGAGCTTATTCAGCAGATGGTTAGAGAAGTCTTGAATGAAATTAAATCGTGTGAAATAAAGGAAGGTATGTGCTAAGAAAAGATTCAGGTGAGAATTGTGTGGACTGGGATACAAACAAAAAAACCCCAAACCAACTCAGGACTACATTTTCTGTACTTACTGACTGAACATTGCCAGGAGCGAGAAAAATACGGACAGAAAGTACCAGGAGATAAATGAAGTGTACATGAAGAGAAGGAAGAAGGGGAAAACCAGAACACCTGAGCGGGTGTGAAGGATGATGTGCAGACAGGCAGTGAGAAGCGGCAGGAGCTGAGGTGTGACTGGGGACCGAGGGGAGGAGCCTGACTGCCCGGGAGATGCCAAGGGAGCACAGCAATCCGGAATTCCACGCTTGTGTGCCAAACCGAACCGGACCGGTGCCCGAACTTCCCGTTCCACAGGCCGGGCCGTGCCCAGCGCCGGGCAGGGCCCGCCCGCCCCGGCCCTCACCCCGCTCCGGCCCCGGCCGTGCCTCACCGAACCGCATCCAGTCACCGTCGCTCAGGCAGTCCATCTTCTGGCAGAAATCCTCCAGCACCCAGGCGGGCATGCTGTGGATGTACAGCGCCGGGGCCGAGCCGCCCCGGAGAGCGAGGGGCGGCGGCAGAGCCATGGCCCCGCTCCGGGCAGTCCCAGCCCCAACCCCGGCCCCGCTCCGGGCAGTCCCAACCCCGGCCCCGGCCCGCTCGGCTCGGCCCCCTGGGCGTGCTGTGGGGCCGGACTGTGTCCCGGAGCGCTCCCTCCTGCGGGTCCCTGTCCCTGCCCGGCCTGTCCCGGGTCCCTGCCGGGGCAGCGCCAGCGCCACAGCCTGCGATCCCCGGCGGCTCCGGCCCGGCTGCCCTTCCTGCCCCGCCTGACGTCAGGCCCGGCCCAGACGCAAATCACACTTTCCTTCCCGTGGGTGGTTGTTGCTCCAGCCGGGTTGCCCAAGCAGGAGTTTCACGTGACGGAAGAGAGAGAGCTGATTTCCCGAGAGCTGCGGGACGGGCGGGAGCGCCTTCCCCGTGCGGGTACGAGGGGTGTGGGACAGGGACCCCCAGAGCTGCCCCAGCCACAATCCCATGGGAATGAATGGAGGGGACAGGGACCCCCAGAGCTGCCCCAGCCACAATCCCATGGGAATGAATGGAGGGGTCAGGGACCCCCAGAGCTGCCCCAGCCACGATCCTATGGGAATGAATGGAGGGGTCAGGGACCCCCAGAGCTGCCCCAGCCACGATCCCATGGGAATGAATGGAGGGGACAGGGACACCCAGAGCAGCCCCAGCCACAGGCAGCGAGACAAAGACCTCGCAGGGGCTGAGAAAGGAAGGGGCACCGCCGGGAGGGCACTAAACATGTCCCCAGCTGATCCCACGCAGGGATCCCACTCCCAGGGTTTTCTATCCCTGCAATAAACAGGAGCTCACTTGCAATATGTGCCACTGTAGCAGATGCAGCGAGTGAGAACTAAAAAACATTAGAAGTGGTCACAAGGACAGGTTTGCTTGCAAACATTAGGTTTAAAGTATTTTCTTAAAGTCAACAATTTTTCTAATTTTTTTTTAATTTAACCTGCTTTGGATAAAAATGTGTAATTAATTAATTAGTCAGTGTAAATGCTACAAATACTTCTGGCAAAATGATCTACCTGGAGAGCTTTCCTACCATACCCCTGCTACCAGACTGTCCACAACACCTAACTGAAACCATCTTTCTTTCTGTTCTTCTTGTTTGTCTTTAGCCCTAGGTCTGAATTTGTATGAATTGCAATCAGTGCTGTAAGATTTGAGAGCTTTTAATTTACTATTTCTTTGTACTCTGGATATATGTTACAGCACAACTAACTCTTGTTTCCAGTCTCAAACCTTCAAACTTTGGCAGTTTTCTGTACCTCTGGCTTGAGAAATCATGAGCCTGTCAAATACCATTCAAGTAACAAAGAATCTTAGACCCACAGTAGCAAGGAAAAGCTGAAAAATGTGGTATTGATAAAGCTGTAAGGTCAAAAGAGGAAAAACCTAAACAAAAATATCCGAAGTGTATTATTATTTAAAATATGACAACTCAAAGACTGCCTTGAGATGAGCTGTTTTAGCAGTAGTACCAGTTCAACAATAATTGTTGCATTTATGGGGTTTTCCCCTCCCTTTTCCCTGCTTACTGTTCCTCTGACACACAAATTCTGTCATGGGAAGATGATCAAAGCATCTCTGAAAGTGATGTAAGATGAGACTGAAATCGTGTTTCAAAGAACCGGATAAAAGCAGGAAGAAAAGACACTTCTGCCCCTTGGATACTGGAAAAACTTGTGAAACCTTTGAGACTATTTGCCTCGGGGGAAAATGAGAGGGCAGAATGCATCCAACTGTGTGTCTGGCTTCAGTTCTGCTCCCAACATTGCATGTAATGCGGGGCCTTACAGGGAAACAAACTGACTTTGCAGAGACTGGAAGGATCCTCCATATTCATGCTGTTCAGCCTTCCCCTTCCAACAGTGTGGTGTGGCCAAACCTCTGCACTGCTGCAGGCTCTCCTGGAGGCCCTGGACACAAAATGAGAGCCACTTGTTATTCTCTGGGGTTTCTCCCCCTCAGCTGGGCCTCACCACTCCTGGACACAGCAGGTCTGTCATGCCAGAGCCCTCGGGCTGGCCCTGACCCTCCCTGTCCCCACTGCTCCCAGGACAGCCACAAGTCACTGGTGACTTTCACTTACTGCTAACACAGCTGAGCAACGAGTGGGAGGCTCCATTCCCCAATGTTCATGTCTTAGAGCCAGCTGGGGTTCTCCAGTCTTTGATTCTGACCCAAAGGAGCACTCCAGACTCTAATAAGTAACACAAGAGATCACAGACCCCAGCCAGCTCAGAAATACCCAGGATGTGTGTGCCATGTACAGCTCTGTCAAAGCCAACACCTAATGCCAGCCATGTTACAGGTAAAGATGCAGCTAAGCAGGCCAGTGTTCTGCCAGGGGTGGTGGGGCTGCTAAGCCCATCACAGAGCACGGCCCCAGGGGTGTCAGGAGGGAACTTGCTCCCAGGCACTGGCAGGAGCAGAGTGCAGCACCCCCTGCCCTCGGGCTCCCTGGGCACTGACCCGCCTGCTCCCAGGGCCCACACGGGCTGCCCTTCCTCTCAGAGATCTGTAAGAGGTGGTAACAGCAGAGCTTGCCAGGCAGCTCCTTCTGCCCAGACACTGCCCAAAGCTGTGCTGACAGGTCTGTGAGGCACAGCACAGTCCCACAGCAACGGGCTGGGCAAGGTGTACAGTCCCAAGTGTCTGTTCCTGATCAACCACAATGACTGTCCAGGTACCACAGGGATACAAACACAGGCACTGGGGGAGTTACCTGACAGAATCAGCCAGAAAGCTAGCATGGATTTTCATTTTTGTGTCAAAGATTAATTCGCACACTTCAAATATGTCAGAAAAGCAAGTCAACAAACAGAGGAGACATTCCCTATTTACAGAACACATTGAGATTCCATTTCCCAGCAATTCTCAGAATGTGCAACTGGAAAGAAACTCCTGCCAACCTGCTTCTACCTGAGCAGCACCACATCTGTTACTGGTGGACAATTCATGTGTCTGCTGAAAACTCTGCTTTCAAGTCTGTGCATGCACACAAGGACACATTGCACTGACGTGCAGGGAACAGAATACAGGCAAAGAAATGTTACCTGTTTCTCCAGTGTGCCTGTGAGCTGGCTGTTTGAGCCCACACAGCCCCCATTGGCCCTGAGGAGACACGAGCAGCTTGAGGGGCCCATGCTCCCTGAAAGGGCTCCCCACTATGACCTGGACTACAGCACTATGATGGGAAAAGACAAGACTCAAAACATCTACCTCTGGTGAACCCTGTACAGGCTCCTGGGGAAGCAGCTGAGAAGGTGTTCCAAAATAGGATCTGGTCCCTGTGGCTGAGATCAGCCAGGCAAGAATCCAATCATGATGGCAAATAAGGCATTGAAGGTACAGTGTGAGTAAAAACGTGTCAACCACAGAGCAGATACAACGTGGGTTTGTGTAAGTGCAAAGGTAAGAGGCAGAAAAAACCCCAAGCCTTTAAACATCATCTTTCCACCAACATAACGTCTGTCAGGTGTTCAAGTGGTGCTGGAAACCCTCACGTACAAACCCACGCTGTGACCCACAGGCACAACGAGGCTATGCTGGCAGGGAAGTTCCATCAAAAGAAATGACTCAAACACAACCAGTGCTGGTCTGCCACTTACAGCAAATTGGTGTAACTGGCTTTCCAATACAGTGAAAGTTACTCTGTATGAGTATGTCCCATATAGCCGCCCTGACCTTACATCCCTTCACAGATAGTCTATATCAAACTTCAAGCTTCATCCGTGTGAGGCCTCCAGAGCTGTGGGTTTGTGATACACATAATGAGGAACAGACCTGAATCACAAGAAGCTGGCACACTTCCAGCTGCTGTTCAGTCTCTGGGATCTGACTTACCATCACCAACTTAACTGAGTTCAAGTTTCAGAACTTTAAATGGAGGCATCAGTACTTGGCACATTTCCTGGTGACTCTCGCTGCTCAAACTCGGTGGTTTGCTGTTGAAGAGTCTGAAGTGAGTAATCATGTCATTCCAGAACTCCATTCCTCAGCACGTCTCTCCTCTCCAGAGAAAGCCGCTCAAGATCTTTCCAAATATCAGGACGATCCTCCAGCTCCTCATGTAACGATCGAACAATGTCCAGTCTCCTGTAGTCCGTGGGGCTGACCAAACTGCGTACGACCTGCAGACACCTCTCCTTCAGGGTGAACACTGGGGTCAAACACAAACACAGCACGACCTGTTCATGAGGGCTCTCAGGTGCTGCTCCAACACCTGCCGTGCTGCTCTGAGCACGTGAGCACAGAGCACAGCCCACAGCAGTGCCACCCACCACAGCCTGGGCTCACCAGAGAGGGGGCACGTGGCTCCTGCCGTGAGGAACCCATGAAACCCCTCAGAGATCCTTTGAAGGAGAGGCCTGGCCCTGGCTCTGTCCAGCACCACAGCTCCACCCAGAATCCCTTACCACCCCCTCCTGTGTCTGAGCGGGTCTAATTCTGCGGGGACCTGATTCCTCACTCATCCTCACACTGAAGTGCAAAGAGATCGAGTTCAGAATTTCCCGGGGCACGGGCAGTCCCGGCCCTTACCTGGCAGTGTAATGTCAGCTTTGGTCACGTTGGGGGCTGCCACGAACAGCTCCTGCTGGTTGACAAGGAGCCCATCGCCCGTCCCTTCGTCCCGGAACAGCCAGAGGTGCCCTGGGGGGAACAAGGTGGGGATGCAGCAGTTATGGCACCTTTTAACGAGCGGCAATGAGGGGCACCCGTGGGGCACACACTGCTCTGCAGCTCTGCACCCTGGGCAGGGCCACCACTGCGGCCACGGGCACCCGTGTGAGCAGGGAAGGGAAGGAAGGGGCGAGGAGGAAGGAAGAAGGGGCGAGGAGGAAGGGGAAGGGGCAATGTCCCACCCCGCGCTCCCACCCCCCGCCGCACGCACCGCGATAACTGTGTATGACGCGGCCGGTGCGCGGCCGCAGCACGGGGTAGGGGCACGGCCGGCCCTGGAAGTCCAGCCACAGGGGCCGCACGCAGCGGGGGCTGTGGTTGTTGAAGACCACCTTGGAGAGCTCCCTCGAGTTCACGGAGCGCAGCGCGGCCCCGAGCCAAGCTGGGCCCGGGCCCGGCCCCGGCCACGGCAGCGGCTCCGGCACCGACCCCGGCGGCGCCATCTCGGCTGCGCTCCCGTCACCGCCTGCCCCGCCCCGGTCACCGCCCCGCTCCGATCACCGCCCCGCCCCTGGCGCCTGCGCGGCCGGGCCCGCCTAAGGCGGGAGCAGCCCCGGCCCCGGCCCCGCCAGGCCCGCCTGAGGCGGGAGCGGCCCCGGCCCCGGCCCCGCCAGACCTCCCCACACACGGGACAGCAGCGATTCCTCCGCGCGGTGAGCGCTTTGCCCGCCGTTTGTCGTGCCCCATCATCGCCAGTCCCAGCGCACAGCCCTGCCGTGACCAGGGCTCACAGCGCTGCCACAGCACCCACCGATCCTGTCCCATCCGGCACCTGTCGGGCTCCCACGTCACTCCGCTCTTCGCCTCTGGGTGGCAAAGGAACGTTCCTTTGTCCTTCAGCTGGAGATTCCCAAATGCTGTACAGTATTATCTTTCTCTCATGCACATGAAAAGAGTAAAACTTGAGAAAAATTAAGTTATGGATTAGATGTATGGAAGAACTCCTCCCCTGGGAGGGTGGGCAGGCCCTGGCACAGGTGCCCAGAGAAGCTGTGGCTGCCCCATCCCGGGAGTGTCCAGAGCCAGACTGGATTCCCTTGGAGCAACCTGGGATAGTGAAAAGTGTCCCTGCCCATGGCAGGGGTGGGATGGGATGGGCTTTGAAGTCCCTTCCAACCCAAACCATTAATTTTGCTTTTTCAAGGCTGTGGTAACAGATACCTCTCCAAACACAGTGTTGTGTAGAAGTACAGAATGCTTTGCTTTGGAAGGTGTGTTAAGGATCATCTTTCTAGCCCCCCTACCCTGGGCAAAGGCAGTTTAAGCACATACTTCTCCACAGTCACTGCAAATTACACTAATAAAAGCAGAGATAGTGCCTTTTCCTCGTATGTCCCAATACCTCTCACCAGGTTTTTCTTTTATAATACTCAGAGTTCTCCAACAAGACTGGCTATGTGGACACTGCAGTGACAGACCTGCCCTTTGGCAAGAGGTGAGGAGTGCTGGAAAGGTGCGGTGAGGGATTCTTTCCTAATTTCTGCCCCTCTAGCAGCCTGTGAGGAGAAGTGTGTACATTGTTAGAGCAGGACACAAGAGAAACCATCATCTGTTAATTAATTACATTTTTCCCAGCACAGCTGGAGGTGTCAGAACTGCCAGGCAGGCTTGTTTGCTGACCCTTACGGAGTCACTTCCCCTGTGCTCCTTCTGTGAGAGGAAAACAGCAAACTCACATGATGGGAGGAGCATGCAGTTCAGATCCTGATGCTGTAAAAGCAGCTGTGAGCAGCACTGTGGGGTTATATACACAATGAGGCTGGCTGTCCTAATTGAAAAAGCTGCTATTCCTCAGTGCCTGGTGCCAATCTTCCCTAAAAACTGAAGTGTGGCCTTTATAATAGCAACTGCTTCAAACTGCCCAACTCAGACACAGATCCACATTTGTAAGAGAGCAGAGCTATTTGGACATCACTGGGCATCATCTCTTTCCTGTATTCTTCAATCTGGACACAAACCAGAAAAGAATACAATTAAGACTCATCTCTATGCAAAACTTCTAAAACTTTAATACTTGTTAATTCACCTCTGAACACTTACATGTACTCAGCATGAACACACTGTAACGAAAAGGGCAAACCAGTAGTGTTCTCAGCCTCTGATGAGCAGAGTAAGAAGCTTGAGAAATCACAGTACAATTACATAAAAAAAAATATTTGCAACTTCAAGTCAGTCAACAGGGAATACAGTTTTGCAAATACTGTGCACATAACTACCACAGCTAAATCACCTAAGAAATTCAAACGTTGCCACCTTGATGTGTCTACAGTAGACACCAAAACCATGAACTTTTTAATATAACTGCTAAAAGTATCTCTGTTCTCAAACCAGATGGTTTGCTAAGGCTGAGTTAACCCCTCAACCAGGACAGTGGAACATTAAAATGTGGATTAGACATTTACTGGTAATTAGCACTAAGGTGAGGTAACAGGCAAGAGAACCAGTAGCACAGCATATTGTTTACTAATTGGAATTGCTTATCAGACCATAAAATCCAGATATTGGTTTATTTTCTTGGTTTACATTTGAGCAATGGTATAAATTAGAAAACTTCAATTTGGAAAAAGCCTACATTAGAGAAATACTACCTCTGAACCCTTCAAGGTGGCAGTCTCAGGAGTCCTGTTAGTCATTTTAAGATACAGGTAAGATTTCTACAGTTTGGTAAATAAACTGTTAGTTTCAGAGCTGTCTCAACATCTTTTCTACTGTAAGCAGAGGGAATAAACATTTAACTGAAAAATACAGGAGAAGACCCAGGCCATGGAAAGCATTCCTAACTATCACTCCTGAATTTCAGTTTGGGTGGCAGGAGGAGAGGTGATTTCAGCAACAAGGTTTCAGAGCACATGGCACAGCTGGCAGCTCTCAATTGATCCCTGGTTTAATGTCTGTGTGACAATTGCTGTGTGAGATGTTTGGGTGTGGGACTGGCAGCCCCAGGCTCTGGGGTGCCCGCCCCACCAGGTGGGCACTGAGCACACTCTGGAGGTGTTTCCCAGCTCACCAGCAGGGCCGTCTCTCCTCTGCTCTGTCCCAGGTGCGCCTCAGCAGGTACACGGCGGCGTGGAGGCCGCCCACGTTCACCCACACGGTCTGGGCTCGGCGCCAGATGTGCCCCACGCGGGACAGGGCCTGCAGCCACAACCAGCCAAGGGACAGTGGTAAGACAACAAAACATTATTATTATTCTAAATCACATCTGATGGCAACATCAAGGGACCTTTCATGTCCAGAACTGCATTTAGATAAATGTTACCAATTTTTGCTTCATAAATAGAACATCTTCTGTAATGATGACAGATTATAATTTTTTCCTCAATATATTTTCAAGTATAAATAGGTTTGATTTTTGTCTCACAGAACATACCTTGGCAAAGCATTTCTTGTCCTGGGTAAGCAGCACAGCCCTGCCTGTCCCTGGGGTGCAGATCCGGCCCATCTCCATCAGACAGGCTGGGTAGAGATCCCAGTTCTTCTTCTTTGACCCTATCCTGCAAGATACATCCACATGCCCTTTGTGGTCACTGAAACCAGTTCACTCACCTTGGTGTCTCAGACAGGGATCAGCTAACTCAGGACCACAGTTACTGGTACTTTCAGGCTTTACTTTTACCATAAGGTCCCCCACACCTTCCCAACTGGGCCCAGTTCAGCACCTGGATGGAGAGAAGCTCAGGCCTGGCCAGGTGAGCCTGTGCCGCCACAGCACTGAGGCACAGCACCTGCCCAGCACCCTCACCTCTTGCCAAAGGGCATGTCTGTCACCACAATGTCCACAGAGCCAGTCCGCAGGGGCAGGTTGCAGATGTCCCACTGGATGATGTCCAAGGGCACGCCCGGGGCAGGGCTGCTGCAAGGGCAAAGGCAGTTACCTCACACATGAGCACCCGGAAGGGTTTTACACTGGGGAGATCTACAACGTTGGCAGAAGAATAAACAGGGAAATATGAACTGGACACTCAAATGCATCAATGCCAAGTGGATTTCTGTGCAGACAACACTGCAGGAAACAGAAATCCCTTGTACTCCTCTCACCTGTCCTTACTCTCGTTTTTCCTCAGTAAGGAGCAGATGTTGTTTGCTGCTCTCTTCACAGCCTGAGGGTTGTTATCCCCTGCAATGTGGTAGCAGCCAGGCCATTCTGCAGCTCCCTGGGGGAGAAGTGATAATAAGCAACATTACCATCAACACTGCTTGACTGAAAACACAACAAACAGAATTACTCAAATGTGACAATACAACAAAGCAACTGCAAGTGGATGGCAAGGAATTTAGAGTTCTGTAACAGACAGTTGTTACAGGTATTATGAAACCTTAAAGCTCAAAATACTTTTGGATTTAATTTCTTCCTGCTATGGCCTAGGGAAGGAAAAAGGTCATTTAGAAACAGTGTATTCCCATCTGTTCAAAAGTTGGTGAGATTGGAGCTCATTATTCAGTCATTACCAAGAAGACTTCACACATTATTCATTTGCAGATACTGTTAATTTAAATTAAGTTAAAGAAATGAAGAAAGAATCACCTCTATTGGTATTGCACCTGTACCACACATGGGATCAACTATGATATCCGTGGGCTGGGGATCACAGAGTCTGAGGAACAGAAGACAAGGTATGGTGAGAAAAGCCAAGAAAATTTAAATTTCTCTAAGGAAGTGAACTATTTTAATCATTCTGATTCTACCCTTCTAACAAAAAAACCTTTATGTGATTATTTTTTTCAATCCGCTAATTACCATTTTATAAACAGCAATACAGTGACATTCTTTCACAAATGTGATACGCTATTTTGAAACTAGGCTAACACAGCAAGGATTTACTTTTCGTGGCTGGGAAACACCCACTGTAATTACAAAGCACATCGTGTCAGCAACTCTGCTTTTTAAATTTTTTTTCAACAATTAACAGAAATGGCCTCTGAGGAAGCAGTGGGGGGGGTAAAGGGTCTCGTTTCTGAAACAAAAGGACTCATTAACTGAGAATACTACAATGGAACTGCCCTGACCTGAGCATGCCATAGGCCAGAGTGGAACGCAGCGTTGTGGGTCCGAAGTGTGTGATGTTCCGTCTGTGGAGACTCTCCTCAGTGAGTGCAATCCCCACCACCATTTCATTGTTGTGAATGTTCAGGAGAACCTAAAGAAAAAACTTGAACTGAATTTCGGGAGTTTTCCATAGTATGCTTGGTAAATATTTATGGGAAGTCATATGGCAATTTAAAAACTGGGAATGATGTATTAAGGAGCTTTTCTGCTGAGAGGAAAAGCAAAGCCCCATTTTTATAAAAGAAAGGACAGAAGTCGTGAGAGCATCCACATGTTCTCTCAGTCACACTGAATCTTTTACATAACACTTCCCAAAGTGCTGTAACAATTACACTGGCTTCTAAAAGGCTTGGTTTGTAAGGCTGGGGGAGAAGCCAGGTAAGGCCTGCAAGTCACAGCAAAGTGTCTGCAAAGCAGCAATAAAATTCATATTCGTGGTAGAGACCATATTAGCTGGGAAGGTGAAATCTCACTCCAAGGCAGTGACCAGCCCTTTAACAGACCTGCAAGAAAAACTCAGCCTTCCTGCCCCTCAAAAACAGTGATCCTGCACCACTGAGGGACCAGGGGTGTTGGTTTTGCTTTCCCAAACTCTGCTCTCTCCTGACAGGAAATAAACACTGGACAGTTACTGTTAACCCCTTCTGTTCCCTTCACCCATAAAACCAGCCTCCAGATGGAGCATCCTGATAACTCAGAGTGGTATCAAACAGTGGGTTAAGGGCAGGTTTACTGAAGGTAAAAGCAAAGCAGAAGGACCAACATTACACTGAAGCGTGAAAGAGCTCAAAGGCTACAGCAGGCAGCAACAGTCAGAGCTCAAGGCTTTGCTGTGGCTGGGAGAGAGTAGAGGGCTTTGAAGCCCGAGCTCAGCTGCACTGGGTTCATCAGCTAACAAGAGGAGACAGCTGTGTTTAACAAACGAGAGGCTGAGGGAAGGTGCCACCCTGGGCCAGTTCAGAGCTCATGATCACGGACAGCCAAAGCCCCAGCGAGTGCTGGGATCTGAGGACATGCCAGCAAAACGAACGCTTCAGAGGGGGCCAACTTCAGTGTCACCAGTTTTCAGTTCCACAGTCTCTAGGAGGCAATTTGAGGATCTTTAAGCATCAGAACTAAGAATCAAAGATTGGTACAGCAGAAGCAGAGGTGCTTCCCAGGCACACCCCCATACCTCCACATCAAAGTTCGTCATGTCAGCTTTCCACTGGAAGTGCTCCTGCACGGCCCCACCGAAGTCCCTCGCAGCCTCGTTCGATGTGAAGCTGTGCTTGTCCCCAGCTCTGTTGCAGGTCACTCGGAACTTCAGCACCTTCCCCTCTCCCTCGGCTGTCTGACCATCACCAGACTTGGCTCCACCCCCAGAACTCGCCTGCACTTCGTCCTTCGCATCCAATTGCTCGTTATCCTCTTCCTCCCCGCTGTTTTGGGATGCCACCCCTTGGGGCTGCTCTGTATCCTGGCTGTCAGCAGGTTCCACACCTGCAATGTTTTGGACACAGTCCTCCTGGTCATTAGTGTCTTTTTGGTCTGCTCCTCCCTCTTCTCCACCATCATTCAGCTTCTCCTTGCTCACAGGGCTCTGCAGATTGTGTTTTTTGCGTTTTGTCTTTTTCTTTTTCAAGCTGTTGTTCAGCTCCCAAACTTTCAATGGGTTTGTCCAGGGTAGCTTTTTAACCAAATCTTCCAAATCTTTTAAAGCATGTTCCTTTAACAGACAGAAAAAGTTGTGCTTTGAAGTTATTCCATCCCTTTAAAAGTTATCTTTTATTTTTAGGTCTCGCAAAGTAGTTCATTAAACATTAACCCACTACACGTTTAAGCAAAGCTTATAGGTTTTTGTCAAATACTTGCCATAACTGAATGCAATTACAGTGAAAAATCACAAGACCTACAGGATTTCATAATTTATCTGTAAAATAAACACTGCATTAAGTGACCAACGTGACACTCCACTGTCCTTCATCTGTGACCTACAAGCATTGTATCATCCCAGATTTTGCCAATGCAATGGAAGAAATGTTACACAGCACGGCCACAATTCCACTTACAAGCCAGAAAAGAGGAACTGGAATAATATCACAAATGAAAAACCCAACTTGTTAATTACAGAGAGTACTTTGACTACAGTCTTAAATAAAAAAACCCAAACAAACAACACCCAAACCACAGCACTGACTGAAAACGAAGGGTAACTCACCTTACTTTCTTTAAATTGATAGTCTTTGAACTCTTGAACAACAACAAATAAATTATCCACGGACCTCAGGCGATGGACCTAGAGGAGATGAGAAGGCACAGTGGTTACTAACCGTGTGCCGTGGGGACTGTGCTCACTGTCGTTAGAATTTTGCCATCCTAATCCAGGTTCCAGAGACCGCGATTTTCCACTTTAGTCCCCGCGGGAATTACCACTTTATGCCTCTGCACTGATTTAAGCTCCCCAGTTTTGAGTTCATCTCCCCTTCGGACCGCGGCAAAGGCGGACACAGCTGCTGTACCGGGGCCGGCCGCGGCCTCCGACACCGACACCGACACCGGAGCGTCCGGCTCGGAGGGGCCGGGACGCACCGGCAGGGCCGGGATGGGCAGGGATGGGCAGGAGAGGGGAAGGGAAGGACAGGGCAGGGCAGCGAGGCCGCCGCGGGGCCGGGAGCGGGGCAGGCGGCGGGCACACACCTGTGGCAGGCTCCGCGCCGGGACCGCGAAGTAGATCTTGCCGCGGTCCCTGCTGATCCTGGAGGCCGAGCCCAGTTTCTCCTGCACCTCCTCGGCCGCCGTCTGCTCGAAGCCCGTGGGGACGGTGGCGCCGATGACGGCCTCGAGCTCCGCGCCCTCCGGGGGTGGGGCCGGACCCGCACCGGGACCCAGCCCCGCGTCCCCGGCCGCCTCCGCCATGGCAGGCTGCGGGACACGGGCACACGCGGTCCCGCCCGTCCCACCGCCTCCTCCCGCCCCTTCCGCTTCCGCGCCGGGCGGGGCCGCCCGCGGTTCGCGGTTCGCCTGGAGGGGACAGCGATCGGGGGGCCCTCGGTCGTGCGGGGCAGCGATTGGGACGCCCCTCGGCCGGACAGGCCCTCTCCGGCCGCGTGGTTCCCCCCGGGCCCGTCAGCGGAGCGGCCGCCGCCGGTGCCGGGCAGGACGCGTTCCTGCCGGCGCGCAGGGTGTGTTTGACACCGGATACCAGGCACGTTCCTGCCCCATGGACAGCGAATAGGCGGCTGTAACAGAGACAGCCGGGGAAGGCGGCGGTTCCGTGCGCGTTCGCACCGTGGAACAGGATCACTGATTTCCCTGGTGGAGCGCTGGGTCGCTCCTCGGTACCAAATACAAGGACAGCTCGTGGCTCTGTCCCCGCAGCCCGCGGGCCCCGGCACTGAGCACCGAGCCGGGTGCGGGGTTGTGTCCCCCGGGCCCCGGCACTGAGCACCGAGCCGGGTG
>JAWWEV010000024.1:446121-462626 GCA_035583235.1 Hafferia zeledoni
CGGGCCCCGGCACTGAGCACCGAGCCGGGTGCGGGGTTGTGTCCCCCGGGCCCCGGCACTGAGCACCGAGCCGGGTGCGGGGTTGTGTCCCCCGGGCCCCGGCACTGAGCACCGAGCCGGGTGCGGGGTTGTGTCCCCCGAGCCCCGCACGGCGCCGCTGCTGCCGCATCCCTGTGCCAGCCATTCACACCAGCGGCGGCGCTTTCCTTTTCGCTACGCGTTATAGAAGCTGCTCAAGTTCTCTCGATCGTCGGGCTGTTGTCTTTGGCATGAAAAATCTAGCAGCTAAATGTTCTTTCAGGTGGCACAGAGGGGCCACCCCAGCTATCTGCCACAGCCATGCCCGTGTCACTGTGACCAAGTGTGGTCTGCATGAAGCTGAAGAGAGGGACTATTTTCCCTCCTCTTCAGATCCTGCAGTCTTTACCTTTTCCCGGCACTGGATTGATGAATGTAAACACACCCCAGTGTGCAGGGGCAGCAGCGCTGTGATCATTTCCCCCTGTCAGTTCTGGTTGCACTGTGAGATTTAGTGTGAGCAGGAGGCCTGAGGCACTGCCCCTGCTGCTCAGTCCTCTAAAGCATCGCTTTGCCTTCACATGAGAAGGGGGAGGGAAGGTGTGGGTTTTCTTGTGATTCAAGTCTGAAAATATAAGATGAAAACTGTGGAATTTGGGTCATAAACATACTGGAGAAAGTTTGTGAAATGGCTGCTTTGATGAAAACTTAAAAATACGCTATAGCAGAGGCAGCCCCAAGTTTTGTCCAGTGTTATCCTACAACACATACAGCCAGGATGGGTTCTGTGGTTCAAGTGGGATAACGAGCTTGGATTGCTGAGCTACTTTCAACAGCAGAATTTTCAGCATATTTTGGTGAAGGTGTTTGCCAGACACTTACATGGATTCTGTATGTCTGGCCTGGCAGCAGCAGCTCTGACTTCCCAGCTCTCCTCATGTGGAAGGGTGAGGAGCAGGGATCATCCTGCTGTGCTGCAGGGATCAGGGACCAGCCTGCTGTGCTGCAGGGATCAGCCTGCTGTGCTGCAGGATCAGCCTGCTGTGCTGCAGGGATCAGGGATCATCCTGCTGTGCTGAAGGGATCAGGGACCAGCCTGCTGTGCTGCAGGGATCAGGGATCAGCCTGCTGTGCTGCAGGGATCAGAACTGTCAGGCACTGCACACAGAATGGTTTCCTGCCAGTGGCCGAATCCTGCAGCAGTTCTCCTACCTGTGTTTTGGCAGGAAAGGAAACACGACACACTGTCTTCAAGACCAAACCAGAACTGCATTTCCGTGTCTGTTATGAACCCCTTTCCCAGAGGCAAGGAACTGAACTGGCTCCCAGGAGAGCAGCAGTCAAGTAAAGAAAGCAGGTGCCTGAGTGAGCTACCACAGACACTGCTGAACATC
Source organism: Hafferia zeledoni (assembly GCA_035583235.1). Classification (NCBI taxonomy): domain Eukaryota; kingdom Metazoa; phylum Chordata; class Aves; order Passeriformes; family Thamnophilidae; genus Hafferia; species Hafferia zeledoni. The sequence goes on from JAWWEV010000024.1 coordinate 447,534, forward strand.
TTCAGAGTCTGCAGGTGGGTTTTACTAATGCCTTTGATGTGAAACTTTGTTTTTCTAATAGCTAATTTATTAGTGATCAAATTGAGGCATTTGCATATTAAAAGACCTGCCAAGTGTCACTTAGGGGCCAGAACAGAGAATAATGAAATCATGAAGTCTCTCCCCAAGACCCAAGAAAAAGTATTTTTAATTATTCTCTGGGATGGAATGTACAAGATCTATAGTGTATTGGAGTATCATGTATCATAATTGCAGTATCATAATTCACCTCTGTTACCCTCTGTGTGACCCTGCTCTGGGGACATGAGGATCTGTCACTCCATGCTGATGGGCCAATGTCTGCCATGTTAAGCCACACATTCAGCTCCTGCCATCACTGAGATTCTGAGCTGAGAAAATGCAGTTTCAGGCTCTTTTCTCTAAACCCATGGTGCTGTGTTCCAAGTGGTGGTACATGAGTGCTGTGACCTCTTTCCTTCTGAGTCAGTGTGACCAGCACCTGTCAGCGAGGCTGCCCATACACAAGAGCTGCTGTTCAGACCTTCGTTCCAGGCCAGTCAATTATTTCCAGCTCATCGTTAGTCATTTCTGTGGGAGAAAGGCAGAGTTATTGCAGTGCTCCATAGAGCACAGTGACATGTGAGGTGCTGTGTGTCCTGGTCATGAACAAGAGAGTAACAAGTAGAAAACAATCTGTGCTTCCCCCTGGCTTGGGAGTCTGAGGGAAAAGAAGAAAGGCATGTGAGGGTCTAAGGAGTCAAAATGCTGATACTGCAAGGAGTTCCTGTTCTGCATCTAGGCACAGTGACAAGAGGAGCTGGGTAGAGTTTTAGCTGACACTGGGACTGCTGCCAGACTCCTGCACAATTCTGAACACATTCTTAAAAGTTTGGTACCTTCACCCCCATTGTAAGGACAGAGAGGGCAGGGGAAATGACCATTTAAAATAACAAAGTGGTGGTGTCTTCCTTGCTTTTATAAACAACACTACCCCTCACACGGAGTGTTTTTGCAGTCTGCCTGTGTTCTGAATTTGTGTCTGTGGCAGTGGGACTCTGTTCCCTGCCATCACTGCTGCAGTAACACAAGGACTGTGTAGCTGTGCTCTGCGTGTGCTCTGCAGTAATGGCCTTGAGTTACTGCTGGGGTTATCCTGGCTTAAACAACCTGGAGACCTGGAGGGAGGGCTCAGGCCTTGGTTGTCCCCTCTGGAGCACAGGAGTGTAACCCACAGGACGGTGTGCCCGGGAGCAGGTGCCTGGCACGGTTTCTGCTGTGGGAGGAGGTGGCAGCTCGGGTGCTGCCTGCCAGGTGGGAGCTGTCCATGGGCCCAGCAGCATGGGAGGAAAATCGGTGACTTTTCCCCATCCCCTCCCATTCCGCCCTGCTGTGTTTATTCTGGGGGCTCGCAAATGTGCTGGAATCTGTGGCTTGACTCGTCACACGTGCCTGGCCATGGAGCCTTCTCTTCCTCCTTGCAGGCTGGTCTGGGGTCAGTGCTGGCATGGGGAAGGTGCCTGCTTGCAGTGAGAGCCCTTCTCTCCTGGAACTTCTGTGCAAGGAGTATCAAGGGGAGAGGCAGCAATGTGCAAACACTGCATTTTCTGCTGCTTGCTCTCCAAACCCAGCAGCTCCTATGGGCCTAAGTGCTTGCACAGCTCACAGAGGCTCATAGAGGTTGTGTGTGCTTCATCCTGCTGTGGGTGGACAGCCCTTTCTCTGCTAGGAAAAGGAGTAATCCTGGATAACATGCCTGCTTACTGCTACAGCTTCATCCTAAATCATTTTAGAAAGACGTTATTAGTAATATGAAAATTCAGATTTGATAATTAAGTTTCCATTCCAAACCCACAGTCAGGAAGTGCCACCAATCTGTATTAATTCTTCACTCAGTTGTGTGATCTTTTGGCCTGGAGATAACCCCCTGCACATTCTGGTTCACACGTGAAGTTCTGGGTATTACTGTGCTGTGGTGAGTGCTCTGTTTGAGCAGGTATCTGACTGACCCCTGAACAGACTCTGCAGCACTGGGTTTTTCAGAGGCTGAGGGGAGATGCCTTCCAAGTTAGATGGCGTTGAACTCAATCTGTGCAGGGAATCCAGACTTCACTCAAGCCCCAGCTATTTAGCATTAAATCATGGAGATATTTTAAATCAAAACGGGGAAAGTTGTGCAACTCTGCAGGGAGCAGAGTCCAGAACAAACTCCAGGTTTAAATTTTCTCACTGTTTTTCTGCAATTTAGTGATTTGTTTGTTCTATATCCATGACTACATGGCTGTTAAGAACAGATTTTTTTCATCAAATGTGGATCATCTAAAACACTTGCAGCCATGGCAGAAGTCTCCAGTTTATCAGGCATCTGGGCTGTGGATCCCAACACTCTGGCCAGGCCATCCTGCTCTCTGGAGCTGCCTCGCCAGCGTGCCTTGCCCTGGGCTGAAGGGAATCCCTTCTGCAGGGGCAGGGGTTTGTCTGAGCTGGAAAACAGTGAAGCCAGAGAACCAAGGCTTGTTATTTTGGAATTCTGAAACATGACACTCTTCACAGGGCTGGAGGATGACCCTTTGTAGGAATGAATCCAATTTTTTGCTATACAGGTCCCTCACCAGAATTCCTGTCTTTCACATTTTGGGTTGGAGAGTGTGGGAGTCCCTCCACAGCATTACACTCATTACCCCTGTGTGTTTGCTGCTCCTGCAGTGGGCCTTGGCATCCAGTTCTGCCTGTGATGTGTCAGGTGTGTTGTATTTAAGGACTGTGGTACAGCTTTCAGAGCTTCCAGCAGTCTGTGGTGTGTGGCTCCTGGCTGGAAATAGCAGCATTGTTCAGTCAGTTGTGTGTTACCCTGTGGGGTAACTCAGTAGGTGGCAGTGAGCTTTAGGGAGGGACCAGTTGTCCCCAGTGTGTGGTTTTCCTTACCCAGCCATTCCCCAGTGCTTTCACGCTGTAGGAGAGTGTGGAGGTCTCAGTCACTGTCTCTGATGACCTGGTTCTTTTTTTTCCAACCTGGCTGTGCTGTGAGCTGGAGCTGTTTTGGATGAGAAGTGACAGCTGAGGCAACAGGGAGCAGCAACTCGTCCCCCAAGTTCCAGCCTGAACTGCACTTACACAGCAAACTGCTTGTGGATTAGTGAGATTCAGTTTAGTGCAGAATATGTCAGAGCAAAGATCTGGTGGTGTTGGTGCCAAGTTTTTGTAACTGTTTTGAAGCACTTGCAGCAGAAGGGCTGCAGTGTTTCATGTGCTCCCCCATGGCCTGGCTCAAGCTGTTATGAAACAGTGACCTTGTGGGTGTTGTGCTCAGGAAATGGGGCTCCCTGTGCTCTGGCCCAGCTCCCTGTGCATGCAGCAGCTTCCCCCCGGGGCTGCAGCAGGTTCTAGTGCTGCTGTCAGCAGTATTTCCCCCCCTTAAGCGCATGCCAAGGGCTGGATGCCAAATGCTGGCAGTGAAACAGCTCTGGGAAGAACCTGGAGCAGGAGCACAAGGGGACACGGGAGGATGCCAAGGCTACAGAAACAGGAGAGAGCAACTGCTTGGATGGTGCTGGGGCAGGACTGTGGCCTCTAGCACTGCTTTCCTTAGTCCAGCAGGAGGGAAGGAGCTGTTTGTGCTGGAGACCACCATTAGCCCTTTTCTGTAAATATTTCTGGGCTATTTGCATTTCTCCTGGGGGAAAATTAACCTAATCCCAAACAGAAAGAGAAGGATAAGATGAGAAATCTGAACTAGCAGTCCATGGTACTGCACAGGGATCATGGAAGGGGCTGATCCTGAGTGTGCTGGGAGACCCCTCAGAGCCCAGGTCGTGCTGCCCAGGAACTGGGGGCTTGGGACTGCTTTGTAAAGAATGGGGGACTAAGGCCTTTCAGCCTGAGACATGGCAAGAGCTCTGTAAATAGCTGTCTTTGAGCTGAGAGAGAGGGTGAGAGGATGGAAAAATAATACCCTGAGTGCAGGTAAATCAGCATCTTGTGAGAGGAATGAAATGTGGGCTTGTATGTACAACTTGGTTGGCATTCGATGTGTCATACAAAGAGACAGACCATGAGCATTGGGGAAGCACGAGCTTCCTTAGAAAACTTGTTGTGTCCTTTGGACTCATGAAATTGCAATTAAAACAACAGCAGCTCAGGATTTTTCTTGCCTTTGACATCTGAGATTTTACCATGCTCTTGGACTACATTTTTTGGGATTTTTCTCTGCAGCTTTGAGGCAGGGGAGCTTAATTAAAACTTTCAATGAAAGATCACTCCAGCCTTTATTTTAAATTAAATCCTCCACAAAGTGTTGCCTTTCATACAAGTGCTGGCCATGAGTCCCTGGGAGCAGGCAGGCTGTGTTGTTTGTATTACAGTTGAGGTTGCCAGTTAGATCTGACAGCAACATTTTGCGCCGATTCTGGGCACTTGGACAGCTGGCACAACTCTGCTGAGTTCCTGTTTTACACATGTGTTTTGCTCTGCTCCTCAGATGTGGGAGCTGTTGGATCCAGCGGGATGTCTGCAGTGCCAGTGCTGTGGAACGGTAGCCCCACTAGGCAGAGTCTTGTCCTCCTCACTGTAGGGGAGCTGTGGGAGCTGACAGGTATCCCAGCCCTGCAGAGCTGCACAGCCCAGTGCCACAGGCCAGAGGCTCTGCAATCCTGCAGGAATCACGGTCAGGGAGCCAAGGTCACTACCATGGTTTCTGGCAGTGAAATGAATAAAATGGCCCATCTGTCTGTTTGAGAAGGTAAAACCCCAAACATGTGGGCTGTGCCTTTGGAGATGACTGACTCAAGCTTTTGCTTGGGATTTTCAGGTCAGCACCTTCATTCCTGAGCTGTGTTTTTGGAGACCCCTCAGGTAATGAAGCCTTCCCTTCTGGAGCAGTGCCCTTCTGAGAGGTCCGTGCCTCGGGAACCGGCACTGGCAAAACCCCAGGATTCCCCATGTCAGAGATCCTTTAACTTGGATGAGTTACGAGGTGCAGCCCATTTTGGCAGGTTCAGTCCCAGCCAAGGCAGCATGGAGAGCTGGGTGCTGCGCTGCCCACGGTGCCAGGAGCGAGAAGAGGATGGGGAGGAGTGGGGAGGCAGCAGGGCAGCGTGGCCCTCACAGCTGGGGTGAAGCCCAGCATGAAGAACAGTGATGCTCTGCTGGCTCAGCAGCTCAGCCTCACTAAGGGTTTGCTCAGTCCCTGGCTGAGCTGTGCCTCAGTTTGTCCCTGCACTGACTGCCTGATTGCTGCTGCTCTGCCTCGGTTTGCCCCTGCACTGACTGCCTGATTGCTGCTGCTCTGCCTCGGTTTGTCCCTGCACTGACTGCCTGATTGCTGCTGCTCTGCCTCGGTTTGTCCCTGCACTGACTGCCTGATTGCTGCAGCTCTGCCTCGGTTTGTCCCTGCACTGACTGCCTGATTGCTGCTGCTCTGCCTCAGCTTCTCCTCTGCCAGGGCTTCCCCTCCAGGCACTGCTGTGCTCACCTTGGGAAGGTGGCCTTTCCCTTCACACTGAAACCCACAGCTATCAAAAGTCCACAGTATTTTTTTAAAACATTTCTAGTATTGTTAAATGAGTAGCTTCTCTGGTATGTACTTCTTAGTGTCTTGTGACAAAATGTCTTTTGTCCTTGTTTCCTCCTCAAGGCATTTGAATCCAAGTGCATTCAAGCACCTATGAATCTACATACATTTAAGCACCTATGGATCTGTGCACACATAAATAATAGTTAATGGAGATGCCACTGTCACTGTAGACCAGATTTTTCTTCTTGCTGTGATGAGGGGAGGATAGAAAAGGAAATGTATCATAATGATTGGCACATGGGAAACCAGTGCCAAATCAATGCCAAGACAAATTAATGCAGCTTTTTTTTCTGGAAAGCAATCGTGGCTATACTTAGATCATGTTGGGACACTCCTGATCTGTCCAAAAGGAAGGATTAAGATGCAGCTCCTCAAGCAGCATCACAGGAGGTGGGACACACAGCTCTGCTGAACAGACCTGCACTGCAGGGACAGACCTCAGGCCACAGGGAGTGCTGCTCTGCCACCTCCACGGCTCACAGGACTGCCAGAGCAGCACAGGCAGCACAGCCTGAACTTGGAAAGAGGGGAAGGAGAAACCAGACATCAGGGTGTAGCTGAACAATAGCAGAGCTGCTAATTCGGTTGGAGCTCTTGGAGCCCCTGAAAAGTTCCCCACAGGCTGCAGCTCCAGTGGCCACAGTATAGGGTGCAGCTCTCCAGCTGGAGGAACCTGCTCACACACAGGGGTTTTGCTGCTGTTGCTGAGAATCCCAGGTCTCTGGGCCTCACCCTGCGCAAGCCTCCCCCTTATCAATAGCAGATCTGTTACGTGATGCCTGTCTGTGCTCCGAGCTCTGCCAGCACTGCGAGGCAGATCTGCACACAGCAAATCTGCTTTAACTGCCTTGGAACACAAGCCTAATGTAGTGTGCAAAATATAGAGCGACAAAAGGGATAAAAATTAAATTAGATTCACTGTGCACACAAATTGTCAAACCCAAAGCACAGTGATGCTGGGAATAGAGGGAAGAAAACAGCTTTATAAACACAACATAAAAGTGGATCGCTGTCCTTGCCTCACTCCAGAACTCAGTTTGCATCCTGCAGGCACAGCCAGTGCTGAGATGTGCCCACAGTGAGTTGCTGTGGTGGTTTACCAGACCTTCCCTGCCTGCCCCAGGCTACTGTTCTGTCCCCGTGGTGCTGAGTGGAGCGGGCACTGCCAGCCCTCACTGTGCCAGGGCAGCCTCGTGGCTGAGGACAGGCTGCAGGCTGTGTGAGGGCTCAGGATTCCCTGTGAGCTGCAGGAGCATCACTGTCCAGTGGCTGAGGCAGAACTTAGTGACCCTCCCAGAAGGTGGCAGCCCGGTGCTGGGGCATGGGGACCCCTCATTGCTGTGGATGTGCCAAGCCCTCTGCAGAGCCAGGAAGGGCTTGGCCAGGTCCAGGCGTGCTGACACAGCACGTCAGCAAAGTGCTTGTGCTCCTTCAGCTGTTCCAGGAAGGCTTGATTGATGCCGCTCCAGTAAACAGCGTTCCTGCTGCAGGGAAGGTGCGTCTCCCTCAGCAGCACTCCCTGGGTTCAGGTGTTCCTGCAGGGCACATGTTTTCCTGTGCATGGCCAGTGGGAGGTAATCTATGGGATGGGACAGTTGTGAGTAATGCACAGAACCCATGTCTCTGTGCATAGTCCAAGTTCCTAAAAACCCTAAAATACCCTCTAAGTGGGCTGCTATTACTGCTGAGACCTCAGATAATGCAATCAAACCTCGGTCTCTCAGAGCTGCTGTGGTACATGGGCTGGGTCAACAGGTCTCTGTGCTGCTGCTGTGCTGCTGTGAAGAGGCGCTTAAAACACCCCAAAACTTTCCACCCTGTTCAGGAAATGACACTGTCGTGCTGGAATTTACAATGAAGTTGTGAATGTGGCTGGAACCTGGGGCTTCTCCAGGAGAAGGCCCCTTTGGCCAGCTGCATTCAGCTCTAATGAGAGGGCTGAATTCTCCCCCAAAGGCATGTTTTCCATTTGGCCCCTTTTCCCTCATCAATCGCTGTCACTTCAGACAGAGGCCCCGCATGCAGCCTCCCTGCAGCCTGTGTGCCCTGCTGGGGAGGACAGCCTGCCCTACTAAACTGCATCTCTGAGCCCGAACAATAGCGCTTTGTGCGAGTGCACAGTGCAGGCTCAGTTTCCCAGGCTTTCCCTTTTCTCCTCTCCCCTCTCCTGCTGGAAGCCCCTGGCGACATGGGAGCTGCTGCCACTGAACCAAGGGTGTGGGTGGCCCCTCCACCCGTGCCTGGCTCCAGCTGCAGGTACTGCATCGTTTGCCTGAAGTACAACAGACCCGAGTAATTTCAGCAAAAATGCCAACCAGGGTGCAAGGAGTGCTCCATCCTCCCCTGCAGCAGATCCACGGCAGGCATGGCCCTTGCTGTGTCCCTGGGGACATGATGGTGGCACCTGGGGTGGCTTTGGTGAGAGCACAGTGCTGTGGTGCCCATGCCATCTGCTCCAGTGAGCTGAGCGTGCTGGGCATCCTGGTCACCTGGAGATGCTGAAGTGAGGAGGAACACGGTGAAGTTTAAAAAAAATCAAACTAGGCTAAATCCCTACAGCAGGTCAGTGGTGCTTGTTCACAGGGGCAGGACTGCAGGGACACTCAGCCCCCCACAAGGAGTGTTCCTTTTCATCAACAGACATGAGAGTACCCCAGAAAGAAGCAGGAATTTCAACTCCACTTACAGACGTGGAAACAGGGATGTGGCCAAATCTCAGTGTCCCAGATCAGCCCCCATTCCTGTCCCAGTGGGCCCAGTGCCCACCCACACTCTCCTCCTGCCCCTTGCTGCTGCCAAGCAGTGCAGAGTGCTCCTGGGAGTGCTGGGCAGGAACGGGGGATCTCCCTCACTTCTCTGCACTGCTGCCAGATCTAGTCAAGCACCATGTCAAGTGGACTGCTGTGACGTGCAGGGACCCTGTTTTGGTGCAGGGATGTTCAGGACCATCATGGCCAGGCCGGGCAGTGAAGGGGCCCTTCCACAGGGCACACAGGGAAAGCTCCCGTGTGTGCCCTCCAACTTGCTCCTGCACTTAGGGGTTCTGGATCCCAAAGTGCTTAAAGATGCTGTCAGTGGGTTTCACATTGAAGATGGAGAAATAGAGATGGTGTGTGGCTAAATTGGGAGCAATAAATAGCAGAGGCCCAAGTGCCAGAGAACACTGGCAGCCCGACAGCCACCGATGCTGGAGCTCCCCCTCAGCTCCAGCACGACCCACTGGATGCTGTGCCATGCAGAGCAGCCCCGAGGCTGCTGGTGCCATTGCCCTGCAGCTGCTGCCTATTGCTGCCCTATGGCCTGTCCTGCTGAGCTACCGTGCCATCAGCACTGTCTGGAAAGGCAGCGGTAGGGAAAGCTGTCTCTTATTTATAGCTGTGTAGACACAGGCAGTGCTGACTGCAGGGCGCAGAGCCCCTGGTGATGGAAACGGATCGAGGAATAGATGCGTCTTGCATGTGATAAAAACAGGCTCAGTCCCACTGAAGAAAATTGCCACCACATGACCTGCAGAGGGGAGCTGAAAACACTGTTCTGTGTGTGACAGGAGCAATACCTGCAGGCTCTGTCCTTGTGTCCATAGTCATTGATACTGTGGGATGCGATTGATTGGTCATAAACAGTAATTCAGGGAGGATAAAGAGATGTTGTTAAAAGAGCAGCAAGCTCCTCCTCTTGTGCAAGTTCTTTTTTTGGTCTGTTGCTACAGCAACTCTCTACCAGGAACAAAGATGACAGCAAGATATTAAATTTTGCAGCAACTCAATTGACTCCTGATTTCCCTTCTTTTTTGCCTTCGGTAACTGAATCCTGCTGCATTAATTGTGTTAGATTTCAGATGGAAATCATGCCTTCCTTTGACAAGAATTCCTGCGTTGCCCTTTCTTCCTTCCCCTCAGAAACCAATTAAATCAAATTAACTTATTTAAATCCAGTGGGTGATTATAAACACTGGATTTCTTGGCTTTATTTCTTCTGCATGTGGACATCATATATTTTAAGCCACAACTCATATTCTATACCAAAATTCCCAAAGCCTTGCAGTTCTTTATAAAGAAACAAACAGTTCTTGGCAAGTACAGTTTCGGCAAAGTTCAATGTATGCCGATGGCACAGAACAGAAATGTAAAATCTGAGTAACTGGAACAGAGACCGTCTGCATTTAGGAATGTTAAAGTTGTTTTTAAAGCACTGTTGCCTTTCAGTTCTTTCCCCCCACCCCACAGTCTGGTTCTTGTGGGGCAGTCCCTGAGAGGCCACAGAGCTGCATCTCTGGGGTCACACCTGCACATGCAGAACCCCCAGGGATGGTGGAGCAGAGCCTGACACAGCCCTGCCCCAGTCTGGGGACTGTCACCTTCGGAGCCCCAGCCCTCAGCTCCGGAGCTCCAGCCTGGGGATGGTCACAGCCCCGAGCCGATGGAACAGCTGTCCTGTCACTGTGTTTGACTGTCACCTGTGTGTGCCACCTGCAGCAAGGCTGCTCTGGGCAGGGCTAGGGGGGCTCAGCACTGTGGGGAATGGGGTCAAGGGGAAGAAACACCAGTGGAGTTTGTCTGAGATGACACAAAACATGGACTGCTACTGGCACTGGGATGGACTCCTGGGAACCACAGGAAAACAGCACCATCCCATGTGAGCAAAGCAAAGGTCAAGTCACAGCCAGGCTGCAAATGCAACTGCACCAAATGGCAGAGGTTTGTACCGAACCCTGAGGAGAGCTGTGCCTGTGCTGTGCAAGATGAGACAGTGGGACCATGTTGGGTGGTGGAGATGTGGCTCCTGGGAGTGCAGGGTGGGGAATCCTCACCCCTGGGGAGAAGAGAGTAGAGAAAAATGGGAGGAAATTGAGGCAGAGGCAGCGACATATGGAGAAAGGGAGGTGACTGATGCACGTGAAATAACACATATTTAGCTTTACTCTGAATTAGTGGGAGTGTAACTAACGGTCTGGCTCTGACAGCCTCAGCTTCAGCAAGGTGTGTCCAGGAGGGACAGGAATGGGTGTTTAGTACAAGATCAAAGCCAAGGCAGCAGCCCAACAGAGTGAACCAGAAGCACAGGTCCTGTCACTTTTCCTAGAGAGTTGTGCAAAAGCATTTCTTTGGGGGCTTAGGTAGTGCAGGGCAAAGTCTCCAACCCATCCTGTGGGCAGGCCTTAAACAGCTGCTTGGATTTCAGATGCACATCTTGCATATTAACACAAAAATGCGGGTGTTATGGAGGGAATGTCCTTCCTAAAGAGCCTGGGTGTGGGCACAGGGTGCCATAAGTGTGAGCACAGGGTGCCATTCCCCAGCCCAGCAGCCACACAGGCACCAGCAGGAGCTGCTGGTTCCAGCAGGGACACGAAAGTGCAGTTCTGACCGCAGGGTCTGGGCAATGTCCCCGAGGAAACAGGTAACAGACCTCAGGCAGGAAACTGCTCACCAGAGGCCTTTCACCACTGGCAACATCCGTGCAGTGCAACCAAGGCCTTGTGCAGTTACAGCAGGTTCTCAGTGTGACTCCAATGCCTTTTACAGGGGAATTAGAGCTGCAGGGAACAATTGCTGTTGCCAAGACCTCAGAAACGCCCAAAGACCAAATGAGAGTTTGGGTCAGGTTGCGTGAGCTGCCTTACTCTGGGTGGGTACCTGCTGGCAGTGCTGCAGCTGTGGCACTTGCACAAGGTTGTGAAGAGTTTCAATGAACAGCTCAGTGTCCATATCAGCTGTGGCTTGGTGTGGCCTCCAGCCTGGCTCCAGCCTTCTCTTGCAAAGCCCCACTGGTGTGAGAGTGGGTATGACGGATGTCCCGCTCCTGAAAGTGTTCAAGGCCAGGTGGGACAGCACTTGGAGCAACTTGGGCTAGTGGAAGGTGTCCCTGTCCATGGCAGAGGGTTGGAATGATGGCTTTAAGGTTCCTTCCAACCCAAACCAGTGTGTGAGTCCCTGACCAGAGGGTCTGTCCAGCTCATGGCAATAGACATGAGTATCTCTCAGAAGCAGCATTTGTATACCCGGCTGAGGCTGCTGTGTGTTCAGCACATCATAAAACACTCACACTCTGAAGCTGGAAACAAAGAGTGCAAGACAGCTTCTGCCTAAAGAATTTTCCTTAATTTAGGAATTGCTTTAAGCCAACATTACCTCTGCTTCCTGAGCACACACAAGGCTACTGCCCTGGAAATAATCTGCATTAGCCTTACTGGAGTGACCACGTTGCCATAGTTACTGTTGGTTTCTCTATATCTCAAACTTGAAGGGTTTATTATGATTAAATCCTGTCCCATCCCATTCTTCATTTGAAAATTCTGTGTTGGAAGTGTCACAAAGTGAATTATAATTTAATCCTTCCTGTTAAGAAGCTGTTTTAAGTTGAAATTCCATAAACGATCCTAGATGTTGATATTTATTAAAGACCATTAATTTGTGATTGGATTATTTTTCTTCAGCCATTGCTGCTTCTTTATTCTTTGTAGTATCTGAGTAACAAAAACCCTGATGCTGCTGGATCATTTCATGACTGTTTGGGTTTTTTCTTTTGCCACTATATTGTGGACCACCCTGGTAAAAGATGTGTAACAGCCTTAGAGACTTGGCTTTGACCTTAGAGGGAGCCTCAAACATTTGAAACAATCTGGCAAGAAAATCCAAATCTGTCCTGGGCACAGGTTGTTTTAGGAAATGTTGGTCCTTGCTCTCCAAATCCCTGTGGGTGTTACAAGGAGAAGTGACTGCTGTTGGCCTGAATCCATTATAAAATGGCCCTTGCTTCTCTTTCCTTGTTTGTTTGGGGGTTTTTTTTGTGGAGACCAAGCTCCAAACTGTAAGGTCCCTCCAGAGTGATACTGGCTGCGAAGGAACACGACATTATTTTCCTTGGGCTTTTCCAGTTGTTGTGTAAGTTGGCTTTTCCTTGCTTTGGAAGATGACACACCATCGGTGTGTACTGATCTTCTCACACCTCAGTGGCACCCTCTCCAGAGACCCGATATTCTTGGAGGATCATTGAAACCTTTCAGCATTCCTTGGCACCCTCTCTCCACCCCACTCCCAGTGCAGCTCTGTGTGGTCGTCCATGGCATCCCAGCCCTCCCCAGGTTCCCTGGCAGGGGCTGCAGCCACGTCTGTGGTTCCCCAGGTCCTGTCTGTGGCTGTCTATGGGCAGCCCCAGCCCCTCTGTGTGTGAGGTGTGTGACAAGTCCCGCAGCGTCACTGGCACAGCCCACCGAGCCCCAGCTGCAGCACTGCCACGGGGCTGGCAGGATGCTCCTCATCCTGCCTCTTTCCCACTGGAGTAGTTCTGCCAAAACCTGTGGGTTTATGTGGAGCAAGATTTCCTCCCAGACTCCTGCTTTTGGTGCAGCAGATACACACTCAGTGTGAGTTGTGCAGGGGAGCAGCACATTCCTGGGGAGGCTTGTGTAGGTTCCCCACAGGAGGCTGGGGGTTTGAGCCTTTGTCTGATGGTGATTTATTATGGCCTGTAAAGTGCTGGAGATATTTCCATTTTCTCCTTTCTTCAATTACAACTTCCTACTATTTTCTTGTTTTCATGCCTGCATCTGAATGCCCTGGGATCAGCTCCCAGCCCCTCACAACCCTCTCCTCTTGGAGGGCTGTTACCATCAGATTTTCTGTGCAGAATCCCTCTCAAAAAAAAAAAAAAATCCTGTAATGTTCCCATTCTGTGAAAGTGTGTGTTATTTTTCTCTTTTCCTTTACCACGGCCACTAACAGGTTAGTAGAGCTCTGCCCCCTCTTCCATGTCCCCATGTCAGCTGTTACGTTGCCCACCACCAAAAATTCCTCACCCTAAGCAGTGTTTGGGGGGTGAGTTCATCTCCCAGCCACCTCCCCGCACACAGCACTTTGCCTTGTTCCTGTCTGCCCTGTGCACCATCCGTCCCCTGACAGCGCGCTGTGCTGCTCCGCTGCCCCGCCCCGCCCCTCGCAGTGCTGTGGAACCGCCCAGACCGAGGGGAATGGTGTTTCAGAGATGTTTTGACACAAACCCCTCAGGGTATCGGTGAGTGACACAGCCCAAACCAGTGAGAACAGACGGCCAGCCAGCTGCCTGCCCTGCTGAGGGTTGGCACAGAGTGGGCACAGCTTCCTGGCTTCCCCATCACAAATCAGTGGCTTTTTCCCTCTTGCCCTTTCCTTTATCTCGGTTCAGCAATTGCTGTTTGTGCCTCCAGACTTCACAGCTCTCTCAGCTGATGTGTCAACACTCCTTCACTGGTTTCCCTAATCCCTCCCCACCGTCCTTGCCGAGACCAGGGAAGAAGTTCCTGTGCCCATGGCCATCGTCCCTGCACTGTCCCTGCCATGGAACACTGCCCTGTGCCCATGGCCATCGTGTCTGTGCCCATGGTCACCATCCCTGTGCCCATGGCCATCGTTGCTGCACCCTCCCTGCCATGGAACACCACCCTGTGCCCATGGCCATCGTGTCTGTGCCCTCCCTGCCACAGAACACTGCCCTGTGCCCATGGTCATCATACCTGTGCCCATGGCCATCATCCGTGTGCCCATGGTCATTGTCCCTGAGCCCTCCCTGCCCTGTGGTGCCCACGCTCTGCCCCTCCCTGTGCCCAGTGTGGGTCTGGGACACGAGTGTCCCTCTCAGCCCCAGCTCCGGCAGGGCTTTGTCCGGCTCCCCCGGCTGTGCCCGGCTGCTGGGATGCAGAATGCTCCTCTGTGCCGCCTGGCCTGTCGCACTAGGTAAATTATTTGTGTAATGGGTCGGGGTTGTTTTCTGTCAGCTGGCAGAGAAGCTGTGAATCATAAAAATCTCTCTGAATTCACTCCCCGCAGGACACCCACAAAAGGGCCCATTGTGCGAGAGGCGGTGGGAGCAGGGCCAGAGGGACAGGGGAGCCTCTCAGGGGGCTGTCGGTCCCTGTGGGTCCCGCTCGGTGCCCTGTGGGTCCCTGTGGGTCCCCGCGGCCCCGCCGGGCGCGCTCGGTGTGCGGGACACGCTGCGGGAGCGCGTGTGGCTTCCCGGCACCGGGGCCCAGCAGCTCGGCCAAGACCCCCGGAAGAGCCTTAAGCGCTGTTGTTTCTGCTGGAACGAACACCTTCTTTTTAATCTCATTTGAAGTAAAAGCGGCAGATCTGCTCCGGTGCAGCTCTGGATGCCGGAGCCTCGGGCTGGGGAGGGACTGGCCCGGCAGGGATACGCGGGGAGGGGAACGGGGCGCTCGGCACCCCCGGGACCGGCGGGAGCGGGATCTGCCCGGGGTTCGGTGCGGGGTCTGCCCAGCGCGGGGTACTCCGAGGGGAGCCCTGCGGGGCTGGTACAATACAAGGCCGGGACAAGGCCGGGTCTCGCGGCCGCCCCGCCCCGCGCTCCGCCCCGCGCGCAACCTGAGCGCGGGAGCGGCGGCCCCGCCTCGGCCGGCGGCGGCAGCGACTGCGCTCGGCTCGGCTCGGCTCGGCTCGGCTCGGCTCGGCTCGGCTCGGCTCGGCTCGGCTCGGCTCGGCTCTCTCGGCGCTGCCCAGCCCTGCTGTGCCCAGCCCTGCCCGCTCGGCTCC
>JAWWEV010000024.1:462726-560475 GCA_035583235.1 Hafferia zeledoni
GGCTGTGCGGGGATGGACACGGGTTGTGCGGGGATGGCAAAGGCTGTGCGAGGATGGACACGGGCTGTGCGGGGATGGGCAAAGGCTGTGCGGGGATGGGCACAGGCTGTGCGGGGACGGACACGGGTTGTGCGGGGATGGCAAAGGCTGTGCGAGGATGGACACGGGCTGTGCGGGGATGGCACGGGCTGTGCGGGGATGGCACGGGCTGTGCGAGGATGGCAAAGGCTGTGCGGGGATGGGCACAGGCTGTGCGGGGATGGGCACAGCGCCCGGCCGGGGGAAGGCAGCGGGGCCGGGGCCGGGGAAGCAGTGGGACCGGCGGGCGGAGGCGGCCCCGGCGCCGTCCCCGTGCGGGGTCGGCAGCGCTACCCGCGGCCTCCCGGAGAGCAGCGCATCGATCCTGCGGTCCTTATGTAAGGAACTTCGCCTTCGTGCTCGGCCCGCGCCGCCGGGCTCGCAGTCATTGTTATGCAAGTGCCGGTGCCGGTGCGGGTGCGGAGCTGTGCGGCAGCCGCTGCGTGCCCGAGTGTTGGAGAGGAATAAAACCAGAGTGGTGTCTATGAGACTGCCGAGCATCAAATCCCAGGCTCGAAGTTAATTCCCGTTAGGAAGGAAAGTTGGTACTCTGTGATACATGGCAGCTCTGCAGCCCAGGGAAGGGCTGAGCTGGTTGGAGGCAGAAGGAAATGATCCGGTGAGCCTTCTCTTCCTACACACCCAGGGATTTTAAGTATCAGTAACAAAGTGTATTAACGGATATTTTTGAATAACTTCAGCTCATAAGCCTACTCACTATTGCAACAGTTGCAAATTCTGTTAGCTCGTGACAATCCCATTCCCCACCTTACCTCATGCCTTTCCCTTGCGTTCCCCCTTCGGTCCCCCTATGAAACTGTCTCTGCTTTCCCTTTCCTTGGTTGTTTTATATGGATATGTGTTCACCACTTTGTTATGTTTAAGTCTAAGACCGAGTTAATTAAAAATGTAAAAACTAGTTTTTCTGCAGATTAACCCATGCTTGTGCAAACTCCACAGCTTCCTTTTTCCTGCAGATCCCGGTTCAGCTGGGTGATGGCTGGTCTGCACAGACTTCTCCCGAGAAAGTCTCTGCCCAACTGCGGCAGTGCGATGCCAGAGGGAGGGATTCTGGGGAAGGGGCTGGCTGTTGGTTCCGTGCCATTGTTTACTTTCTTGCATTTCAGTCTTTTGTAGCTGGCCTCAAAGAGTGATGGAACAGTCACAACACGTTCTGCTCACTGCCAATTACCTTTCTGCTTGTGTGTAATTTGGGCAAATTGATGTTATTCCACCCTGCAGTTAAGCAGATGAAATATTCTTTTAGCCTGTGGTATTGTTGGTTTCACAGGAGGGGATTTGCACTTTTTCCCACAGACTGTCCCATGGTTCCATGTTGTCTCAAAGGTGTCCTGGGCCAGGTGGTTTCTGCTTCCCAGGTGCTCAGGGTGCAGAGGGGTCACAGAGGCAGGATTGGCTCAGAGCTGTTCAGAGCTTTGCTGCAGACATCTCCAGTGCTTTTCCTGATTTTTGTTTGTAACTGGAGCACTCATGTGCCGTGATTGTTCTTGGCCTGGCTTCTGCAGCCTCATGGTTTCCATATGTGAGGCTGTAATGCTGGAGTACGTGTGAGTGTGTTTTATTGCACCACTAAAATCATGTTTTGGGCAGCTGTAACATAGACAGTTTGCTGAGGGGCCAGTAATAACTTACTTGATGCTGTTCGGTGCCTGATTACACCTCCAGGCCTGTTAGTTTCCTGATGCAGGGCACCTGAATAAGGTGTAGTTTCCACCTGAATAAGGGCTGGCTGGGATGTGGTCAGGGTGTAACTGTGCCTGTAGCTGGGGCATGGTGGGCAGAGCCAGACCCAGTGCCCGCCTGTGCTGCCCATGCCCTGCCTTTGTGGGGTGGCAGCTCCATCCCCGGACACATCAGGTCTGTCACAGCACCAGGGTGGTCTTGGGCTAACCTTGATGAGGTGCAGGGGCTCCAGTGCTCACAGCTGTGTTGTGACAGCCAGCACTGTCGCTGTCACTTCCCTGTGGGGACGAGGATGTCTCTGACCTTCCCACCCTGCTGAACTGTCAGAGGAGGGTAACAGTGTGGCTCTGGAGGGATCAGTGTGGAGCTGTGCTGTGGCTTCATCACTAAACAGGACAGGTGGAAGCAAACACAAGTGGGCAGACAGGTTTGGTGACAAGGCAGCAGTTGGTCACTGTGCTCACAGGGACCCAGCGGCCGAGGAGTGTCATGTGCAAACGTGACAGAGCTGTGTGTGAACCCGACATGGGGGAGGGTGTGTCACCATCTCAACCTTCTCTGGAGCCGTGACAGTGACCATGAACACCCACCTGTACTTGTGTTCCCCTTTGGCAGGGCCTGGTCTCTCCTGGCTTGCCTGAAGGATTGGATGTAGGCTGCCTCATTATCCCAGATACCCTGTTTATTTCCCTCAGGGAGTGAGTCGTCATTCTATTCATATCTAACCCCTGGTGAAGATGGATGCCCAAAGCTCCAAAGGAGGACTAAAATGGAAGAGAAATTGTGAGAAAGAAAAGGGGAAGTGGCAGCAAGGGGGACTAACGACCAAAGTGTTGAGACAGAAATGCTGACATATGACGATGATAAAAGATGAAAATTTGAAGAAGTGATGTCTTGTTATGGAGGATGGGGGTGGAGTTTGAACACAGCACAGTGCTGGTCCCCATGGCATGGTCAGGAAAATGGCAGCGAGAAAGGTGGAAACCCCTGCACATGAACCTCAAGGCATAAGTCAGCATGGGTGGAAGGGAAGTTAACTCCAGCAGAGCTGCACTGGAAGTGCATTTGAAGGCTGAAGGAGAGGATTGGTAGTGGGCAGGGTGCTGCTGGTGTGAGGTGTCAGCCAGTGCTGGGTGAGGTGATGACCTTCCAGCAGTGCCTGAAGTGTGTGAAGCCTCAGTGCCAGAGGAACTGGAGTGGAATGAAGGGGGGAAATAGCTCCTTGGACTGAATTTGGGAATGTTTTGGTGAAGCCTCGAGCTCTGGCTGTTGGGAAGTAGAGCCAGGGCTGGGATGGTTCGGGGAGCACCTCTGGGTAGCTGCAGTGTGGGAGCTGAGCCCTGCCCAGCCTGCTGTGCTCCAGGTGCTGCAGCCCCAGTTCTGCAATCGAGAAGCCCACATGTAGGGTGGGGAGTGCGATTGGCACGAGAAGGGTTGGACATGGGGAATAATCTTTGTGCACAGGGTGATTTATCAACCATAATGGCTCCTGTATCTCCCTCCCCTCCCTGGAGAATTGTGTCAGCTCCTCTCATGGTGGGAAGGAGTTGTCCTGAAAATGCTTGGAAGAGATAGCGGGGGGTGTGGTGTGGTGTGTGAGTGCCCTCCCTGCTGCACACCCTGTCCCTGGTGTCACACACAGGGACAGCCGGGGGCTGATGGCTGGGCCTGCTGACATGAGGCTGACAGTGCTGCAGGGTGCCTGGGGCTCTGGGTCGGTGCCAGTCTGCCTTTGGGAGTGGGAATACTCACTGGCTGCTGCTGCAGCTGCTGCAGGCGCTGCCCTTGCAGCTCTGCCCGTGCATGGAGACCTCTTGCTCTCCCCTCTGCTGGAACACGCAGCGCTGGCGGCTCCTTCCCGCGGTGTGGGCTCTCCTGTCAGTTATCCAGGGCTCTGTCCTTCCCTTTTGCCGCTGCTCTGCATCCTTCAGCTGTCAGGAGAGGGGACAGCCAGCCCCAGCACTGGCAGGAGATGTTTGCTGGACAGTACCAGAAAGAAAATATGTAAAGGTACTTTCAGGAGACAGGTTTTCTTATTTGCCTTAGCCTTTCAGACAAGAGTGGTTATGTTAAAAATAAATACCAGTGGAGGTATGGCTGCAGATTTACAACTGCCACATGACAGCTGCCTGCAGAACACAGAGCACAGCAGATCCTTGGGTGCATGATTTAGAGCGAGGGATTTCAGACCTACAGTTTTAATTGGTCTATTTGGCCAGAAAGCTAAATAAATGTCTCTTCCTCATTTCTGTCACATGCCTGATTTGTGGCTTTAATGCAGCAAAATGAACCAGTTTTAATTATGCAGATGCAACTGCCTGTGGTCCAGCATTGGAAACCTTGCAGAAAATTGGGCTTTGTGTTGATTGGCTGTTGAATTTTGTATTGCTTCCTGCAGCTTTACCTTCACCCTGGCAGAATGCAGGTCCCTGTGGGATCCCTCTGGCTGCTGTT
Organism: Hafferia zeledoni; assembly: GCA_035583235.1. Taxonomy (NCBI): domain Eukaryota; kingdom Metazoa; phylum Chordata; class Aves; order Passeriformes; family Thamnophilidae; genus Hafferia; species Hafferia zeledoni. Next base: position 466,963 of record JAWWEV010000024.1, read on the forward strand.
GGCAGGGAGATTGTCGCAAGGCAGTGGCATCTTGTGTGCCTGGCTGGTGACACCATCCTGGAGATGGGACTCTCCAAATGGTGCATCTGGCTGAAGAGTCAGAAAGGGAGGACTTGTTGCACTTCTGGGACTCCTAGTTGCTGTGTAAATTGATAATAGAGTTTTATATGCTAAATCCATCAAAGACACGGAAAAGGCTTGGAAACCTGGGGCCAAAGAAAACCAATGTGTTTTTTCCTATTTTCATAGAGCTTAGGTTATCAGTGCTCTTTAGCTTTGTTTGATTTCTATTACAGTAGCTGTATTCCTTCTTTTGTGTCTATTCTCTTTTCCTACCTATTGCTCTCTTTCCACTTTGCTCAGAAACTGTTGGGAAAATTCCCATACCATGCTGCTCCTGGTTTGGTTGATTCCCATGTAGATTTATTTGTTGTTATCTTGCCCTTCCCTGCCGTGTTTCCTTGGTGGGTCTGGGAGTGTGGCCCTGGCAGGGGGGGTTACAGAGCCCTTCCTGTGCAGGCACTGGGCAGGCCATGTGTAGGGATAGCAGGAGAGTATAGATGTAAACCCTAACAAAGATTAATTGGCAGGCTCTAATGGAAACAAATTGAATCTGTTGGAGGTGTTTCCTGCGAAGCTCAAGTCCTGGTGCTTTGGTGGAGGCTGGGATGGTTCAGCTGAGTCAGCAGCTCCCGCATGTGACTGATCACCAGCAACTCTGTGCTCTGGACCTGCCTGAAATCCCTCGGGTTTGGGCCCCTCTGTGCACAGTGGGGACAGGAGCACAAGCCTGTAGTGCTTGGTCAGAGATGGGTGTGCACATGTGCTTGGCAGCCCTGAGTGGAGCGTGCCCAAACACTGAGGCTGCTGTTTCTGGTCAACGTCTTGCTGAGCCCAGAGGCTCTCCAGGTGCACAGCCCCACTGGGACGGGTGCTGGGTGGGAGCTGAGAGCCTGTGCCAGCTTCCAGAGGGACAGGGGCGATATTAAAAACACCAGTGCCATCACTGAAGTGCTTCTTCTCCTAGGACTCTCTGGCCACAGCTGAAGCTGTTGAAGCCAGCACAGCAGAGTGGAGGTGCTTCTGGCAGGGTAAGCAGGACAGCAGTGCTTCCCTCCTGAACATGGAGAAGCCAGCACAGAGGGTGGACAAGGGGCACATTGTGAGCCTCCTGCAGGACTGGTGTCTGCTGCTCTGAATCTGTGCCTGTGGCTGCCAGGCTGGACTTCAGCACCCACAATGGGATGGTGGGGCAGTGTGTCTCCTGCCACATGGAGGGAGGGGATGCTGGAGCTCTGGCTTAAAGCTCGTTGGTGTGGGTGACCCGCAGGATGGGGTGAAGGTGCCTTTGGCAGTGCTGCTGCCTAACCCTGGGGTGCACAGGGGAGCATCTGTGTGCAGTGAGGGCCAGAGCAGTTCTGCAGCCCAGGGCTCGGGCCCGTGGTCAGGCTTTTCATTGAGGTGACTTTCTTTTAATGTGTTAAAAAATGAAATTCAGCTGTGTTTGGAAGTGCACAGTGGTGATGAGGCCTCCTTAGGGATCTGCTCTACTTTGGGGGCTGACTGTGTCCCTGAGCTCCTGGCTGGGCACTGGGCTCCTGCCAGGCCAGGAACAGGGGGCCAGGGGATGCTGCCCTGAGCAGGTCTGTCTGTCCTTAGCGGCTCCTCTGGCTTGTCTGCATCCAGCCCAAGGGTTGTGGTTTGTCCTGGGGCAGGGTACAGGTGGCAGGAGTTGGGGGTCCTGCTGTGCTCACAGGTGATTTCAATACAAGTGAAGCATATTTGTGTTCTTTCCTGCTCGCTGGCAGCTGCCTGGTTGCAGCTGGCATTATTTGTCAGTCTACCCTTCCTCCTGATAACAATAAAACCCTCTTACAACACTTATTCGTGGCCTGTAGCTAGTCCTGGTTCCAGGTGAAGAGTTTTAAGGGTCGTCAGAGTGCAGCACCAAAAGCACTTCAGGTGCTTAACAGATATTTATAAGCCTCTGCAAGGGGTAATGTTTTAAGTTCTGTGTGCAGTTTCAGCCCTTGTCAGGAGCAGGATTTACTCTCGTCTTTGCTGGTGTGTGGAAGGTGGTGGGGGGAACCTTCTCCCTTGAGCTCTTACATTTTCTCTTGCCTGGATTTGGCTTGGTTTCAGTAGCTGTTTGTCAAACTACCACCCACAGCAGCAACAGCAGCATTCACCTCCTGAAATGCATTGGCTGCCTTGGGAGGCACTGGTGCTCCTGCCAGCTGATGGGACAGGTACACAGGTAACACCTGGCTCGGGCCTGCAGCTGCAGGCGGGCTCAGCAGTGTGTTCCTCATGCCAAACTCCAGCAAAACTGGCATGAATAATCTCCCCTTGCTTACAACCTGAATGGCTTTTTAGTCCCTCCCAGGTGTTGGTTTAATCCCAGGAGGCTTTTGCTGAGCTGCCAGCAAGCCCTCCTCCTGCAAAGCAGAATATTCCTTACTAATAACTCTTGTGCCATGTGTGCCCCCGCTGTGTGTGCATTCCTGGTGTGTTGCAGCAGTGACCAAGGCCATGGAGATGCATAAACAGCGTGAGCCTGTGGGGTGATGGTGGGCCGTGCCTGTCCCTGCTGACCTCCCCAGGGCTGCCAGCCCTCGCCCTGTGTTCCTGCTCTGTGCCTGCGGGTGTTGGATGCACCTCAAGCTGTTCGTGTCTCCAAGAGCCTGGCTGGTTAACTTTTCCCTGACAAACTGGCCCAAGATAACTTATTTTAGAGTCCCTTTTCTCTCTGGAAGGCAGCTGCAGTGGTTTGGGCAGAGACAGCTGTTGAACAGGGTATTGCAAAAGGCAATTTTAAGGGAGAAATTGGAGCATCAAAACAAAATTACCGAGGGAGTTCACGCGGCTGTGGTGCCTTCCCGGGGCTGGACCCAGTCGGTGTGATGGGGCTGGTGTGTTCCTCCCTGCCATTGTGCTGAGTTTGATGCCTGTGAGCAGCCAGCAGCTTGGCTTTAGAGTTTGTGTGAGAAATGGTCCCACCACAGCAGAGCAGCCTTTGCCTGCCAGGCTGGGTGTGTGCAGGTCCCTGCTGTTCATCCCAGGGTTGCTGGAACTCAGCAGGGAGAAGGCAGCTGGTATGATCCTGGGAGGGAGAGATTTCAAATGCTCTATTTTAAATCTTCCTCTTTGTTTTACCAACAAAGATATGTAAAAAAGGTCTGGTGACATAATTCCAGTGTGGAAGTTGGTGCTTCCCAGCCTCTTCTGGACATGAGTCCTCCGGTTGAGCTCTGTGGGCCCAGCCTGGTCAAAGAGAGCAGCAGCAGCACCTCTGGACTGGTGCTCATGTGGCTTTTGGGATGTGGCTGTGGAGTGTTGTGTCTGTCTGCACTGGTGTGTGTTCCCCAGTTTGGGAACCTCTGGCCTGAGAGGGACTGGGAACCAGATGCTGGAAACTGTGAGAAAGCTCCAGCCGTGAGAGTCTTTGCTTACATGTCTGGTGCTGTTGAGTTGCCTTACGCTTCTGGGAGGCACAGTGTTGATCTGTCAGCTTTCCCAGTGGCCTTCCCTGGCTCCTGAAGGCAAGCTGATGTTCAGGGAGGTTCTCCATGAAGACATTTGGTGCTGCAGAGTTTGGGAAAACTACACAGCTGTGCTGTGTCCAGCAGCTTCAGAGAAGAATTTGTGTTAGTGTTACCTTTGGAGTTGGAGAATAGTTTTGAAGAGGAGAAAAAAACCCCTCCAACTTTTCCTTTTCTTTTTCATGTCAGCCTTCAGGAGGAACAGTTGTGTCTGTGGCAAGGGATGACAGTCACTGTTACGTGTCTGGCTTCTGGAAGTAGTTCTGTAAAACATTGTTCTGTCTTGTACTGATGGCAGGTGTGCAGAACAGCTCAGGAACTTGCTGTGGAGTTCCATTATCTCTGTCTGTATCAGCTGGGAGAGGACAGGAGGTTTCTCTTGGGTTTGCATGCCTGATGTCCTGCCTGGGGTAGAAAAGAGGGGGTGTGGATCTCTGGGATGCTGCTTGTCCTGCTGCTCCGGGGAATGCTCAGGATGGAGCCCTCCAGGGCAGGGATTTTATCCATGTTGCTCATGCATTGGCTATTGCAGAGACAGCAGAGTGAGCTGCAGTGGTGAGGTGAGGTGGGGCTGGGTGCTGGTGACTCGGGCTTGTATTTTAGGAGTAAGTATTTAGAAAGAGAGCAGGATACAAACCTGTGTAAATGACCAGAGATCAGGAGCTGGAGGGCTGGCTTTAATGATTTGCATTAAGGGAAAAGGGAACTCAGTTCTCTAGGGCTTTTCTCTGTCTCTTGGCCCAGCTTTCTGGAACAGTGTCCTCACAGTGCAGGACTGCAGCAAAGTCCCTGGCATGGACTGGCTGGAGCAGTGTCTTCCCCTTCACTGTGGCAGATCCTCAAAGATCAGTTTTCTTTTTGCTGCTTTGTTTGTTTGAGGAGTCATTTGTGGTGTCCAGGCAGTTCTGTGGCATGGTGAGATCCTGAGAGGGTGTTGTGCTCTTGGAACGTTTAGAGGAGGGACCTCAAGAGTAGATTTCTAAGCTCAAGATCAGCAGCTCAATAATTTTAGGATGCTGGCCTTGTGTGCATGTAATATTTTTCTCTCTGTCAAATGCACTGGTTAATCAATAATTGCTTTATAGGGTAAGGATATTAGTAAGGGTTGAAAATGCTTCCCTTGCCCAAGGTGATGGAATCCCACTGTACTGTGTGGTGCAGGCTGAACGCTTTCCAGCAAACTCAGTGTGTGTGTGTAACCTTGTGGTGTGCTGGCTGCTGGGACCCCAGGGAGCTCACACAGTGGGGTGCTCTGGAACATCCCTGCAGTGTCAGAGCTCTGGCTCAGAGCCTGCTGCCGTAGGTGGGGCTGGCTGGGCAGCCTGAGTGGCCTAATGGCTTTAAATGGCCTGGGCTTGGGAAAAACACTGCGTCTAAATCTGTTTTTCTTTTTTTTTTTTTTTTTTACTTCATGGAAGTTTGATGATGCTTTAGTCGTTGAGATTATGGAACTCTTGGAGGAGTAAGGACTAGAGATCAGACTGTTGGTGTGGCACCCTAATGCTTTTGTATTGGCAAAGACTCCACAGAGAATTCAAAATTTTCTCTCTGTCAAAAAAGGTTAATTGATCTTTGGGAAAAGCCCAAGTGATGTTTCATTCTATACAGCTTGTTAGTGTTGGAAATGTTAAAGATACAGACTTTTGTCTGAGCTGGAGAGGCTGAAATGCTGCTGCCATTTTGCAGTATTGGCAGTGTAGCAGGACTGGGGCTGCAGGAGAGCCTGGAGATGGGGCTGCATTGTCGGAGTGGTGATGGGGAGGCCAAGCCATATGTAGAAGAGTCCTGTTTGGAAGTGTCAGCCTGGGCTGGAATGCAGTGTGGATCAGCAGGCTCAGGACAACATGGGAATGGCGCTGCTGACCTTTCCACAGGCCTCTTTGTGTCCCAACAGGGAGTGAGGCACCAAAGCTGTGCGAGTGCTGAAAGATGCCGGGTTTGGCTGCTCAGTTAGTGCAGGAGGAAACGTTATCCTGCCAACAGCAGAGAGTATATGTAGCTTTTTCTTTAGCTGCTGCCTGCCCTCAGAAGCTGATTAGTCACTCCAGATTGATGGTGGTGCTGAGCAGGTGACCCATGGGCATTGTGGAGTTGAGTCTGTGGACCTCATAAGTTGGGTGGGGACGTCTGTTCAGCTACATCTCTGGAAAGATGCTGAGGAACACTGACCAGGAGTGACTTCCACTGGAAGGAGATACACCCTTAGCTGATGAAGATGTAGCAGGCCTTCTAAGAAAATGTTATTGTAGGCAGCTGTTCTTGCTCCTCTGTTATTTGGGAGGGTGTGCTGACTTCTCCGGAAGGACAGTGTACCCTCAATGACCCTTAAAGGGTGGGGAAGTCCTGCTCTGGCCAAAGGAGGGATTTCAGTTTGCAAATATGCTCAGTCACTGTCAGCCATGGCACTGTGGGGTTAAGCAAGTCCTCTTGAATGGGTGGGAAATCTGCCATGGACTTTGACCTGTGATGCTTTATGCCCTTGGGGTGATGTGCCAAAATCCCTGCTCACATGAGGGATCGGGCAGTGCATGTTACAGTATTAGAAAAGAATTGCCTTGCCTTTCACCCTGCAGTGTCTGAACCCTGTGCACACCCACCTGTTCAGCAGGGGCAGTCAGGGCAAGCCTGGCAAGGGCTGCTCCTCTGGGACATCTCTTCCTGCAGGTAAAACTCCTTGCTGGTTGTCACCCTGAGGACCTCAGTCAGCAGCAAGGTGTGTACAGCAGGTGCTCCCTGGTTTGCTCAATGCTGCTCAGTGCAGGCACTGCAAGCACAGGCTGGAGTCCCTCGGAGTGTTTTTGTTTTGCCTAATGGCTGTTTCCCTTTGGAATGGGCATGTTTTCCAAAGGACTGAGTACTTTTGCAGTCAATATTTTGTACAGTGAAGCATGCTGAGGTCAGCACAAATGAACATCATGCTTCAGGGTGGAATGTGATTGCTAGAGAGATCAGAAAACAATTTCTCTTCCCATGCAGAACATTACACAATTGGCTGTATATGTTAGAGTTTCCCCTGCAGCATCAAAGCAGTGTCTGAGAGGCTGCTGCATTAAGTCACTCTGGCATGTCTGTAAATACCCGTGTAATAGCTTCAAAATGGTTAAGAGTATTAGTGGTTGTGTTTTCCCAGCCCTTCTGAGAGGCAGGTTGGGTTGTGCTGGCCTGGCTGGCAGGTGGGTCAGGGCTGGGGGGCTCCAGAGGGCAGTGCTGGGGAGCAGGGGCAGCAGAGGGGCCCTGACTCTGCCCCCTGTGCAGGTACCAGGCACTGCTGGAGCAGAATCCATTTGCCCCAGGAGCTCCTGGAAACCAGTCGTGGGCAGAAAGTTTATTGTACCAGCTTTTGCTTTAACCATTCTTCATTTTACCTTCCACTACATACATTAAGTATTTTGTAGGGACTTTCCTATTGCCCTGTTCTTTTTTACCACCAAAGTGAATGGGACTTCTACTGTGGTAATAAATAAAACTGGAAATCACAATATCCACTTGGATTTTTCAAATAGTTCAGGAAGAACCAGAGGAAGTGTGCCAAAACCCAGTTTTAACTTGGAATAGATAAGTGATCAGGGAAGCAGGCTCTCAGCAGGTTCTTCCAAAGCCTTTTTTGTTTCTTTTAACATCTTTGCTGGATTGTGTTCAAAGTGACTCACAGCTTTAAAAGCAGTTTTTCCTGTGCAGTGCTTGTGTGCTCTTGACCTACTCTTGCTAAAACCCCTAAAGAAATGCTAAGTAAACATACTGTAAGTGAAAATGTCATATTATAAAGCCCTGCAAGTGAAACCATAACAAAGAGTACTCATGTAGTCATTGTTCTGTGGGAGGGCAGAGTGAGATGCACTGGCGGAATAACAATAATTTGTTCCATGGGAGAGGTCAGCTCTGAACGGAGGGGGAGTGGGAAGAAGAGTCAAAAAGAAATGTACAGTTTGCCTCTCCTAATCACACACTGAACTTGTACATGCCTGAGACTGTGCTGTTGGTGTGGCTGCCTACTCCTTTACAGACACCTGGCCAGTGTGGTGGGGAGACATCCGTGCTGGGTGGGAGAGGAGCCTGGAGCAGATGGGGAACCTCTCCTGAGGCTCCGGGTGGAAGGAAGTAATTTTGCAGGTCACAAAGCCAGAGAATAACTTCAGAAATAAACTTTCATTGGAGATCTAATGGTAGCTGGCCATGGGAGTAGTCACAGGTCTTCTCAGAAGGTCCCTGCCTGTGTGTGAGGGCTGGATGCAAACTCTGACTGCCCTGCTGGTTCCTGGCCAGGAATTCACGTGGAGCCTGGTCATGTTGTCACTGTGAGTGTTTGCTGCAGTGTCCTTGTCTGTGGTGCACATTGCAGTGACAGCGAAAGACATTCATGGCCACCCAGCTAACTGGTGAGCCTGCAGCAATCCACAGTGGCAGAATGCCTTCAGAAGAAAGAAAAAAACCTTCAGTGACCTCTTCCTTCTCTTTTTTTGGGGTCTTTACCAGACTGAACATGTCCAGAGCTTGGTGGGAGGAACTCCTTGTCCCCAGTAACATTTTTCTGTGAAGAGTCTCAGGTTTCCCAGTAGTTTGCTGCTCCCTGTCACAGAAGGACAGCTGAGGGTTCCAGCTCTGAATGGCCAAGGTGTTTGGTGTGGCTTGAGGTGTAGCTTGAACGGGCGCCAGACATCTTGGAGGAGGAAGAGGCTGTGCTTGCTTCTGGAATCACCCTGACAGTGCTGCTGGGCTTTCCTGTTCCCTGTCCAGGGATGAAGCCACCTGTGTGTCGTTGGTGGCACTGCCATCTCTGCCCTCTGCTGCTGTCCCTCCGTGCTCAGCATTGCACTGTGGGGCTCTGTGCTCTTTAATTGTTTGCCATTGAGGGAATTGCTTGTTCTAAAACCAATTACAACCTGACAAAACTGATCAGCCTTATTTACAAATACGTCCATCTGGTCCTGGGTTGCCTGTTAGTGCTGCCAGCACAATGTGAGGCCCTGATTGCTGCTGCTGAGTTATCAAAGGGTTCCCTCACCGGCACCTCCTGGAGCTGGCATTGCCTCCCTGCATGGATGTGCTTTGGGGGACAGAGGGAATGAATCATGAAAAAGAAATGCTGTGTAAGCCAAGCAGAGCCCCAGTGCTGTGTCTGGGCCCCAGGCAGAGCCGTGCAGCCCCTTTGGAGGAGCCGGCGCAGCAGCTCCAGGGACACCTGTGCCCGCTGCTCTGGCACCACACAAGTGGGTGGGTGAGCTTAGCCAGGCTCCTGGAGCAGCTGCTGGGGTTAGGAGGAGGATGCTGGGGTTAGGAGGGGGATGCTGGGGTTAGGAGGGGGATGCTGGGGTTAGGAGGAGGATGCACACACGTGCTGGAGCTGGGGAGCTGGAAACCTGGGCTGGTTGGAAGGGGCTGGCAGTGGGTACTGCTGTTCAAAGCTGTGGGAATCTGGATTGCAGCATCCCCACCTGGGGCGAGTCCTGATCTTCCACAAACATGTTCAGTAATTGAGTCAGGACCAGATCCTACCCTGGAAGCCACAGGCTCAGGATAAGGTCCATGTAGGCGAGTGGAGGCAGCAGGTGCCTGGGGTGCGAGACTCAGATTTCTGTGTGTTCCTGGAACTCAGTGCTGAAAAGGCACAAAAAAGGAGGAAAATGGACGGTTGATGTCAGGACATTGGAGCTAAAAACCATCACAACCGGTAGCTGAAACTGTTTTAGACTATTTTCATTTTCCTATGAATGTTCAGTTGCAGCTTAAAAAAGATCTGAGACATTATGAATCAGTTCTGATTTCACCCCCGGGCCAGCAGTTCAAAGCTGAATATAGTGAATGCCAGAAGCCTTCACTAACAGCCTCTGTTCCTTGTTTACTGTGTGTGTGATCCACAGAGGGGAGAAAAGACACGTATGTATATAAACAAATGGAGCATGGGGCAAACAGGGAGGAGTTGCCCCCTAAAATAAGTGAATGAAATTAGCATGGCTGGATTTTGGTGTGTAACTAGAGGTGAGTGAATTAATCGTTGAGAATAATAGACCTGAGGAAATCAGGCCTGGTTTTGTTTGCCATTTATCTAGGAATGAACTTTAACTTTTATATTTATGAATAGTCACTCAGTTTGTCTGGCTGAGTAACTGAAAATTCATAAATTGGGATTAAATGCAGTAGAGAATGCTGCAATCTGCATATGAAAACCTGTGTTTACATGGATCTAAGTTTTCCTGATTCTCTGTCACCATAGTAACTGAAGATTTGCTGTAAGGGTGAGCCAGTCTGGTGATGGGAGCATGAGGCAGGATATTCCCATTTTACCTACAGATTTTTGAATGCTCTTTGACCTCTGAGCTTGGATCTTTAGTGTCATGTCAATGTGGGCTCTTAGTGTTGGGCTTTTTGTAGTTGGTGACTGTTATTGTGGTGAAACTGGTGTTTATGTTATAACCCGTGGTTTCCCCAGTTCTCTGCAGTGTCTGTTTCCTGTTCCTGTTAACAGGTTTTTTCATAAGAAATCTTCTGAAATTCATCAGAGACAAATAACAACCCTTTGATTTTCCTCCCTCCTTTTCTTCTCCTGTTGCCAGGCTGTAGTTCATTGCTGAAAAATGTAGATACAATGGTCCATGAGAAATAATACTGTTTTGGCACGGTGATGAAGTGAGTGCAGAGTTTGCTGGTCAGAGGGGCAGCCTGGTGGGCTGTTGGCAGGGCTGTGTTCTGCAGCCCCCCACCCTGCTCGGTGCCCCCTGAACCCCAGCCAGGTGAGGACACAGCCCTGAGAACAGCCAGGGCAGGAGGGGGAAGGCACAGGGGAAGCAGAGCAGTGCTGGGAAAGGAGAACTCACGTCGTTTCTGGTGCCATGACCTTTCGGGGGCAGCAGGGCCAGCTCCTCAGCGGGACCGTGGGGCTGTTTCTGTTCCTCCTCTGAACCAGAAGCTCCGTGCCCAGGGCAGGAGGAGAAGCCCTTTGGGGTTCTGCAGAGTCTGGGTGATGTTTCTCAGTGTCTGGGCAGTGTGTTGGCTCTGGCACTGCCATCAGTGTGTGCTGGTGCAGCCAGACATGGAGGGGCTCAGGAGGAGCCTGGGACTGTGCACTGCTGTTCACGTGGGGGTTTGTTCACTAGTTGTAAATCCAAATAGAAAATCATACTTCCATGATGGTGATCTTTCCCTTGAAACATAATTATAGCTCTGTATATGCAGCTGTTCTGTATCTTAATAAAATATCCTGCAGGAGGCAACTTATTGGAAATAATTTATGTGCAAAGACATCTTGTGACATTTTTTGGGAGAGAGAGAAAATAATCCATTAACATTTACAGTAAAATGGTTAGGATAAATGCTGTGTATTTTAAAAGAGTTCATGTGCGTATAGTTATTAATGAAATCTATGGCTAGATGTAGTTGAGTTCTTTACACATTGCTTAGTTTGGACAATTTTTCTACCTTGTTTTATTCAGTGTCAGTGGTTATTTGAATCAATGACTCATAAGTTAAAGGGAGATTTCTTTCACTGAATTAGAGAGTTTGGAATTAATCCCTAGTAAGAGATAGTCACATAACACAGACTGACATTATTTCAGGAAAATATTAATATGTAACCTTCTGCTTTTTCACTGAAGTGATTGTAATTTCATTCACAATTTACATTTAAAAATAACTTTCAATAAAAATACATATCTCAAGTTTGATCTTAAAATTTCCAATGCAGTTAGAAAAATACAGTAATTTGTAAGTGTCTGAGGTGTTTTCTTTCCTGCATTTTGCCTCCTGGCTGGTCTCACTGGTTGGCCTGTGAACCTCAGGGTCTGTTTGATGCTTTTTTCCTCCAGTATTGAAACGAATTTAATTTTGCGAAAAGAAGGTGACTTGTTCCTGTGTTTCCCTCAGTGCTGGTGGAGCAAGGTTGTGTAGGGGGATTCTTCCTAGGGAGAAAGTTGCTCAGAGAAATCAGGAACTTTTCCCCAGAGCCCAGTTGTCTCCTCGGTGCAGCACCCACAGTCCCTTGGCGATCCTTGCTCCGGGTGGAGCGTGGGCTGAGGTGTCCAGGGAATGTGCTGCTCCTGGGTGAGCCTGGCTGAGGGACCTGCTGGTCCTGCTGCTGCCCAGGGGACTGGAGGGATGGGCAGCAGGAGCCTCCTGAGGTTCAGCAAGGGAAGTGCTGAGTCCTGCCAGTCCTCTTCTCCCAAAAGGTGGGGAAATAGCCCTTTTAAAGTCATTATACTCTTACAGGTTACATTTCTTAAAAAGTGCACTAATAAAATAAAGGTGGACTGGTCTCTAACTGGATTTAAAATTGTTTCTCATAATTCACTAATGTCTTTCCCATCATGATGCCAGAACATCTGTTGTGACTTTGAGGAGGCAGCAAATGCAATTTGGAGAGAATTCTGGACTGCCATTTATTTTAAGCAGGATCTTAGTTCTCACTTGCAGAGCTTCCTGCCCTTGCTGAGAAGGCACTTAAACGTTTTTGCTTGTTCTTGTGTGCTCTTTAATCCCATCAGTGTGCTGAGGGGCCCTCCTGAATAGTGCTGTGCCAAGCTATTCAGTCCAATGCAGTTTAATGGAGGTGATAAATGTTGGATGCCTGCTGGGGCACACGGTTGGGTGGCCCCTCTGGAGGTGATTCCAGCCCTTTGTGCCCCTGCCCCTTGCCCTGTCCCAGGGACTGGGGTGTGCTGGCACCCAGCTCTGCCTGGCTGTCAGTGGGACAGCACCTGCAGAGACAAGGACAATACCTGTTTGAGTACAACCCTCTGTTTACTTTCTCTTGTCAGCAATATCTTCTTTTCCTTTGTGTGCCTCTTCTTGGTAGTGTCTTCTTCCTCATTTTGTGGTATGCTGTATCTTTATTAGCATTGATTCTTACAGGATTTTGCTGAGAGCAGACCAGCCATTCTTTGTTCGATGGTGCTTTAGGCAAAGAGCAGGAGCTCCCGTGTCAGTCTGTGGGCAGAGTGACTGTGCTCCTGCAGGGAGGACACAGCTGTCCCTCTGTCCCTGCAGGAGATGCCCTTTGCTGGGGACAGCCATCAACAGGAACAGTCAGTGCTGGGGAAACTTTGCATTTTGCCCTATTTTGCATTTATTAGCATACACTAATTATTCATAGGAATAATTACCCTTTCCCAATTCACATTAATTTAGATGGCTTTTGAAAAGCAATCAAGAGAAGCAGGGAATGGTAATGCATCAAAGGGAATAAGGATATGGCACAAAAGAAATAGGGTGCATTTTATGTAAGTGACCATGTCAAGTCACTGTCAGCTTTTCTCTTCAGATTGCAGTTACTGGAAGTGAGTTTGATGGTCGGTGCTAAAGGTCACCTCTGAAATGTGCTTCCCACCTCAAGAGTCCATTCATACTCCTCATCTCATTTCTTTGTCTCTTCAGTAAGGAACATCATCATCTTAGGGGAGACAGCATGAAAACAGACAAAACCACACGCTAGGTTGTTCCATTTCCACCACCTTGGCTTCTCTGTCCCTGCACAGGTAGGGTTAATTTCTTAAGTGCTTTTATTATCAGGGAGCACACGAAGCTTGAGGATACAACTGGTACCTGCCCTTGGCTGCTGGGATGGGCACCGGAGTCTCCTCCATGGCCAGGGCTGGTGGGTGGAAGGTCTTGGCTGTACAGTCAGATCTGTGGGGTGTTTGGAGGCCACACACTCTGCAGGGCTGTCAGGGTTACTGTCTCCAGATCATCCTGAGTCTCTGACTTTGAACTAGGCCATGAAGATGAATGTCCTGGTGTCGCATGAGACTCATGGCCTAAAAATACTGTGTTCTTTTGCTCTGGGTTACAGATGCTGCTCTGAAAGCCAAAAGTGATGTGATGAAATAAGAGTGCCTTGGTAGACAGAGATATGGAGTGAGTAATCCTTAGAGAAAAGGGCAGGAAAAGGCAGGATTTGGTTCAGGTCAGAGGACAGACTGAGCAGTGGAGGGGGAATGGGGCTCCAGTGGTCCTGTGCATATTGGAGGGGAATAACAACCGTGCATTGGGTGAGTGTTCATGATGCTTCAGGGGTTTAAACCCTGTTTTCTCAATTCAGCGAGATAAATCTCTTTGGCTGCTCTAATGAGATTGAGACTGCTCCTGTGCAGATTAGTGCCAGTGTTGGATCACTGGCCCTGCCCAGCAGGAGCAGCCCCACAGCCCAGGGTGATTCCAGGCAGTACTGGCTGCTTGTGGTGAGCACAGGTCATCCCTCATGGGAGTGTCTCACAGAAGGAAGGGCTCCTGCACTGAAAACAAACTCCAGTGACCTTTGTCAGGTACAGTTTCTGGATGATTTTGCTGACATTGACAGAATTTTAGTAACTGAAAAGAAGTCTCCATTGAGAGCATTTGCCAGGGTGTTGGTTACACACTTAAGTTGCAGGCACGGCTGGGCATCAGTTCAGTTAGTCTGGAATAATTTGGTGTGTTGGGAGATGTGGAGCTGCAAGTCATTAATACAACGTTCCCTATTCCACATGCATTATTGGCAGCTAAATCAGTGAGCCCCAAGTTCATCACAGCTTCACCTTTGTGCTGTCAGGTTGGGATGAGGACACGCTCTGAATCTGTGCAATACAGCAGGAATTGTTCCACCAGAGGCTTGTGTTATTGTGTGATTGGAGACTTCTGTTGTCCCTGGCATTGATGGCAGGATACAGCCATAAAACTGGAAATGCACGTGAGGAACAGTGACAGCATGCTGCCACCTTTATTCCTTTGGCATTTTATATTTGAAAGTCTGTGTACAGCATAAGGAGATGAGGAAAATACAGTTTTCTACCAGGAGTGCTTCAATACTTCATTGGATTTATAAATGATTTGGTAAGCAGATGTGCAATAATGAAGAGTGGTTTGAAACAAAACGATTGGGAGTGTGTTGCTTCACTTGGGGATCCAAACCCATGAAATATGCTGTCTGGGGCATTGGGAATTCCTTGGACTACACTGTGCTTAACCATTTTCAGCAGTAGGTGCAATTCCAGGTGGGATCTCAGTCCCTAAAGTGCTATTGGACATCAGTGGTGAGCTGTTTATGTGGCAGGTTTTGTCTGGTTTGTGCCAAGATGGGCAGAGACAGTTTCAGAGTAGGGAGGCAGCCCATCCTCAGTGTGTCTAAAATGCACTGCTGTGCGTGGGGGGTCAGTGTGAATCCCAAACCCACTGAGCTGGCTCCTGCCCTGTGCACAGCGAGAGGACAGACCCACCTCTACCTGCCCAGTTTGCCTTTTGTCCTCCCACACCCCTCGTTTGCTGGTCCTGCTCGAGAGGCAACGAGAGGAGGCATTTTATGGTGTTGGGTGGAGAGGTTTAACCTTCAGTTCAGGTCTAGCTGTTGAGTGAAGAGACCGTGCTAAACAAAGCTCAGAATCACGCAGATTTGGGCAAGTTGGTGTGTGGGAGAGAATGAGAATAACATATGGAGCAAGGGAAGGAGAGGCTGTCAGGAGGAGCCCGAGGGAGTCCTACTTTTTCAGGGAGTTCATCCAAGTGAGTGGTGATGGGTGTCTAAAGGGCAGAGGTGAAAGGCACTGCTGGAGGAGCTGATGAGTTCCCCCTGAGAACAGGGCCAGCCCCTTTGTGAGGCTGCTCTCCAGGATAAATGATGCCAGAGGGAAGCACAAAGCTCTGCCCCCGGAGCAGGCAGAGGTGTGAGGTGGAGCCTGGCATTGGGCAGCTGCTCGCTGGGGACAGAGACACTCTTGGGCTGAATTCTGCCATTTTAAGCTGATGCCTTCAAAACATGGGAGGTTAGAGAAGAAGAGCTAACACGTGTTTGGAATGCTCCCAACGTGTAACATATTGCACATGTATTATGTAGGCTCGGGGAATGATGTTTAAAATAGCTGAGCCCATGGGCTACTTGGACAAAGCAAATATCAAGAACATTAAGTTCTCCTCTTGCTAAGCTTGGCTTGCCCTTGTTATTAAGGTCATTTCAGTGCGTATTTTGATAGCTGTGAGATACTTGTGTAACAACTTTGTATTCAAATATATTTTTTTAACTTAGAAGCAAAACGTTTTGCCAGATTTTCCTCAAGCTGTCAGTGAGGGCTTTGTACACGCAGGAGCGATGGAGAAACCCTTTCCAAAGTCATTTTACTTCTTTTTCACTCTTAGGCTGACAAATGAGGAGAAGCAGCTTTTCCCATTAAACAGAGGAAGGGAGTGGTTCTCGAGGGGGCTGCAGGTGTGCTCTGGGTTGGAGACTCCTGTCCATCCCTGCTGAGAGCAGACAGGGAGCGTCCTTCTGTGTGCCGAATGTCAAACCCTGGCCTAAAAATGGGCTAAAATTGCCTGAGGAGATGACCCCTTGAGATGGTCTTGGGGCCAAGGGAAGTTCAAGATCCCTGCCCAGGGAAACTCAGCATTTCAAAAGGGAGTTTGGGGAGGGCTGGGGAAAAAAACCTTCCGTATGGAATACTGACTTTCAGGGAACAATAATGCAGTAAAAGATGATGCTGTATGTAAAGCACTGTTGTTGCCTAAGCCCTCTATGTTTTACCTAAGTATTAATACCAACCTATGGCAAATCCTTCTTCTTTGTAACACAGCTCTCATTGCTTGCTTTAGTCTCTTTCCAACTGGCCTGGGTTAGTGTTGGCAATCTAGTGTGGTGTGGAGGAGCATCCTAAGGCCAGATGGATCATACCTGGGGGACAGGACTGAGGAACAGCTGCCCATGAGCTCTGTGTAGAGAGCAGCAGTTCAGGGGCTCTCTGTGCCTCTGCTCCCAACTGCCCCAGCCCCACTGGTGCGAGTTGGCTGCCCTGGGATCTCAGCTCTCCTGCCAAACTCTGGTGTTTCTAAGAGATTTAGCCAGGTTCTGTTCCTCTGAACTCCTGAAGTTGAGAGGAGGAAAGAAAGTGCAAGGCAAGGAAATCCCAGACGTCTCCACCCATCTGCACAAAGAGGCAGAGGATGTCCTGCATCACTTTTGGAAGGACAAAATGTGAAAATTACACGTTAGAGTGATAAATGTGATATTATCAAAAGCAAATGTAGTTAAAGCAGCTTCTAAACAAGCCAGGAGCAGAAGTGACTCAGCAGAGAGGGGCTATAAATACCAGAGCTCTGCTGCAGCAGCTGCAGCTGAGAGGTACAGGGGAGAAGGGAGCTGGGAGGCTCTGGGATGTACCGGGATCCACATGTGTTGTGAGAAGCTGTCAAGAGAAAAGAGAACCAGAACTGGTAATTACAAGGTGCTTAGTCTAGAGTTAAATGGTTGGTTTCCTCAGGTCCTCTGTTAGATCAAGGAAGAAATGGAAGTGGTGACTCAGAGTTGGGCTGGAGGGGGTGTGGAGGAGCTCGGGCAGGTGTGCAGACACCTCACCTGCACTGGAGGAACACTGGTTGGGCTTTTGCACCTGGATTTCCAGTACTCTGAAGGGAGAGTTCACAGCAGTAAATAAATCTGTAATTTAACAGTTTTCAAACAGGAAGAGTGCAGTAACTGGCTCTGTGTGGTGCTTTGGGGAGATGCAGAAGCGGGAGAGCAGTGCATGGATACTGCAGAGGGGGGTGTGGAAGTGGCACAGCCACAGCTGACAATTCAGAAGTATTAAAGGCAAAATAATGTTCTGGTGTGATTTGGCTGTTGGAAGATTATCTGGTGATAAAGTCATGAGATGTGTTATAGGAGATGTTTATTTGTATGGAGGTTTCTGTACATAGCTGCTTCCATTTGTGCCTTGGACGTCTGCAGCCATATGTTTTTTAAATGAATGGTAGAAACCGGGGGCTGACAGGTTTAATTGCCCCTCACTGCCCCAGTCCTGCAGGGCTGTGCCCACTGACATGCTCCTCTCTGCTGTCCCCACTTGAAGGAGTGATGCAGCAATGGGGTTCCTTGTGCTTCCTTTAGTCTTTCAGTCCTTCTGTTGGGTGGCAATCCATGCCTTTATTTGGAACAGTCCCCCTTCTCTCCCTGTCCCCCCTGGAGTGGCAGTGCATGGTGGGGTTGCTGGTGGCTGGTTCCATCCCTGTCTCCCGTGTGTTTTGCTCAAGGCTGAGTTTCGGGTGGGCGGCAGTTCATTAGTCTTTCTGCAGCATCTCTGCAGATTGCGGTCTGAGCTTATTTTAGAAGCGAGAAATCAGGAGCAATTAGCAATCTGCTCAGGAGGGAGCTGGGAAAGAGGCAGACACCAGCTCTGTGGCATGCAAAGCACTGGACCCTGCCCTGGCTCAGGTGGGTCAGGCCATGGTATGTGCCAGGTGACTGTCAGGGGGATCTGAGCAAGGGTTAGCTTGGCCTCTTGGCAGCAGTGCACATAAAGGAACAAATGAGTCTGTCTGTTTGCTCACCCTGCCAGGACGATGCATTACTTCATCTCCAAGCGACTGTTGTTACCTGGCTGGTACCTCAGCCAACCCAAGAGCCACGTGGTTTTGCCTTGTATGAAGCGATGTGAATTCAAAGAATTGGAGAATTGTGCACATCAGAGTCTAAGCAGAAGAGAAGGAAGGACAGAAGGAATGCTGGAATGCTGACATGCAGCTCTTGTCTTCCTTGCACTTGTGACACAAGGCAAGCGTGGCAGAGAGTCCTGCAGGGACAGCACTGCAGCAGCTCTGGCTCTGTGCATACCAAGGGAATCAAGTGAAATATTTGAGGGATTATTTTCTGGAAGTGATGGACGCCTGCAGTGACAGCTGATTTCAGCCAGAGCTGTAGCTGTGGGAGGCCTTTCTGCCCCGATGGTGCTTCAGGAAAAATTCATGCACACTGGATTGGGTTTGCTTGCTGACTCGCTTCCCCTGGAGCTGCCCAAGTACCTTTAATGCCCTTTCTGATTTCTGGCTGGGAATTTAACACTCTTGTACTACACCAGGCTATTTCTGTGTTTTCATTGGTTTGTTTATCTATAGCCATCTGGTTCTGCACCCACATGTAAATGAAATAAATGAAGGCTGGGATGCTGGTGAAGATGGTGAGAGCAGACAGTGTGCTGATTTCCTCTCCTTTAGAAGGCAGGAACAGGATCACTTCGTCCAGAGGATGTGATGACTCTCACAGAAATGAAGCAAGCAAGGGTCATTATCTCTGCTTTGTGGGTGGCAGCTGCACAACCCAGTGATCCCAACACGGAACATATTCTTAACCTCAAGCTGAGCTGTCTGCAGCCTGGAACTTGCTCCAGGTCTATAGTAGATAATGAATTCATGAGGAGGTTGTGAAGTATTGATCTGGATCCTGTCTGCTGTGGAAAGCCCTTTGGAGACTGTCTCCTCAGGGCTGTTGGATTCTCTGTCTCACATTTGTTACCTTCTGAATATCCACGTGGTCCTTCTGCAGTGTAATAGTGAGCAGGTATTCTTCACCCTAAAACACCCAAAACTGCTGGTGCAGTTTGAGCCCAGGTTTGCTGCTGTTGGGGAGGGTTGTGCTGGTTCTTGGAAAGGTGGAATTCCTCCCTACCTTTGAGCTTCCTCTCTGCAGTCTGGCTGGATCCAGTGACAGAGGAGGTGCTTTCATCAGTCACAGCACAGCTTTCCCTTGCTATTCCAATATTGTGCTTTTTCCGGGAAAGAAGGAGGAGTGAAGAGCAGAGTCAGCCTTGGGATGACATTTGGCTGATCTCTGATGCAGAAGTTCTTGAGGAAGCAGCTCTGCTGATTGCCTGGCAGCAGCTGAGGCTGTCCCGGTTGGTGCTGCTGAAGGCAGGAGCAGAGCACCCACCCTTGCCCTGGGCCCAGTCCCTGTGCTGGGAGAGTAGAGGCACGGTGGGGATAGTTAGCCAAGGGGACATGCAAGAGCAGCACTCCTGGGTGAGGAGAACATGCTGCTCCAAGTGAAGCATGATGAGGCTGTGGAGAGGCACAGGAGGTGTTGGTGTGGAGGCACAGCATGGAGCTGGATCAGCCTCTGGAGATGCACAGGAAGTGTTGGTGTGGAGGCACAACATGGAGCTGGATCAGCCTCTGGAGATGCACAGGAGGTGTTGGTGTGGAGGCACAGCATGGAGCTGGATCAGCCCCTGGAGATGCACAGGAGGTGTTGGTGTGGAGGCACAGCATGGAGCTGGATCAGCCCCTGGAGATGCACAGGAGGTTTTGGTGTGGAGGCACAGCATGGAGCTGGCAGTGCCAGTGGTGCTGGGCAGTGCTGGGCACATCTGTGTTGGGCACAAGCTTCAGGGAGCTTGTTACCAACGGGATTTTTAGGAACATTAAATCAAGCAAATACAAGAAATTGGGCAACTGCTGCTGTTGGTCATGCCTATTCCTACAGGCTCCTAAATTTGTGTCTGCTCTTTTGCAATTCTTTTTTTGTTTTCTGTGTCCCTCTCAGACTGGGAGCACTTTGGTCTTGGAGGGAAGTTCACTCTTGTCTCCACAGCAGAATAGCATGTTGGGAGACAGAGCAATGGCACAGATGTCCAAGGAAAGACTTGTTTTATCCTATCTGTAAAATTAGGCTGGTAATCCTTCCCTCCTTCTTGAAGATGTTGAAGCTTATACGATTACCATTTACAGGATGCTTTGAGATGCGAGATGAAAAGTTCTTTAAGGAATTATCCTGTATTTTTAATGCATGCAGAGCATTATCCTGGAAGAGAATTGGTTGAGTGAATCCATGAATGCACAGATTTTTCAGGCCAGAAGGCACTGCTGGATAATCTGATCTGACTTGTGTTATAATATTTGATCCTGTTAGGGCTGTACAGAGGTTGGGGAGCTTGTGTGGATACCCAGGGCTGGCTCTAGGAGCTGTCTGCAAAGCTTTGCTCTCTTAATGATCTGTGAAATCTTTCCATGCCTGGATTAAGGAATGTGAGGTGCTGGAGCGAACTGCTTAATGATCTTCTCCTTTATTCCATCTCAGTGGCTCAGGGTGGGGACTCACATTCTTGAACAGCTCTTTCTTTCCCAGTTTGAATGCATCTCCTTTGCATCTTAATAGCCCCAATCCTGGACCTCCGCTTACATCATTTTGGGGCATTCAGTGCATGACATACTTTCCGCAGCCCTTCCCAGTGCCCCCCATGCGCTGTTTCGTTGCTGGGGAGTGGGCAGATGAAGGCTCTGGAGCTGATGCTGCTGGGCAGGGGGGCAGCCAGAAGAGCTGTTTTCTCTGCGGGAAAAAGCCACCATCTGTTTTTGTGAAGCTCCCTTTGCCCTTCTTAAATCTTGCGCAAACGCAGCTGCTCTGTTCGGCTCTTTCTTTTTAATGCTTTAACCAGTTCTTACAGATTGCTTGCATGCCTTGTATTCCTACTAGGCGAAGCCAGGGCAGGCACAAGCCCGAGGAGCCAGCTGTTGTGCTTGCCCTCTTTCCTGTCCTGTGCCATTGGTCAGGGGCAGAGCTGCTGGCTGTGAGGCTCAAGAGGCTGGAGGAGGCAGGGCCCTCCAAAAGCCATGGGCCACAGAGGATTGCCAGGGGCATCGGGATGGTGGAGGATTGCAATGGACCTCTTTGAAGTTTGGCTTCTTTAAAATAACATCAAAACCCCCAAACCAAAGACAAACTGAAAAAAAACCCCCCAAACATCAAAACCAGTTTAAAGCCCCTAAAAGCTTTGTGTGCTGAGCATTTCTGTGGTCTTGCTCCACTCTCCATACTATAGATTCTCCCTGGCAGTGATCAGTGTGATCAGTGCAGGGCTGCATAGCCCAGACAACTGTACAGGGGCAGTGAATGAGATTTACCCCCTCAGTGCTGCTCAGTCAGACAGAAGTGGTGGCAGATGTGACCAGTTCAGGCTGTGAGGTGCAGCTGGACCGGGCTCTGTTCCCAGGCAGACGGGGGTGCCAGGGGCTGCAGAAGAGGAGCATGAGAATGGTGCAGCTGGGGCATGGCCAGGGCTTTCCTTCACAGCCTGACTGGTCTCTCTGGGGCTGGTGTGGCTGTCCCTGTGCCATGTCACTGCCAGAGCCCTGCAGGCAGGGTGGGATGGGCAGGGACCCTCCATTGGTGTGACCCTTCCCTCAGCTGAAGCAGGTGAGGGGTAAGTGAAGCAAAGAGCTGGAGTTGCCCTGGACTGGCAGTGCTCCCTGGGGGAGGACACGGTGCAGAGCCACGCTGTGCCTGTGGTCCTGTGCCCTGCACCTCGGCAGGGGCCGTACCTGTGCACCTGAGAGAGCCAGGTGAGGCAGGGGCCGTACCTGTGCACCTGAGAGAGCCAGGTGAGGCACTGCTGGTGGGACCATCCCTGGGCATCATCCCCTGTGCTGCTGATGGGTGAGCAGCAGTGGTCATGCTGCTGGCTGGGCTCTGTGCAAAGCAGGACAGAACAGGGAAATGGGCATTTCTGCTGCCTAAATTTAGCCCCCAGTGCTTGTTTGGTCCCAGTGGCGATTCGTGGTAAACCACAGCTCGAAAGTGAGGGTCAGGCCCTTCTCCAGCATCTGCCAAGGATGTGGGCAAATGCCTGCTGCCAGGCTCCAGCTGTGCATGTCGTGGAGAGAGGGAGAGGAAAGAACAGCTTTGGGTGAATTTGGCTCATTTCTGTGTGGTGCACAGGGAAACAAACCAGCCCCTGTGCCCAGTGCCAGGGAGTTACCCTGGGCTGGGCCTGAGAGAGCTCAGATTCCGTGGCTGGAGCGCTGTGTGGTGGGAGCAGGTTCCCTCTACTGTGCAGGGATTTTTTTTGGCCAGGACAAGTCCTGTCCCCTGTGCCTGCTGGCCCTGGGGACATCACCCCTGGCTCTGCTCCACATCCACATTCCAGGGTTCCCTTTGCCTCTCCTTTGGTTACTCCTCACCCATTTCAGGTTCACCAGCTGCATCTCCACTCATAGATGTTCCACAGTGCTCAGGAGCAGTGGTAAAAAAATAGGTGTATTTTAAGAAACTGGATAAATGTGTTCTTCCTGTAGTTCCTTTGGGCTGGATTCTGCCTTCAGCAGCACTGGGGGGATTCTGGACTAACCCTGGTGCTGATATTGGGTGGATAATGTCACATTTTTGCAACATTTCCAATGGGAAGTTTGGATTTAGATGTGTGGACTTGGCCATTCTTCTCGTCAGTCCTTCCTGTGCCATCAGTGCCTGTGACAGATGTGTCCATAGTGATCTCAATGGAACTGGGATGTTTCTTCAGTTATTGGAAGACAAAATATAAATTACTAAATTCTGCTCTGTTTTTCCTCTCTTCTGTAATAATGCTGGACATCTTGCCAAGTTCTTCAGAAAACAGTGTAGTCACCAGTGCATTGAATTCTTCAGGGGCTGGCATGGAGACAGCGGGAGAGCGGCTGATGCCCCATGGAAAAATTTGCTTGAGGACCAGTCTCCTTATGGATTGATCTGACTGGGTTTTGGTCAACACTTGGATTTTTCTTGTTGGGAAAGGATATTTTGACTCTGGAGTTCAGGTGTGATGCTCTGTTTTGTTGCTGTTGTGGTGGGATTTTTGGTGGTGGGATTTTTTTCTTGGTTTGGTTTGGTTTTTCTGGCAAGGAATAATTTCCCTTTGGTAATTGTTGTAGTCGGTGGGCCTTCTGGAAGGAGCTTTTTGCCTGTGATAAAGCATGGCAGGCAGGTAGTGTGAGCTGCACTGCCCTGGCACCCTCCTGCTTTCCAGCCTTGCTTCCAGGCACAGCAGCCATTCCTCTGTTGAGTGGGATTTCCCCTGTGAGCAGGTTTGCCTCCTCCTTGGTCTCAAAGAGGAAGGACCCAGCACCCCTGGACAGCGCTGGGTTCCGCTGGGAGCAGCTGGAGGGGTGGCTGCCTGGCTGTGGTTGGTGTTCCCGGGGCCAGGGAAGCTGCCGTGGCGTTCCTGTCAGTGCCCAGTCCGGGCACTGCCCCGGCCAGCTCTCTCCTCCCAGCTGGCACACATGGTGTGTGGTTTAAAGCGTTGTTTCTGTTCTTAAATTGAAGATAATTGCAACACACCATTATATCTGTTCTCAGACAGTCTTGATGTGTGGAAATTTTTGCCTTGAGGCTCGGCTGAACCTAAGAATAAACACTGTTGGGTTTCTTGGCTGGGTTTTGGTGTCCCTGTGTCCCAGGAGCATGGGCTGCCCTGCAGGGCAGGGCTCTCAGCCTGGCAGTGCTGCCTGCAGAAGGGAACTGGGCGCTGTGCTTCATGCAACACCCTTGTTTCCTCCTGTGTCCTCATGAGCCAGACTGGCCATTTCCAGATGTCCCTCCAGAGTCAGTTTTTAAGGGAGATCCACTGTCAGTAGCTCCTGTGGGTTTGGTGTACTAAAGTCTGTTAGAAATGCCACCACCTCTCCAGCTGTGGGGGCCTTTGTCATGTGTGGGGGCAGGAGAGGGAAGGGGACTGTGTGAGGAGCAGGGTATGGGATCTGCCATGCTGTGCTTCTGGGCAGCAGAGCTTTGCTGCTTTGTTCTTGTGCTTGCCCAGTTTAATTTTTCATCGTTTTAAGGCATCACTGTTGCCATCTCAGGTGTGATCTTTGTTCTCAGACACTGAGGAACTGCCCTCATCTTCCTTTGCCCTCTGCATTAAACGAAGGGCTGCTGGTGGACAGTACTTTAGTCTTAAGCCCAGTTCAGTGCTTTCATAAGCATTGTGTCTGCTTAGGCCAAGACTTAACTTGGTTTCTGGGGAAAAAGGTCTATGCTATGCAACTTTCAGTGTGCAGGTCAAGGAGAAGTCAGCATTGTATCTGGGTTGTGGTTTTCCCTTTTGTCACGGAACTACCAACTGATACAAAAGCCACCAGTGATTTGGATCGTGGGTCCTGCACAGCCCTGGTGAGACCAACCTCGTGCGTGCACAGTCTGTACAGCAGAGCAGGAGCCTGTGCTGTCTTTCATTATTTGGTGGCAGCAAGCTTGTTTGTCATCTAGGAAGGTGTTTTGTGACCTAGAAAGATGAGTGAGTTCCGATGTGTTGTTTCTGTGGGATGGAATTCCCCTCTCTGACGTGCTGGTGAACAGTGGAGCGGAAATAGCTGTGGTGGCCCTAACCAAAGGAGGTCATCACCCATCTCTGATCAGGGGTGTTCTGCTCCTACTCCTGGTTTTCTCACAAAGAATGCTCTACTAACTCAGGTTCTGAGAGTGTAAAAGTGAAAAAATGACTCAGTTGCTTTATTTTTGAAACATTCTGACTCTTGTTCATTTGCATTTTGAATCTTGGTTTGATAAAAGGGGGAGGAGGGAAATTACCAGTGTTTTGAATCTGGCCTGACCTCTTGCCTCTGCTACAGTGGTTTCCTGAGAAGTTCTGGGGGCTGCAAGGTGAGTGTCTGTGCTTCAGTTAAAAAGCAGAAAGGGATGATGAAGAGGAGTTTCTCCTGTACTCGCAGTGAGGCATCGCTGTGAATTTCGGGCTCCAGGTGGTCTGACCCACTGGGGTTCAAACACGCTCCATGGAAGGTCTTCTCTGTTGGGTGTCATTAGGGTTTCTCAGGGAGGAAGTAGTAACTGGGTTCAAGATCTCATTTCTTACATTTTCACTTCCTTTTTCGGTAGTTGCAGACAGAGGTGTTGCCTCCCAGCCCAGGAGTGGCAGTGAGAGGGTTCGGTGTGAGTGCAAGGCAGAGCTGGGGCTGTGCAGGGGAAGTGCTGCTGTGCTGGAGCGGCCTGGGAATTAAAGACACACGTGAAAAAATCTGTGAAAAGTGCCAGTGCCACAGGAGTTGTTTTCACACTGGAGAGAAGTGTTTCCCTTTCTCCTTTTTTTTTAACTCAGAACATGTCATTGCAGATAAAAAGCTTGTCTTGTTCTTTGTTTTACCAGGAGCCATATCTCTTGTCTTTGTCTAGGCAGGGATGTTACTAACGACACGGAAGGAAGGAAGGAGGGAGGAGGGGGAAGCTTAGCCTGCTTTGGGCTGTTTGCTGTGTGCCTTCGCTGCAGCTCTCCTGGGCTGGCTCTGTGGGACCCACATGGTGGGAAGGATGCGCTGCCGGTGCCTCCGTGTGCGGGTGATCCAGGCCCTGCTCCCTGCAGCTCCTTGGATGTTCCTGCTCAATAATGTCCCTGCTCAGACCCACAAAGCCTTGGCCTGGGATCAGCCCTCACGCGGTGGCTGCTCCTCTGGCAGCACCATCCCCTCCTCCCCTCCTGCCGACCCCACTGACACTGGGAAGGGCTGTGGGTGGATGGAAGGCACCATGTGGGGTGCTGGGAGCAGGAGCATCCCATGGACACACTGTGCCATGTGGGCTCCTGGGGCTCTGCCCTGGCAGCATCCCTGTCCAGGGGGCTGAGCCATCTCCCTGCCATCACACAGGGTTTCCAGTGGCTCTGCTGGCAGCACCTGCCTGGAACGGGGCTTTTCCTGGGGGAACAACCTTCCAGCATTCCATAATGGATCCGTGCTCCAGGTACATTAGCTCTGTGTGTGTCAGGGCTCTCCCAAAGGAAATGCTGTGTGCTGGTGAAACAGAGGATGACAAAGCACTAGAAAATATATCTCAGGTAATTCCATGGTGACGAGTGCTGGGCTTTTAGGGAAGACAGCACATGGATGGTCTGAAGTGGGAATAAAAGCAATTGGGAGTCAAAGGGCTTTATTAGTGTGTTCCGTATTTGTAGGAGAATTGGATCCTCCCCGAGTCCAGCTTGCTGTGTTATATTTGCAATAAACTATTGGTTCTACTCCCAGTTGTGAGGAAAATAATGGCTTTTGTTGCCAAGCATATTTTCTCACTTGTCACAAATCGTGGGGTGAAACATATGTTTGAGCAGTGCCTGTCCCAGCCTGTCCAGTGGGAGGTTCCGCTGCTGTTCTCCTGGATGGATAATTCGGCATTCCCGGCCGGAGCAGGGAGCAGTGGGTGAGCTGGAGGCCTGGGCTCGGGGCTTGGCAGCAGGGCTTGGTCCTGCTCTCTGCCAGCTGAGGAGGAGCAGGAGGGCTCCCACAGCTTTCATCCCAGCCCGTTGCCAGAGAAACCTCTGCCTTTGTCTGTCCCTGTCTGAGCAGCCGGAGCTGGCTCTGGCCTGGGGGACCTGCAGGGAGGGGGCTGAGGAGGAGGAGGAGGAGGGTGCTCCTGCGATCTGCAGCTGCTGGGACTGGTGGGGCTCCCAGCTGGCTCTGCAGCAGCACCATTCCCAGGGCTTCAGGCTCCCCTGTGCTGAAGCACACCTGGTTCCTGTGGTCTCTCACATGTCAGTTCAGGCTCCACACCTTCATGAGTCTTAACTTTCTGGGATTTTCCACCTCCTGCTTGTCACCAGTGTTTGCCCATGTAGAATTTGGTTTATTTAATAACCCATCCTAAACTTGACCTGTGTTGCCCACCCATGAACTCTGCAGCAGGTCCTGCTGTCCTTCTGCTGTGGCTGATGCCAGTGGAGGAGCTTGGCCCTTACCAGCACTTGAGGTAGGAAGTGTTGGAGCCAGGGGTTACTGGAAGAGGGGCAGGCTTGCAAAATAACTGCCCAAGAACAGAATTGTCTCACCAGCCCATTTACTGCCAGAGGATGAAATCCCAGCTCCGTTGAAGCTGATGGGAGTGTTGCCACAGTCTCAGCTGGAGCTGGGATTTCAGCATGGTATTTGTGAATTCCTGAAATTCAGAGATGATGCTGCCCAGCAGGATATGTGAACTGTATGGAAACACAAGGAATAACTGAATGCTAATTATGATGATGATAATGTTTATCACTGGTAAAAGTTGCATTGACCTCATGGCATTCATCTACAGTTTAAATGTTATATTTAAAAAATGAGACCATATGGAAAATATCCTTCAGCAAGCTGAGGGTGGAATGGGCTGGAGTAGTGGCAAGTTTGTAATGACCTGGAACAGCGTTTTGTCTTCTGCTTGACCTCTCTGCGTCAGTGTGTTGGTTCTGGTGTGAGTGCTCAAGTTGGCCACAGTTTATCCCAGATAATTTTGCTCTTTGTCAGACCCTGCCTCATCCCTGTGTCAGAGATATGCTATTTGGATGCATGTGAGTGTTCCCGGGCTCTGTGTGTGGCTGCCAGCATTGTCCTCATGGAGAATGGATGAGGTGAACAGCCAAGGAGAGGAAAAAATGAGGCTTACCCTGATCTACTGGCCAAGATGTTACATCAGCCAAAGCAGCACTTTTCTGGTGTCTTGGAAAGGTTTGGAGAATTGTCCTCATGCTTACCCTGGCACATTGTGTGTCCATTTCCAACCCAGTGCTCCCTCAGGTATGGAGTTGGCCTTGCCATAGGGGTTATCATAGGAATTCCAGGGTTTCCAAAGGTCTATGTTTCCAGCAGCCCAGGAGAGGTGTCCCTGAGGATCAGCTCCCCTCGGGGCCCAGCTCAAGCTGCTGATATGCTGTCTGGGCTGACCCATAATCTTACTGATTTTTTCAGTTTCTTACCTAATTTCCTTTGTATCAAGTTTACATCTATTTATCTTATGCTGATACTCCTTCTGTATCTGTAAATTGTTCTGCTCTTGCGTCTGCTCCCCTGCAGACAGCATCCGTATATGCTCCTGCCTGTTGTTTTCATGAGCTGCCTTTTGAATAACTCTGGCAAGTATTGGGGTTATTTTTTTGGTGTTTTTTGTGGG
Organism: Hafferia zeledoni; assembly: GCA_035583235.1. NCBI lineage: Eukaryota > Metazoa > Chordata > Aves > Passeriformes > Thamnophilidae > Hafferia > Hafferia zeledoni. The sequence goes on from JAWWEV010000024.1 coordinate 494,899, forward strand.
GTTTTTTTCCAATTTTTTTAATGTTGCTGTTCACTTACAAACCTGCCAAAGACTGAATGCAAATCGTGCCTCTCATCTCTGCTGTGTCACACTTGGGTACCACTTGGCTTCTGGTGCTGAAAGGGGGTCTGCAGTGGGTTTTTCCCATGCTCCATGTTGTGGGGCTGGCTGTGACCAGCACACTCAGTTCCTTTTGTGTGCCCTCTGGCTCTTGGAAACGTTTCCCCAGCTTTCAGAGAGAGCATTCTTGGGGGTCTTTGGGTGGTGGGAGGCTTTGCCATCCCTTGGCAGCCTGCAGTGTGATTGCTGCCAGCATCTCACATGGCCCAAGGATAACGAGCAGCTGTGCCTGTGATGTGGGCTCATTGATTCGAAAACATTGCAGAAGCCAAAGTCCCAGATGTTCTGGTTACAGATGTTCCCTCTCTCTTCTGGATTAGCAGTCCTGCAGCTCATCTTGACCATTGCTGTACCCCTTGGTTTGCCAAGGGATTTTGTTTTCTCCAGCATCCCTGCCACTGTATTTCAGTGCCCCTCTGATCCCTCCGCTGCACAGCTGCTCCCTGAAGCCAGCTCAGCCCAATTGTTCTTACTTTGAATAGATTTTCCTACCATCTAGTCTCGTTTTTCCTCCTGTTCCCAGCTCTCCACACCCCCTCCCACCGGGCTCCTGTCCCTCTGGGCAGAGCTCAGCTGCTGCTCCAAGGAGAGCGAGCGGCTCCTGCGCTTCTGAGAAACCCTGCTTGGGGCTGGGAAGTGATGGGAAGGGTTGGGAGAGATCTGGAAGAGTTGGGTAGGTGTGTTTCCATTGCACCCTGTGCCACAGGTGCTGTGCTGCTCCTCTTGCACACAGCGTGAGGGGTCTGGCTGTGCCCATGAGCAGCATCCTTTCCCCAGTGCCAGCCTCTCTTCCTGGGGTCAGCCTCATGTTGGGGAGCTCTGGCTTGGTTGGGTGACACGCTATGAGGGAGCTGCAAGAAGTGCCATTGGTCTTTGACCGTGGGAGAGAAGTGTCCTCATAATGGCAAGAAGTCCAACCTCTGACATAAAAAGAGGAGAAGCATTGAATTGTTCAAGTGATCAGGATGTGCTGAACAGGAGTGTGCTGGGCCTGAGGTGGTGGGTTCCAGCAGTGCCAGGTGAGGGTCAGCACTGGACACCTGCTCTGTCTGCTGCTCCTGGGGTGCCTGTTCCCTGCAGGACACAGTGGGTACCTGGGATTCTGTGGGAGGCACCAGCTGCCCATCCCTGCACCCACACAGGCACCTCTGGGCACTGCTGAGCCCACTTTGGGAAAGGTTGTGGGGGCTGCAGCGTGTCTTTCCCAGTATCTGAAGGTCCTTATGGGAAAGCAAATACACCTGGAACAGATGAAGCCCGTGGTGTTTGTGAGAGGGGATTTGAGGGGTCCAAAAGACTTTTTAAGCCTTTGAGCCAAAGCCATGTTGGATTTGCTGATTAACCCAGCAGGGTGGAGGGACAGGGGGAGAGGAGGGTGCATGGCAGTGCCAGCTTCCTCCAGGTCAGTGCTGGCCATGCTGTAGATCTTCACATGGGCATTTATCAAGAAATAATATATTAGTTTATATGCAAAGAGTATGGGATTTCAGGTAGTACAGATAGATCAAAGTATAATTTGCTGGATTCACAAAGCAATTGAAAGCTCTGAAGTTGCTCTTGATGTTCTTACACAGCTGTTTGTTTTGACAAGAACAAAGTTTAATATGAGGCTGGTCAATGGAATTGTTCAGCTCTCGCTTGGGAAGAAGATCCATTGGGTTTAGCAAGCCCTGAATTCACCCCAGGGCTCAGAAGGAGCTGCAGCAGAGCTGTGCCCTTTGCTCTTGGACAAGGAAGGACAATCCTTCTGGCCAGTGCCTGCTGCTGACGTTGTGTTTTGTTCTTGTCTCTTGTGTGCCTGCAGAGATCCGAACGCAGCTGGTGGAGCAGTTCAAATGCCTGGAGCAGCAGTCGGAGTCGCGCCTGCAGCTGCTGCAGGACCTGCAGGAGTTCTTCCGCAGGAAGGCTGAGATCGAGCTGGAGTACTCCCGCAGCCTGGAGAAGCTGGCCGAACGCTTCTCCTCCAAGATCCGCAGCTCCAGAGAGCACCAGTTCAAGTAAGCAGGTGTTCCAAGGGCAGACTGGTGCGAAAGGGTGGGCCAGAGGCTGCTGTGAGCACTGGAGGTTGGTTTGTAGCTGCACAGTCCTAAAGTGGAGTGAAGTCCATCAGGTCAGCCGTGATCTCCTCTGTCTCATCCCTATGTGGGACTCACCAAAAGAACTGGATATGTCTCTTTCCAAGACTTCCACCACAGTGTTACTGATCTGTGCTGCCAGAATTGCACTTTTTGTGCACTTCTTGAGTAAGAAAAAAAATAGGAATCAGGGACCAGGAAGGAGTCAAACCCCTTGATTTTTGGAAGGGGCTTTAATTCATCCACTGATGTGATTGTGTGAGTTGCAGTGGGCCTGGGCTCTTCCCCTGGTTTCCCTGTGTAGCCAGTCCCCAGCTCTCCGGGCTCTGGGTGCTGCACTCAAGCTCACTGACAGGCTCAAGCTTGGAAGCAGTTTCTGGAAATGGAATTCACAGCAATTTATTTGCAATGAAGCATGTGTGTTTTCTGTGCATAGCCTGTGGTGTTGGAGCCAGGCAAATCCTTAGTGGAAATATTGTGAAACAAAGCTTTGAAATAGGAAGTATGAATTGGATGCTGGGATGTGTGAGAATCAAACTGATGATGCAAATTGTGAAATCCGTGGATGTGTGAATATGTGTTTTCAAAAGCAGCTTCTTTTCAGTTTAACCGCACTCTAGAGCTTGGCTAAAACACCAAATATCTGAAAAAACAAAAAGATAAACAAACTTGAGGCAGAATTTCAGTCTGGAGGTGAGTGCTCTGTGGTGAGGGTACTGGCTGGTGCCCTTCAGGCCCTGGTGATGGGCACTGCCCTGTTGCTGCTGCGGGGCTGGTCCTGCTTCCCATGTGTCCCTGAGTGTGCCAGGTTGGAGGTGTCTGGCTGAGCTCCACAGGACGACACTCAGTGCTTGAACTGGGTGTTGGTGTCTGTCAGGGCTCGTTGTGTCCCTTGCCACAACCAGATGCCACACCCCAACAGCGACAGGACAGCTCAGTGGGCAGCAATCCTGGAGTCATGGGATGTGCCTGGCAGGGTCTGTGCCCTGAGCTACGTGGCAGCACCTGCAGTGTGGGCCAGGGGCTGATTCCGGCCGCTCCCCCTGTGCCACGTCAGCCTCAGCTCCCACCTTTGCCCCCTGGGCCACAGCGAGGCCTCTGTCTCTCCTGCCAGCGGTGTCTGTGAGCTGGTCAGACACCGGTCAGCTGGAGTTGTGCCCTTTGCTCCAGGTGAAAGTTGTGCCATTCACTTCAGTGGCCAAAGACTGCAGCCACTGTTCATGGCCATTCCCAGACAGCCTGGGAAAGGTTTGCCTACCTGATGCCCTTCGCCTTGCCACCCCCAGGCTCTTCACAGGCTTTTTCTTCTTCTAACCCTTTGTGATTCTTTTCCCCCATTTCAGCTGCAAGAGCAGCAATTTCTGCTGTTACATTACTAAATCCTATTTATTCTATATTACTAAATCCCATTTAATCTGTTTACTCGGTCTCTCCAGTGAGTGAAGCTTTGCTGGTGTCTTATGCCAGACTGCTGACAGCGAGTTGCCATTCAGACCCTCACTGTCCTTTTGGTGTCCAGCTGTTGTGTGTCACGTGTGTGGTGCTGGATGCTGCAATGTCCTGCTTCAGGAATAACTGTTCTGGGGAAGGAATTGGCCAGGAAGGAGCTGTGGTTCAGAGATGAGCCCATGAAGGCTTGGGGCGTGTCTGGCCTCTCCCATTAGTTCAGAGCAGTGTTGAGGCTCTGCACTGCTTGGTGTGCTCACAGTTCTGGAAGCTGCTGCTCTGCAGTGTCCACAGGTGACTGATTCTCCACCTTTATCAAACACCTGGGCACAAGTGCTGGTGGTGATGTTGTTATTCAGGTCAGCTGGATTTCAGTGCTTGCCCCTGCTGAGTTCTCACTGTCCATGCCATGTTGAGAGACTTCCTTATACACTTTTTCCTTCCAGACTGCTCTGTACCTGCCCTTACCAGCCTCATCTGCACTGCTTCCCCAGCTGCTCATCTGTGTGATTACTCTGATGAGGCTGTGACACTTGTGGGAATTATGGGTCCTTTGGTGCTCCTTTGTCCCTGTGTAGCCATGTGCAGTGGGCTGTGCCCAGCCCTGGATCTGGCAGTCACTGCAGTGCTGTGGCCATGGTGATTTCAGGTTCACATCCAGGTTCATCCATGTTTTTGTATGCAGTTGTTCTGTCTGTGTATGCACACAGAGGTGTTCTGGAGTCACCAGGCTGTCCCCTCCAGCACACCTGAGTGTGTTCATGTTGTGCACAGGCACGCACTCTGAGGTAACATTGGATGCAGAACCCTTTCTTGAGCACTTCTTAGTGGACTAAAAGCAGCACAGTGGATTGAGTGGCAAATGGGCCCTTCTGCAGTGGGCAGCGACAGTCGTATTTATAGCACAAGTGGAAAGAAAAAGCAGAACTCTCTCCCTTGCCAGGCATGTCTCTTTTGCTGTGCCATCTTGCAAAGCACCCAGTGTGGGAGGGGACTGGCTGGCTGGGGTCTGATGTGGTTCACGTGCTCATGTGCCCCTGGACGTCACTGGGCAGTGCTTGGACAGCTGGAAGAAGAGATCATGTGCCTTTCTCTGGGCACGACGGATCCCAGGAGTGTGTGCAGGGAGGGAGCTGATGTGCTGGCAGCGTTCATTTGGGAATATGTGCCTTTTTCACTTTTTGCTTGACCTTTTCAATTTTTTTCCCTATTCCCCAGGAAAGATCAGCACCTCCTTTCCCCTGTGAACTGCTGGTACCTGGTGCTGACGCAGACGCGGCGGGAGAGCCGAGACCACGCCACGCTGAACGACATCTTCATGAACAATGTCATCGTGCGGCTGTCGCAGATCAGCGAGGATGTCATCAGGCTCTTTAAAAAGGTACCCTGGGCAGCCAGGGGGAGTCCTGCTCAGGGAGGGTCCATTCTGGCACTTTGGTCTAAAGTAGAATTGTCATGGATGTTACAGAGCGAATCTTGTGGGGCCCATTCCTGTAAGTCTTTCCAGATAATATTTATTAAGGAGTTTTAAAGACGCTGAGATCTAGAACTGCTGAATGACAAGCAGTGACGTGTGACCTGGTGCTCAAAGTGGTGTCTGTGCCAGGGAGATGAAAGGCAGAAATGTGATGACCTTTTCTAAAGACTCTTGAAGGGTTTCAGGGAACAGATCAGAACAGGCATGTTGGGTGGAACCTCGGTAAAGAGCAGGATGACAGGCATGAACATGAGGCAGGTACAGGAGAGGAGTCAGCCTGGCTTCCTGAAGGGAAGAGTCATGGCTCAGAAATCTGGTGGAGGTATTTCCAGGAGCCAGGGATCATGTCAGTAGCTGGCACAGTGCCTGAAGTGGGAACACTGAGGTTCTTGAAGAGCTGTTGAAGAGTAAGGAGTGGTTGTTTTCTGGATTAATGACTGGCTGAAAGACAGGGAACAAAAGGAAGGAGAATTTTAGTGCAGTTCCTAATAAATTGTTTGGAAAAGGGCGACGAGTAAGATGACAAAATCTGCTCATGATACAGAATTAATAATGATAATGAAATAAAAAGGAGCACCAAATACTTGCGGGAATCTCACAGTCAGGTGGGCCAGGACTCTTCACTGAAAGTGAGGGCGAGTGTGGTAAGGGCATAAAGAGTCCCAGCAGTGGGTTCAGTGGGTTGCCTCTGTGGCTTTCAAGATTTTCCTTAATTTTGTCCCTTGTCAGTAGGGGCATCAGAGGCCTGCAGTCAGGGAGCCTGCAGGGTAAGCCCACAGGGCTCTCCAGGAGGAGAAGGCTCATAATCAGGGCTTATCTGGAAATTTCAGCCTGACTGGAGAGTAAATTTCATGTGATATTTTTATGGCCAGTTTCCCCTAGTTTATAGCTCTGACCTAGAAATTACACTGCAAGGTCAGGTTTGGGTTTGCTGATCTGATATGAGACCCATCCCTTTTCCTGTCCTTCTGGCCTCCAGAAACTGGACTCATTTGGGATATATTGGTTAGTTCTGTCTCAAAATCTCCCTGCCATTTGTATTTTGCTCTGAACCTGTTTTTAAGATGTATGTTAAGACTATCTTTCTGTTCCCCCTGCCAGTGTGTGTGAATGGTGTATCTCACTTGGAACCACAAGATAAATCCAGTCAGCATTCAAACAAGTTCTTCCATGGAATGTTCAGTGTTCTCTCATAGCAGGTCAATCCTCAGCCAGGATAAGATGCTGAAGCATCTCACCCACTCAGCAGAATTATTTCTTTGTGTTTGATTTTCCTTCATTTCTCACTCCTCATTTTTGAACTTAAATTTCAGCTTTTAAGGCTCAACACTTACATCCTATAGAAATGGTTGCTCCTTGTTTCTCCCTCCTGCATCTCCTGCCAGGGGAGATGGTGTGACTGTGCAGCCTGCCAGAGCCAGCCCCTGCCTTGCATCCAAAGGAGCCTTTACAGTTGGGAGCATCTCTGATATCACCACATTTGTCCCTTGGACTCACCTGTCCCTGGAAATAATGCTCAGTTAAATCAGGGAAAAGGATTATTTTGTGTCATCATTTGCTTTTCATGTGGACAGGGAGGCTGCCACTTCTGGGGTAGTTCAGGCTGTTTATTTTTCTCAGCCTATGGCACGCTTTGCCCGGAGGGATCTGAGGCTGCGCTTCCCACTTCGCAGCAGAGTTTGGTGGGAAGCCTTGGGCATGTGAGTGGGAATAGGAGCATCCTGGTAAATGGGTTTTGAAGACATCCAGCCAGCCAGCCTTGCAGTGTAAGAGGGTGCTCAGAGAAGGGATCTTTCACTGTTCTGTCCAGCCTGGTTTTGAGAGTGATGAGTAAAGTGCTTGAAGCACCTCTCTGAGGAGGCTTTGTCCATACGGGGCCATGGCAGATAATCCAGCTCAGGAAGGGTTAAAGCACCCGCAGTTGTGGTTCAGCTGCTGGGTGTGCTGGAGATTGCTCTTTGATGGTAAATTAGGGTAACATTTTTTTCCAGAGATGTCACTTTTAATTCCTCCCATCTCGAGCTTATTAATGGGCTGTGACATGCTGAGGGGACACGAGGAACCGGGAGGTTTTGTGCTTCCTGTGTTCATTATGTAAGTGTAAACAATCCCAGCAAAGCAGCAGGGAGGGACTGCTGAGGTACTGGATGAGCATAACTGAGGAGCAATTGCTCAGTGCCATGTTAATGTGCCAAGGAAGATGCGGGGTGCTGAGCTGGGGTGCTGAGCTGCTGCTCCCTCGGCTGCCCGGGATGAGCTTGTGGGCTCATCCATCAGTAAACTGGGGCACTGCAGTTTGTTTCTTTCCACCCAAATGTTCTGGCCCTCTGCTGACAGTCCTGGCATTCGGGTCCAACACACCTCTCACTGTGGCCAGCCAGGAACCCTTCCAACCCAAACCATTCTGTAAGGAAAGCAGAGAAACAAACCTCAATTGGGCAAGTTTTCCTGGAGCTTCCAGTGCAAGTCATGCTCCTGGTGCAGGAGCAGATGATCAAGGCAATTGTGTTGATGTTGCTGATAGGCAGCAATAAATGAGGATTCTGAGATGTGTCCCTGTGGAGATCTGGCTCAGTCTGCACTTGGGGTGAGTCTCTGTTACCGTGAAATCTCCCAGCACATCCTCCTGGCAGAGCCAAACCCATGGTGAGGGACCCATGGCCAGGCAGGCGTTTTCTCCCCTCTTACCTCCTGCTGTGGCAGAAGGAAGGAAGTTTGTTCCAAGTACAGAACACAGGACAGGAAATTACAGATTTGAGGCAGAGCATCACTCTGTCCAAAATAACAGTGCTCTGTTAGTCCCCAGTGTGGAATTTAATTCTGTGCTGTGTCAGTGAATTGCATCATGCCCCATGCTGCAGTGTCCAGGATGGAGGTTGGTGAGGAAGTGCTGTCTGTCTGGATTGCAGCGACTCTGACTCTTTATATTCTTTGCTTCAGGTGCTGCTTCTATTCTAACTATCATTAGTCTAAGGTTAAACTCCCCAGCTGTGGGGGTTGTCCCACTGGCTGGAATTAGAGGACCTCTCTGTGTTGTGGGCTTCTCTCACCACCCAGCCTGATGGGATGTTGTTTTCCCTGCCTGTGTGCACAAAACTGTCTGGAGTTATTTAAGGAAATCGGAAAGAAAGTGCTTGGTTCTGGTTTGGTTTTTTTTTAGGGAGGGAGGAGGGGAGTGCCTATACTTAGTTTAAACACATCTTTAAGCTATCATAAGTGTTCCCTAGCCTAGAGGATTCCATGTAGAGCTTTGGGGTGTAATTACAGGGAGGCAGGAAAACAGTGGGAGCATATCCCCAGCAGCTCCAGACGCTGGGCTGTGGTAGGAGTTGGCTTGATCTGTGGCCAGAGTGGGCAGTTCCCCATGCTGTGGCCTCTCTGTGAAGTGCCATGTCCATGCTGTAGGAGGCTGGTGACTGGCTCTGCCTCATCTTGCCTGGCAAGGAAAGGGAAAACACAGACCGATAATGGGATTTCAGCAGACAGGAGGATGCCAGGAGTTCCTCACTGGCATCTCCTCAGCTGGTTGAACTTTGGCTGCTGCAGTTGTGAAACTGAAAACTTTATAATATAACTGTGCTGTAGCTATTTTGTAATCAAATGTGCTTTTTCAGAGATCCTTTTGTTCACTCAGGTCAGAATAGTGAAAATCAGCTACTGAGGGCAAGTTGGGGAGGGTGGGTCACGGCCAAGGGAACACCTTAAATCTGGGGGGCTGGGGACCCCTGATAATCCTCATTCTGCAATACCACTGTAGGCTGGATATTGCAAGTCCAACAGCAGAGGTGTTTAATGGGTGTGTCAGGCCAAGACAGATACACTGGTGATGCTGTGGGACTGGAGAATGCCAGTCTAAGAGATCTGTGTACCCACAAATGGTTGTTAGATGATGTAAGTCATACAGAGGAGATAACATAATACTAACACACAGCCTGTTCAGCTGGAGAATGAAGCAGCTACTCACCCACTGAGGCAGATTTTGTTGAAAAATAGGTGAAGTCAAGCTCTAAATCACCCCTGGCTGTGGAGCAGGCGCAGGTTTGTGCACTTGGCCAGTCTCAGTGGGAAACCAGTCCCCAACCTGGGTGAGCGTGTTACATGTTAGACCCACGTGGGGAGTTGTCTGTGGGCTGGAGATAAATTCTGCCAGTGGAAGGGCAAAGCAGTATTGCCTGTAATTCTAGATTGATCCCTTTTGCAGGATAAATAAGTTGAATTGTGTGAAGTTTTTCCTCGTGGTCTCTGAAACCCAGCTTGGGTGATCTGTGGGCAAACACTGACCTCAAACGAAAACAATTGCTCTCAAATTGCTGCTCAAACGAGAGCAATTCTGAGACAGCATGAGGCTTTGCTGTGTGTTCACATTTATAGTCCCTCCAAAGCACCTCTTCCTTTCAGAGCTGCATGTTTGGAGCATAACAGAGTCTTAATGCTGCTTCTTTTTGTCTTACAGAGTAAGGAGATTGGCCTACAGATGCATGAAGAACTCCTGAAAGTCACCAATGAGCTGTACACGGTGAGCAGTGAGCTGGTGTCCCTTGCCTGGCCGGGGCGTGGGCAGTGCTGGTGGTTGGAGCAAAGCCCTGTGGTGGCTCACGGGGACTCTGCCCCGACCGTCCTGTGGCACTGCCCGTTCCTTCCGGGGCATTTCCCTGTTCTCCAGTGTGGAGGGCTGTGGTGTCACTGCCCAGCTGCTTCCCATGAGCACAACTGGGCATTCCTGGGCAGATGGATGTGATCCCGCTGTGATCCTGTGTCCCCAGCGCTCTCCCTGCCAGGGCTCCTGTGCTGCCTTTGCCTTCAGCCCTGCTCAGTCCCTTGGGTGGTGATTTCCAGGCGTTGGTGGCTCTGAGATGACCCTGCTTGTTTGTCACTGACACCTGCCCTGCTCCTGGGAGTCCGTGGCCTGGGGGATGGAGGAACAAGACCTTCTGCTGGGGAAGGCAGGAAATGTTCAGCTCTGGGTGCTCAGCTCCATCTCCTGCCCCGAGGAGCACTTTGACTGCAGAGCTGTCTGTGCCTCCTGGGGAGAGTGTGCCTTGTTAGTCAGCACTTGGCTCTTCAAAAGCAGGTTGTCATAGCAGGGCAGTAAAATTCTTTGTGTTGCTTCTGTCTCTTGCCCTGTAGTGAATGCTTTTTAAAAAAAATTATTTTATTTGTGGTTTAGGAGCAACAAAGCAATATAAAGTCTGTCTTGTGTTAGAAAACTGAGACAATATATTTGCTTTCTTTGGTTGTATCTTACTGGTATATAAATAACACTGCAGCAGGTTTATTCCTAAACAATCATTCTATTCCATCTTTTTGAAAAACAAGCCTAAATAACACAGCATGAATGATCGTACTTGAAATTTCTGTCATAAATCTTCTCTTAACAGGCTTGTTCCTGCAATGGCTGTTGAAGGATGTGGTTGTTGTGAGCCCTGCAATGTGGGCGGACAGCAGATCGGATTAAAAAGCCTGTGTGAGGTTTGGGAGTGCGATGTTGCTGGTTGAATGTCACAATCTCAAGGGGTGGTGACTAATAAAGATTAATTACAAGAGCATCTTGACAGATGCAAAACAAGGGAGGACTCACAAGGTCTGGGCTGACCTGCAGGCCTGTGTGCTCTGGCCCTGGGCCTGGGGTGGAGCATCACCTGAGGGATATGCTGAGGTCAGCAGGAGTTCAGTGTCCTGAGGTCCAAAGTGTGAGCAGTGGCCAAGGAGAAGCACAGAGGGAAATTCTGCAGTCAGGAACTGAGATTTCCCCCATTCACTGCTTTGCTCCATGTGCTGAGCTGAATGGGCTTGAATGGTGAAACACACTGGTTTGAATGGTGAAACTGGGACAGCTGGAGGAGCTTTGTGTTTGCTTGCTGCTAACATAACAAACCCATTGTGTCATCCAGCTGGGCAGGAGCTGAGAAGGGACACCTCACTTCAGAAATGGTGATGAAACATGAAGAAAAAGTAGGACCTGTGATGCAAACAAGATCACCTCAAATCTGCTTGGTGCCAGTCAGAGAGATCTGTCCTTGAGCCACCATGTGAAGCAGGCCTGGCTGCCCCCCTGGCTCGGGATGTGGAGTGTCTGGGGACACCTCTGGGACCGAGCTGCTGTCAGTGTGGTCACTGCAGCACTGCCTATGAGCAGCACGAGAACTGGGGCTGCTGACCCAGCCACGCCCAGGATAAGGACCCTGCTCACAGGACACCAGGATGCTGCTTGAGAAATGTCACTCAGCACAGAGAAGTAACTTCTCTTGCCTCTGGCCAGCCCATTAACCACAGCACATCCGTGCCCTGGCCCAGCTGCTTTTTAAGCCTCTCTGAGGGCAATTCTGTGCACTGGGCGGAAATTGTAATTTTTTACAGGCTTCTCAGGCATTCACTGTCTCAAGCCAAAACAACCAAATTGATTTTAACTCAGCCTTGCTGCACTTCTGATGCAAGTCACCCTGTGGACTCTGTATGGAAAGAACCAATCCCAAACCCATGCTGATTTCAATGAAAAAGAAAGTGGATGACTTCCATTCTGAAGTGGAGATACTTGTAAATGGTTTTGCACAGGAATAGTTCAGCTGTGAATAAAAACCAGCTTCATCCTTTGGTTCCTGCTTACAGGCTCCAGCAGACAGGTACCAAATTGGAGCCTGTAAAGGCTGCATGTTCATGGGCCTGAGCCTGTGCCTGGTGTGGTCACCCTGTTCCTGCTCTGGCTTCTCTGCTGGGTCAGAACCTTGGGGATGGAGCTGTTGAGAAGGACAAAGCCCTTGGAGCAGAATACACCCAACAGTGCCATTTATGGCCGCGCTGTTTTGGCAACAGCCTTTATCCAGAACGTGTAATTAATGTGGAAAACACAACTCGTGTTGTTAAATAACTAATGAACACTGGAACACATTTTTCCTCCTCCACTGCAGCTAATTAAGTGATTTGCAGGAAGGCTTCCCGGGCCGCAGCTGTGGCAGTTTGTCTCGGTGACACAGCAGTGCACGCAGGGACAGCGGGACGGGATTGCAGGCACCGAGTGGCACGAGGGAATTGTGGATCAGGGCTGGTTGCTGCACTGCAGGTTGGCCCCTGCCAAAGTTAAGGCACATATTAAACACAAACATCCCTCGAATTTCCGAGCATGAGCTGTGTGGCAGGGCAGCTGGGGAGGAGCACAGGGAGCTGTTTAAGGCATCTGTTTTGGTTGGGTAACAGTCCCAAACCTTTAGATTTCACTAAAGCCCTGCAGTTTGGATCCCTGTTATTCATTGAGCTTCTCTGTCATGTTGTGTCTGGGCCTCTCTGGGTGCTGCAGAAACCTCTCCTGTTACTGCCTGATGCCCTGATCTGCTGCACTTTGGTTTTTCACTTTCCTCTGAGTGTTGTATGAGAAGGTGGAGGTGATGGGGACGAGGAGGGCTCAGTGAAGGCCTCTGATCTTTCTCCTCAGGAAAATTCCAGGAATTTGCTGTTTTGTGTGTGTCCTGTGGCATTCACTGCAGAAACTGCAGTTTGCAATACATGACTGGAATCAGCATTAGAATTTGCAGCATTTGGCAATGCAGCAGCTCAGGGCCAAGGCAGGAGCCTTTGCTCACTTTCCCTTGCCATCGCCTGCAGTCGCATCTCCCCATGGTGGCACGTTTTGTGTGGCTCCAGTGCGGCATTTGGAGCCTGTTTCAGCTGAGGTTTGTGCTTGGCAGGAAGAGGGATCATGAGGCTCAGCCTGACAAGTCAAACACTCCTGGGTCCTGCTGACAGCCACAGCTGAGGAAAGCTCTGTTTTCTTCATTAAGCCTAGTGTAAAATTATTCTGCTTATATGGGTTCCTCCTGCATCTTAACCCATGGGCCTCAAGCAGCCCATTCCAGCATGTCCCAGGCCATCCCAGTGTGTCCCAGCATGTCCCAGCCCATCCCAGTGTGACCCAGCATGTCCCAGTCTGTCCCAGCATGTCCCAGCACATCCCAGTGTGACCCAACATGTCCCAGCCCATCCCAGTCTGTCACAGCACGTCCCAGCACATCCCAGTGTGACCCAACATGTCCCAGCCCATCCTAGTGTGACCCAGCATGTCCCAGCCCATCCCAATCTGTCACAGCACATCCCAGCACATCCCAGTGTGACCCAGCCTGCAGTGCCCAGCCCTGCTGAGGCTGATCCCAGTGAGCAGTTGCACACCACAGGCCATGTCAAGGCAATGTGAAATAAAGCATCCACATCCCAAAGGGAGATGATAGAAGGGGACAGTGTGACTAAAGGCATAAAGGGAGAAGAGCAGATGGGTTCCTCTTGCCAGCTCCATTCAAATGATCCCAGTGTGCCCTTTGGGCCCTTGTATCTGAAAGGGAAGCCTGGAAGGGTGGAAGTTTTGCCTTCAGAGTGTTCCTGGCAGTGGATCAGCATCATCCCTCCTGAATCTGGAATGTGAAGGACAAGGTGCTGCTGCACCCACTGGCACTGCCTGTGCCTGGTGGCAGCAGCAAAAGGAGGCTGAGGTGGTGATAGGAGACAAGCCCTATTTCTGTTTGGGAATTGCAGCTCCTCTTTGGGATGGTCCTGCTGTCAGGGTGGCAGAGCAGGGGCTGTGTGATGGCTTAGCAAGTCCAGATGTAGGAACAGAGGGGTTGGGTCAAAAGGGAGTTCAGGGTGACTGTGGGCTCCTTACAGTCACTTGTCATGGAGACCCTTATCCCAGCTGAAAAGCACTGGAGGTCACTCCTTGTTTCCCTGTTGGCAGACACATGGTGCTCTTTGACTGCAGGTGTGTGCCGGGGACTCGTCTCAGCCTGTCCATAGCAGGACTGAGCTGGATCATGGTTCTTACTCCAGCCTGGAGCCATTGGAAGTAGAACTGGGGATGGGATTAATCTCACAGCCTTTTCCTCTCCATCTTGTTCCTTAATGCCACAGTGGCCTGTGCAGCCCCTCTGCGCTGTCCACGGCTGTGGCTTCCCCTGCTCTGGTGCTCCTGGGCCATGGGCCGGTGACTCACAACCTCCTGTGTCTGCAGGTGATGAAGACCTACCACATGTACCACGCAGAGAGCATCAGTGCTGAGAGCAAGCTGAAGGAGGCAGAGAAGCAGGAGGAAAAGCAGTTCAACAAGTCAGGGGACATCAGTGTTAACCTGCTGCGGCACGAGGACCGGCCTCAGCGGCGCAGCTCCGTCAAGAAGATTGAGAAGATGAAGGAGAAGGTGGGTGGGAGGGAAGGAGTGGGGAGCCTGACTGGGGTCAAGGCTGCCTGTGGACAGGGTGTTGGCTTCAGCTCTCTGTGTCCATGCAGCCTTTCCTGTGTCCATGGGAAGGGCTTAGGGAGGATGTTGACTCATGTGCATGTTCTGCTGAAGGGCAACCCAAGGAAGCCATCAGGAGTCTCTTCCCTGTTCCTGACAGTGAAGAAGTGCCTGGAACAGCTCCTGTCAAGGATTTGACCCAAAGTCAAGCTGGCACGACAAGGACAGGGGACAGCAGGCAGTGCAGAGTTGGAGGGGTTGGTGGACCCGTATGGGCGCCATGTGGCCACCTGTGACACCCTCCTGGTTGTCTCTCTGGAGGGAAGGCTGAGATGGGTGACTGGAGGGGCCTTGAGGGTGATGGCTCCTGGAGCACAGGGCAGGCAGGGGTGGTGGTGGGAGCTGTTCCTCCACCAGCTCTTGAGCCAGGGCTTGCTGGGGGCTTGGCTGTGCCAACTGGGACCCCGTGGAGGCTGCACTGAAGAAGGCAGTGCCTGGAGCTGTCTGGCTTGGCATGGTGATGCATCCTGATCCAGACACTGAACCCTGCTCTGAGGAGTTGGGGTTTGTGCATGATGGAATTTTAAAAAAACAAGCTTTTAAAAATGAACAACAGCAGCCCCAGCGTTCCCTCAGTCACAGGCTCCTGGCAGCAAAAAAAGGGTTGGATCTAAAGTATCCCAGTGTTCTTCCTCCACAGACTGTCTGGGAGGGAAAGTGCAGGATTTAGATGGCTTTGCTAGGCAAAACACTTCACACCATTCCAGGTCTCAGGATCTCCACAGCTGTAGTTTTGTGTTAATTTTGGAGAAAAAGCAATGCTTCCCCAGCCAGGCTGCATTTGCTTGCAGGCTGACCCAGCCCTGAGACATTTATAGCAGTGAAGTTCTTGGAAGGGTTAGTCTTTTGACTTGAGCTTCGAAGCAGGGATCTGCCTCAACAGATGTCCCAGATCTGGAGCACATCTGCTTTCCTACAGAGTTTTGAATTCTGGGTCCTGTTCTAAATTGTGTTGCCTGGGGCCTCTGGGCCAGATTCCACTTTGATACAGCTGCACACATCTGGAGCAAGTCCAAACGTGTGTCAGTATTTTGGGGGGGAAAATTTGTCCCTCTGATTTTGATTGATGCCAAAAGCCCCACGAATGTGCAGCTGAAGGAGCAGCATTAGCTGTGCTCGGGGGGCTGCAGGTACCTCTGAGCAGGATGTGCTTGTCGTGGCTGGCTGATGGTGCCAGGGATGTTCACATGGGACCTTCTGCACCCTGGCAAGGTCCCTGTTTTACACCAGATACCAAATTGTGTTAATTCCCTCGTTGCACCCAGTCTGCAGGGTGCTGTGGGCCCCACAGCAGAAGGAGCTGTGCCAGTCCCATCCTGTTTGTGCTCTGACACTCTGCTTTGCTTTTCCAGAGACAAGCCAAGTATTCCGAGAACAAGCTGAAGTGTACTAAGGCCAGGAATGACTACCTGCTGAACCTGGCGGCCACCAACGCGGCTGTCAGCAAGTACTACATCCACGACGTGTCCGACCTCATCGACGTGAGTGCTCCCTCCCTGTGCCCACCCAGCCTGGCTGGGCCCTCCGCTGCTCTCTCCTCTGGTGGCAATGAAGGGGTGTCCGGGGGGGCTTTAAAATGCACTTAACGGGAGCTGCCACTGTGCTGTCAGGTTAGCCTGAGGTTTCCTCTCAGCCCATCGCTTAGTCTGTGTTTGAGACAGGGAAACACTTGCCAGGGTCAGACACAGCCTTGGCTTTGGTGCTGAAACAGAAGGTTTTTCCTTTCTGCTACTTGGTAACTTTGGTGTTTGGTGGCAGTTCAGTACATGTGGAAGTGCCGTCCTGGCTGGGAAAGGTTCCTTTGTAGCTTTATCCCAATGCTCCTTGCAGGGAGTACCCTCAGGGCAGGAACTGCTGGAGGCACCTTTTGTGCTGGTGGCAGGAACTGAATGTGTGTGGGTTGGTGACTCCTACAAACTGCTTCTAGGTGATTCAAATTAGGGATTTACCTGGAGAAGGGATTCCTGTTTCCTACTTTAATGAGCATCCCAGAGCGTGTAGATTGCACGATGCAATTTCTTCCTGCCTCAATGAGCACATAAATAACTGAGCTCTAAGCACTGACTTACCATCATTACCTAAATGTAAAATTTAAAAAAGTGCTGGAGTTTTTATCTCCTTTCCTAACCCACTAACATGTAGTTACTCTGCTGAGAATTAATTGTCTGATGTAAAACCCCTGATGACTTCAAGATTTTGAGATATGATAAAATATTCTATGTCTCTTTTGTTCTCTTTATTGTTTAAGAACTGGTAAATTGATCGTGGAGACATTTGAATGGCAAGGTGTGAGAATACCTTCATTAACCTGTGGGCTTTCTGCTTTTGCTGTGTGTATTCTCTCTTTCTTTCTCTTGTATTTATTTTTAAGCAAGAATGACTTATTTTCATGGAGTTTGGGAGACTTTGATTTCCTGGACAGTTGCTGAGTTCCGTTTTAGCCTTGGCTGTTTATACTATTCCTCCCAACTTTATTTCCGTGCTGACACTTCCACTGGAGCCAGCAGATGGCTTTTCTCCTGCACTCCAGGAATCCCTTCGGGGACTTTAGCTAAAGCATCCCCAGCTCGGAGCAGTGAAGTTCCCCTGATTATAAATTCTGTTCACTAAAGAAGCAAAATACTGGATGTGTGAGCTGCCCATGAGTGTCCTGTTTCTAAATCCCCAGAGGAAGAGCAGTTTATCTGAACAGGCTTTTGTACAAATTCAGTGTGTTTTTCAAGGGGGTGGTCAGAAGGGCTTCAGCAGCTCCAGAAGGGGATCCCAGTCATGGCATCCCAGTCCCAGGATCCCATGAGTGCTGGAGGGGGTCTGTGCAGGGCAGCTGAGCCTGTGGAAGGAGCAGATCTGTGGGAATGGTGTAGGTGAGAAGGGGCTTCCTGGGAGAGCAGAGCCTGGGGCAGCTTGGAGCCCAGCTGGCTGTGCCATGGTGGGTCCTGTGTGTCCCTGTGCCACAGTTCCAAATCCTGCCTGCTCCTCCATCCTGGAGGATGAGGAGGGATGCACCAGGCTGGCTTGCAGGGACATGGAGGGGCGAGGGGGCTCTCACACACCTCCATCTCCAGCACAAATTGCCATGTGCAGCTGCTGATTTCACGCAAATCCAAACCATCAGGACACTGCAGCAGCCAATTTCACAGCGTTGCCCCAAATCCCAGCTGGCTCAGTGTCATCCATTAGGCATAGCCTTGACATGGCCTGTGCCCTGGGCGTCACCATGGAGCAGCGGCTGGTAACAAAGCCGTGCTCTAATCGCCTGCTCTGGCAGGGCAGAGGGTCCCAGCTGCTCCCGGAGAGGGTGGGAGGCCTCCCAGGGCTGCCATTTAATGAGAGCTGTAAAACCCATCAGAGGAGCCGTGAAGGGCTGCAGAGCCGGCTGTGCCTCTGTCTCCAGCGGCCTGGTTGTTTTGTCCTTTATAAAGGAAGGAAAGAATACAGGGACGGATCAAATTAGCCTTGGACTGGCAGTGCACCACGGTGCCTTTTTCCTCGGATGACACGTGTGTCTGTTTAAACGCCTGGGCTCGTTTCATTTCTGTCATTAACTGTGTGACCAAGTTAATCTCTTTGGCCACGTATGTGAAGTGGAGATAAAGCTGCTTATCTGTCCCTCTGGAGTTCTGTGGGAAATGGCTACAAGATAGTTTGGGGTGGTTGCATGAAAGGTGTTGCCAGATTCAGCAGAGAGGAGGGAACAATCAGTGGCCGTGCAAATTGATCTGCCAAAATGTGTGCAGCCTCCTGAGTCCTTCTGGAGCAGCAGCTTGCTTCCCTATGGAGTAGTTTGCTGTATCCCAGACAAACAAGCAGGGAAAGAAGGGGAACTCTGAGAAATTTAATGTTACACATAACTGCCAGATTGTTTGGTCCCTGGAAAAATGAGCTGAGTCAAGTCAGAGTACAGAAACAGCAGTCAAAGTAGTTATACCAAGAATCTTCAGTTGGCTTTACTGGCCTGGTTGGAGGGGGTTGCAGCAACCTGGGCTAGTGGAAGGTGCTCCTGCCCCATGGCAGGGGAGTGGAACTGGATAGTCTTTAAGGTCTTGCCCAACCCAAGCCATTTTGGGATTCTTTGATTTACTTGCCTCACAGTACTACTCTGGGTTTTGCAGCAACATCAAGAGAGTAGAGATAATATGTGTATAATTATTCTATATTATGCATATAATTAAAAATAATGCAGAACATTTTTTAAAGAAAGAGTAAAGAAAAGCGGAAAAGAAGGAGCAGAGCCACTGAGGAGGGCTGTTTGTTTGCAGCTAGTGCTGGGTCCTCTGGAGGTCAGGGCATTACTGCTCTGCCCAGGGAGTGAAGTGCTCACTGGCAGGCACCCAGGGTGCTTGGGGGTACTTTGGGGTGACCACTGGCTCAGGTGAGATGTGTGGTGCTGGTGGGCCTGGCTGAGCTGTGTCGTGTGCAGGTTCAGCCTCCCAAATAACAGAGGGTCTCAAACGTTCTGGAACCACAGACCAGTGTGTAACCCATGAGGAAATGAGGCAGAGGGATCAGGAGCTGGGAAAGCATTTCCTTCTCCCCAGAGCCCCGAACTGCCCCTCAGTGCAGCTCTGGGGTGGGCACTGGGAGGCACACACGTATTTGGCTGCTTTTGAGGTGTTTTGGCCAAAGCCAGTTTGCTGCAGCTCCAGGAGCTGGTTTGTTTTTCAAGTTGAACACTGGGATATTTCCACCCCTCACAGGGTGTAACCAGACGTGATGAATTAGTACTTGGGGAGCTCCAAGCTCGGCAGATGAAAGGCACTGCAGGAGGGCTGGGGATTATTATTTGTGGTTCTAATTTATTTGCCATCAAAGGGATGAGAGGGGGGAGAAAATGCCATTTGTTCTGGGGCTGGGAGCAGTGGTTTGAAGTTTTTTTCTTTCTTTTTCTCTTCCCCTCCACATTGTGTGTTCCTCTGGGAACTGCGTGGCAGTCTCTGCTCAGTCTGTTCTTCTCTGGGCGCCCGTGTGTGAAGCGGCTGGGACGGTGCTGAGCACCAGGCTCTTCAAGGGCTGCAGCATGTACAGGGGGTGCCTGCCCTGCTTTTTGGGAGCAGCTTATTTCTGGGCAGTGCAAATCACCACTGGTTTCAGTGCGAGTCCAGCAGCAAAGGAAAAGGGAAGATTTCACGTGGAATTTTTTCCTCAAAGCCTCTGGCGATGCCCTGAGCCTCTCTCCTTGGCATTCGGTGATTTGTCTTTGTAATGGCCTGGTTTTGTGTGCTGTGGGAATTCCCACTCTCCAGCAGTGGCATGGTTTTCTGCAGCCAAGGAGCTGTGATTTCAGGGGATGGGAGAAGCCTGGAGAGGGCTGGGAGGTGCTGGGGAACAGCATGGTCCCGTTCCCAGGGCACAGGACTGCATTTGGCTGGTCCTGGCAGGAGGGCTGGTCCTCCCCCAGTGCTGGCACGGGGTCCCTGCCCTGGTCCCTGCCCTGTCTGTGTGGCAGCCCTGGGGCTGCAGTGTCCTGACTCTGAGGTTTCCGTGCAGTGGTTGTACGGCTGTTCATGCTAAAACTGTCTCACGGGAGAGACTCATAGCACAGGATGAGGTTTTGCCCCAAGCAGTGAATGGAAATTTGCCTATTCCTCTTTTTTGTGTTTTTTGTTGATTTTTTAAGGCAGGACTGTGCCAGTCCATAACTGCCCATGCTCTCAGCTAATAGTACTAGAAACTAAATAGAAGCAGAGTAAATGGAGGGTTATGACGATTCAGTAGGTTCTACAAAACTCCTCATTATTGCACAGGGAGGTTCACAACTTTTAAAGATCGGAAGGGGACAGGGGGAATCAGTCAGGTACCTGTGGGCAGGAATCAGGAATTGGCCCCCTGTGGCTTTGCCGCCGCCGCTGCTTTTAGCAGAGACTGAACCAAGTACAGCCCTGCCCTGACATGATCCGAGCTGAGCGGTGTCTCCTCACGTTGGCACAGAGCATGAGACGGTTTCTTGGGTTGGAGCTGCTTATGGCACCAGCTGAGTTTTCACATTTCACTTCGACTTTATCAATACAAATTTCAGGAAGAATTTCTTCATGGAAAGGGTTGTCAGGCACTGGGACAGGCTGCCCAGGGAGGTGGTAGAGTCACCATTGCTGGAGGTGTGAAAGACTGGACATGGCACTCAGTGTTCTGATTGACAAGATGGGGATCAGTCAAAGGTTGGACTTTATGATCTTGGAGATGTTTTCCAACCAAAATGATTCTGTGATTCTGTGAATACTGATGTTCTGATGCAGAATCACTATCTGTGCCTTTCTGCATTGGTTCAGTAGTGCCTGTGGATGCTGCAGAGCTGGAGAAGGTGCTGTTGAAATGCCAACTCCCAGCAGGGAGTTCTGCAGAAAAGTTGTGCTCATTTGGGTCATTGAGATTGCACCAGCAATCCTTCTCCTCTTTCCTGTCGCTTTTGTGTCATGCTGGTCCTCCCAGCAGTGCTTGTGGTGGGACTACACTGTGTGGCAGCAAAGCATCTTAACTTCTGCAATAGAAATTGTCCTGTGGCGGTTTCCATGTGACAGGAGTGAATTGCTGGCAGTGGTTAGTTTGGTGCTGTGGCCATGGGACATATTTGAGGTGTTTCTCACAGGGTACCTCTGTTTCTGCCATAATTATTTAACTTTACATCCTCTGTCGGGAGCTGCAGCCCTTTCTTACATCCCAGAAATACACGTGCTTCAGTTTTGGACTGCAGCCCTTCTGTGTCAGTGCTTCCGCCCCAAGAGCGTGGCTCAGACTGACTGAGGCATGGCTGTTGCTTCTCCTTCCAGCATCCTGTCTCTCTTTCCCAGAACAACATCTGTAGACCTCTAAATTTTGGGTGGTGCTTCAGTGCTGTCCCTCCCTGCTCCTGGGGTCACCTGCTTGCTGCTGGAGTCCTGAGGAGCCCTGCTCTGGGTGAGGCTCTGGAGGAGACAGGAGCAGGGCTGTCAGGAGCTGCTTCTTGCCCAGCTCTGACGGAGCCTTCAGAGCAGCAAATCCCTGTGCTGGTATGACATTTACATGCCAGACTCAATTACAGTGAGGAGAGAGTTTAAAATGAGGCTTTTGTCTAAGGTGCAGTATTTTGGCAGCAATTAGCTCTGAACTTTATCATTTTCCCCAAGGTAGACATGAGAGTGATCAGTTGTGCCTGAGAAGCTGCTCTGTGGTGGGAGGCAGGGAGGAAGCAAAGTGTGCACACACTGCAGGCCGTAGTGTCTGGTGCAACTTTGCTTCAACATCCCTCTGTGTCTGAGAACTCTGGGGAATGGTTTAGGAGTGTTTGTGTGACCAGAGCCTCCGCTGGTGTTTCTCAGTGCTGTGATCTGGGATTCCATGCCAGCCTTGCTCGGACCTTCAGGACATACCTGTCTGCTGAGTACAACCTGGAAACCTCCCGCCACGAGGGCCTGGACATCATTGAGAACGCTGTGGACAACCTGGATGCTCGGAGTGACAAGCACACCATCATGGACATGTGCAACCAGGTCTTCTGCCCACCACTGAAGTTCGAGTTCCAGCCACACATGGGGGACGAGGTAACGTGCTCACCTGTGGGGCTGCAGAGGAGCCTGGCCTGGCCTGGCCTCCCCTCCTCTAAACCATCACTGTTCCTGACTCTTTATCCCTCCATGCT
Source organism: Hafferia zeledoni (assembly GCA_035583235.1). NCBI lineage: Eukaryota > Metazoa > Chordata > Aves > Passeriformes > Thamnophilidae > Hafferia > Hafferia zeledoni. The sequence continues at coordinate 516,903 of JAWWEV010000024.1, forward strand.
GCCTTCACACACTGCTGTTCACATTTCCTTTCCTAATGAGACTCTTGGCTCATTAGGGCTCCTCCTTTCAGGCTGCCTCTTGCTCTGTGTTTCTCCCAATTAGGGAGCCTAATTTGGCTCTCTCTGCCCCACAGATCTGTCCAGCAGAGCTTTGATTTACCTCCTGTATTTGGGAGATGGCAGAGGGAGGGGTAGAAAATACTTGGTGCTGGCCAAGGTCCAGGGCACTGCAGGTGGGAAACAAGAGACTGCCAGGAGTCTGTGGGGGCTGGAGGGAGTTGTGTGGGTATGGAAATGTGTGTCTGGGGCACGTGTGACCCACAGAATGTCTCCTGTGTCAGGTGTGCCAGGTGAGCGCCCAGCAGCCAGTGCAGACCGAGCTGCTGATGAGGTACCACCAGCTGCAGTCACGCCTGGCCACCCTCAAGATCGAGAACGAGGAGGTGAGAGGGGTTTGGCTTTGTGGGCAGCAGCGTCGAGCCTTTCTCCCATCGTGTGGGGTTTCCTGGTGTGCTCAGGAGTGGAGCCCCTCCAGACCAGAGCTGGCAGTGCCCACAGGCCATGCCAGTGCAAGCCCAGGGCTCAGGAGCCTGTTGGCCAGCTGCTTTGGCTCAGGGTGTGTCCCCTCCCCAGTCTGCCTCAAACCCACGCTGTCCTGTCTCCAATAGGTGCGCAAAACGCTGGATGCCACCATGCAGACCTTGCAGGACATGCTGACAGTGGAAGATTTTGATGTTTCAGATGCCTTCCAGCACAGCCGCTCCACTGAGTCGGTCAAATCGGCTGCGTCCGAGACCTACATGAGCAAAATCAACATCGCCAAGAGGAGAGCCAACCAGCAGGAGACCGAAATGTTCTATTTCTCAGTGAGTCTCAGCCCAGGCCATACGGACATGAAACACTAATTGCCAGGGCTGAGGCCCAGTTAAGTGCTCATTAATGAAGAGCAAGAACCAATTCAGTCTCTTCAAGTGCTTGTCTTTTGTCAGGTTTGGGTCTGGGATGCGTTTCAGTGCAATCAGTGGCAAGGCAGCACACAGGGACTGACAGTCCAGTGCTTACCTCATTCTTCTCTTTGAAGGAACAGCTGGAGTGACCAGTTGTGACCAAAAACCTACCGAGTGCCATAGGAGAGGCTCAGAGCAGGGTGCAGACTCCAGCTCTATGTCACCATCCAGGGAATCTTCCTGGAGGCCCTCAGGACTGTGAACTATCAATCAGGCCCTCCCTCTCTGGGCTACACAGCTGGAACTTGCTCTTGACCCATGGATCCCACTTGCATCCTTGGCTGTGGTGCTGGGTTGTGGAGTGTGTGCCAGGAGAGGGGCTGTGTATGTCTGCCCTGCTCCTATGCTGCAATCCCAGGCAGAGCTGAGGTCTCTGTTCTGGTGCCTGAAATACAAGGAATAGCCATGAGTTCAACAGAGTGACTCTCGTTTCAGCGTGAGCCATAGCCTACAGTTAACAGCATCTTGTGATGTATTATGTATGTATAGAAAAGCTTCTAGTTCCTCTTAATAGTAGTAGTATTCCAAATCAGGGGGTAGAGACATTGCAATGTTAATTTGGAGTTGTGCTTGTGATTGTTTTAATGCTTTTTGCAGAAATTTGACGTTTTCCGTCCTCTGTCTTTTGTTTTCTGTCTCTGTCTTCCTCACTCCTCTTACCTGTATGATGCCCTGCTCTGGAGTGTTCCCAGGTGTCCGACAGCCTCACAGTGGAATGGGAGGTTGTGCTGCACAGACATGAAGCACCTGACAGTCCCTACCCTGGGAGAGCTCAGGCTCTGGGAGTTCTCACTCAGCATTGCTGGTTGGCAGTGCAGGGAAAGCCTCTTTGATTTCCCAGGCCATTCCCAGAAGCCTGACAAAAGAAAGCCAGCTTTGAACTCTTTTCTTTGGCCCACCCTGCGTTCCCAGGCAGGAGGTGCAGCACCAAGGAGACTGGGCTAATAAGATCATCAGGCCAGTGGCTGGAGCAGGGAGAAGTGATTAGACTCTGCTCAGCCCTGTGGCACAGCTGCCTCAGAGCCTGACAGACTCCTGAGCCCCCTCTGGCAGTCCCAGTCCTCCTCTGGCAGGCCCCAGGCAACAGTGAACATCAATTATGGGCTGTGTTGCTTAAACCACCTTGTTTGGTTTTTAATTCCAGAAATTTAAGGAGTATCTGAATGGAAGTAATCTCATCACAAAGCTCCAGGCTAAACATGACCTTCTGAAGCAGACTCTGGGAGAAGGTGAGTCGGGGTCAGATCTGGGGAGGATCCTCCCATCTCCTGAGAGGGTTTAAACCAGTTGTCATCTGTCAGCCTCACCTCTGTGTGTTCTCCACAGTGACTGATGGTTCTGTGCCTGGCTGCTGTTCAGGTTAACCAGTGACGTGCAAAATCATGATTTCCTTGGAATATTACTCCTCCCACCTGTGCTGGAGTGCTGAGTTACTTCTCCAGCAGCAGAGATTCCCACCCGTACCCACTCTTTGCCTCTTCCCTTCCTGTCCCACTTCTCCCCTTCTCCCACTCTTACTGCAGCCCTGACACAGGTATTTCCTTGCCCCTGATGCTCTGTCATGGATTTGCAGCACCACTGCTGATTTAACAGGCCCCTTGACCCCGGCCATGAATTTTTTTAGACTTGTCCTAAACAAGAACTGCAAGGACATCCTTGTCTTTGAACAGATTTTTCCATGGGAGACTTTTATTCCCCCATATAATCTTACCAGTGTGGTTCAAAGCACATGCACATAGACAGGCTCCACACAACAGAGGGGCAGTGAGTGGCTTCAGATGTGCCCCACCACTGCTCAGTGATGCCACCACGGCCCTGGGAAAAGGTTTTAGTTCTTTAAGGGGTCTAAACCATAATGAAGATGGAGATGAGTCGATGTCTTGATTCTCCAACAGGACAGAATATATTTAAATTAAAACACACAAATGGTCTATGGCCTTATTTTAACAGTACAAAAATGGACTTTTAATCTCAGAGTAAACCAACTAAATAATAGATTATTGTCAGCTGTTTTGCCAAACATGTTTTCTTTGCCAAAATCCACCTTCTAGTTAGATCCTGTGGTGTGTTCCACTCGGTGACCATGGAGCCAAGTCAGACACAAACTGTGAGCACAGGGAATGCTTAAGGGCATGGACACAGGGCCAGGGTACAGCACTGAGGCTTCTGCTGGCTGGGACAAGAAGCGAGGAATCTGAGGAAGGTTTCTTTGCTGCCATCCTGGTCTCTCCCCCCAAACCACACTGTTGCTGTGCTCAGGAGGCACATGCAGGGTCATGCTCTGGAGCTGTGCAGAACCAGCTGTGGAAGATCCTCACATGAAGCTCTCTGAGCTTCTCCCAGGCCATGGGATTGTTCTGCTCTGTAGGCATTCAGCAAATATTTAGCCCAGAAATACCAAATGCTGCGTTTCAGTGTGAGCTGATTCTTGTTAGGAAGGAGTCTGGATTTGCAAGCCACTCGTGGAGTTCTTTGCTGTTTCAGTGAGGAATTGGCTGCCAGCTTGCTTTCTGCAGGTGCCAAGGGAGAGCAGGAAGGAGGCCTGTGGAGCCAAATGCTTCCTTTTATGTGCCTTAGCAAAGGAAGAATAACTCAGCTTTCTTGGCCCTGGGAGACAGGCACAAACAGCATGTAAAATTAGTTTAGTTTTTTCCAGTGAATTGACAAATACTGTAAGAATTGAACAGATCTAATCAGCAGGGATCTGCTGGCGTTTATATGGGATCCAAGCACTAAAACTACGCAAAGGGAACGGGAATATTGACAGCCAGAACAGAGTCTGCTTGAAGCTGATTAGATGGGCTGTTATCTCCCAGGAGAAGGGGAGCTGAGTACTCTGCTGCATTCAGGTGCTGTTTGTGGCCCTCCAGGAGTCAGTTGGATGATCTCAGCGGCCTCCCTGGGGCTCCAGTGCTTCTCAGGCTGCCCAGTTCCTGCTGGGGCTATGCCAGTCCCAACTGGTGCCCAGGAGCCCACAGTGTGGGCCTGTAGTGCTAATGCATATGGGCAGGGTGGGCTTCACATGGCAAAGGAACTGCTGATGTCTGTGGGAACTGCAGCCCCTTTCCCTCTTCTGTGACTGACTGCTGGATTTCTAAGCTGTCTTTTAGTGCTGGGGGCTTGTGTAGCACCAGCTGGGCACCTCCCCTCCCCAAATTCAGCTTCTCTCTGCCTGAAGGCGTTACCTTGGGGTGTAGGAAGCAGCAGTGAGGGTGTGAGCACCTGTGCAGGTGTGCTGTGCCAGTCCTGTGGTGGTGGCTGGTGTGGAGAGTTGATGGGAATTTGTGTTTCTTACAGGTGAAAGAGCTGAGTGCGGTACAACCAGGTGAGCATTTTCTTTCCTCTCATCTGTTCCTGGGGAGGGCTGGCACTGGCAGGAGTGGGCTGTGGGAAGGGGGGTTGCTTTGCTACTGGTGCAGCCTGGTGGGATTGAGAATTTCCACCTCCAGCTCCCTGTGCTGGCAGGCTGCTGGTCCCTGTGCCCCACATCCTGCTTCCCAGCTGCATGGCCTGGAGTGCCTGGATGAGGGGGATGACTGGCAGGCCCTTGGTTCTGCTGCAGTGGGTTTCTGGCTGGCTGGCTCTGCCATGCCTGGACGTACCATGTCAGCCCTGGAGCGTGGCTGAGATCGGGTTGTGTTCAGACAGGGCGACACGAGGGTGTCCACCCACTCCTTGCCATCCCTCTTCATCTGAGCACTTTGATATGTCCCTGAAAGTCTCTTCCAGCTCTGGCTGCTTTGCCTGGGAGTGCAGAGTGAGCTTGTGTCACAGACTTATCCCTCTACAGCAGGAGATTGTGCTGGGCTGAATGTGGCAGGAAGGAGGCTTTGATCTGTGTCCAGTCCATGAAACATCTCCATGGAGCTCCAGTGGCTTGCTAGGAGTGTACTGGTGTTCTGACAGCAAGACACGGACAAGCAAAGCCTCCAAACAGCTACTCAGAACATGCACAGCTTCTCTGTGTGTAACCTTGTTCCACCCTTGTTTCAGTGTTTAATAGAATTTACAATATGAGTGAAAAAAAACCCATTCCCTGCTAGGAATGGTGGAGCAGATGGTGCAGCCTGGGCTGCCTTGCCAGACAGGAAGGAGGCTCCTTGTGCCACAGGTGCCAGGCCCGGTGGCATCAGGGCATCAGGACAGAGAGGGGCTGTCAGGACAAGTGGTACCTTCAGAGTGTGGGGCTGTGCAGTGTGTCCCTGTCCTGGAGCGCTCTGAGCAGCTCCCGTGGCTGTGCTCCACGTCCCTGTTGGATCCTCTGCCACAGCAGCTGCCCCTCGCTGCCATCTCTGCCATCTCTGCTCCTCGGTGGGTCCCAGGGAGCTGCCCTGCTCCCCAAAGCCTGAGTGCCCGGGGGATGCAGACCTGGCTGGGGGCTGTTCGAGGCAGGGCTGCTCCAGAGGGAGCAGTGGGGCCCTCCAATGGGCAGCAGCCACCTCTGCCCCTCAGCTGCCACTCAGAGGAGCGTTTAGAAGCTCTGGGAGTGTAAGTAAAGTTGCTTAATTAGAGCCATCTGATTAAGGAACCAGCAGACCCCAGTTGTCACCTTTGCATTGAGCTTTGTGTAAATTGTCTGTGTCCGTCCCACTGCTCTGTGGGAACTCCTGCATGTACCTCCCAGCTCCTGGCTCTGTGTGGGTGTGCAGTTGTGTTCTCTCCTCTGCAGACATCGGTACAGCCTGGGGCAGAGGGCAGGGCACAAACCCATTGGGGATTTTGTGGTGGTTTTCTCCCTTTTCTAGGTCGAGTCTCTAAATGTCCCTCATTATCTGAAGGAATCAGACTGGGAATAGCATTAATGAGAGCAGCCCTCCAAAGCCCTGAGCACTGCACTGAAACCAGCACAGGTTTCCCTGACCTCATTTCCAGCAGCGATGGGTGTTACTCTGGCTGGATCTCAGCAGGGTCTCAGGGGTCTGTCTCTGTCCCTGACAGGCCCAATGATCCCTGGTAAGGAGAGGGTCATTCCCATCCTTGGGAATCTCAAACAGAGCTTAGACAGAGGAAGGTGGAGGTGTTCCCACTATTCACTTTCTGTGAGAAGAGTGAGATCCATTTAGCAACAAATGGGAATACTTCAGCATTTTCCAAGCGTAGCTGTGGTTTATTTTGGATATATCAGGGAATGAGTTGAACTCCCCAGTTGTTCTTGAAGCCTTTTCAGCTAAGGGAGTGTTGTGCTGTTGGAGGAAGGAGGCAGAATCCTGCTGAGCACCTGTGCCCTCTGTTCCCACAGGGCAGTGTGGGATGCAGTGTGAGCAGCTGCAGGGCACGTGTTGCTGTGTGTCCAGTCCTCACAGAGGGATTTTTTATTTCTTAGGCTCAACCATAACCTTTGAGATCTCACCCTGTCATTGCATTTATGTTGGTGTTTTGTTGACTTGTTTTGTTCCATTTTCTCCCAGGCCCCCATGTCTTCCCCCTAAGCCACAGAAAATGAGGAGACCTAGGCCTCTCTCAGTCTATAACCATAAACTCTTTAACGGCAATATGGAAACGTTCATTAAGGTACTTGCTGGCTGGCAGTGGGAGTGTCTGTGGATGCTGGGAGTGCAACAGTGGCTCTCCTGTCCTGGCTGCTCGCCATCCTCAGGGGTCCCTCTGGCTCCTGCACCCAGCAGCGTGGCCGGCACGGCTTTGCCTCGGGAACGGTGCCTCTTCGAAGCTCCCCTTGAGCATTCCCTGTCCCGTCACCTGCATGTCCTGGGCCAGAGCAGCAGTGAGGGTGGCCACAGGCCCTGTGTGGTGCAAGACTGTCCTGGCTGAGTGTCCCCATCATCCTGCTGCTTCTACCTGACCTGGAAAGGAAGATCAGACAAGTTCAGCCCAGCTCTCCTTTCCCTTTTTCCACACATTTTTGGTGGTCATCTGTCCTCATGCCTGAGAAGGAAGATAAAATTACTTCTAAGCCCCCAGAAAGTGTCTCGCAGTTGTAAGGACTGACAGCCTTGGATGGAAGTCCTGCTGTGTGGGTGGCCATGTGGGAGGGCAGGCAGGAGACCCTCAGCCTTACACAAAATAATAACCAGCCCAGCTGGCACATCTTGCACAGCTTAGGGTTTACTGGGGTCTGAAGGGCCCTTTCCGTGGCCTGGAGAGGGGGTGACCTGGAGGGAGGACAGGCAAGAGCTGTGTCAGTGCAGAGCCACCATCCTCTGGGAGGCCATGGCCTGGAAATGCCCCAGGAGAGAGAACCCAGTGGCCCACGTCCCTGTGGATGTGGCATTTATCCCAAAGGATTCCTCCAGCAGTCTCTAAACCCAGCCCTTTGCTATGGCCTGACTGTGGGAAGGGTTTCCAAAGGCAGCTGTGATGTTCCACTTGCAGAATGTTTAATCCTGTGCTGGAGAAAGCTGTAGTGAAAACAGTGTAGGAAGCAGTAATGACCAACTGTTGGATTAGGTGACTAATAGGCATCACCCAGGTCAGGTTCATTCCCTGAGGCTCAGCCACGTTCCCAAGGGCAGTGTCTGTCACAGCACCGCAGCATGGGGAGTGCAGCCCCGCTGGCAAAGCCGCTAATCCCTTTAGCATTTGGGATTACTCTTGACTTAAACTGGTTTTTAGAAAAGTAATGCTCATTAAAGCCCAGCCTGTTCAGCCCTGAGGAGAAGGAATTACCTGTTCTAGAAATCTATCTGAGCAGGGGGGTGTTCCTGCCAGCAGAGACTCCTGGGATCTATGGCCCCATAGGCAGCAGGGCTGTGGGTGGCTGCCTGCTGTCCCCCAGGCTTCCCAGTGCTCTGGTGGCCACCCCATGTCACACAGTGCCCCATGGCTGCCAGGTGTCCCTACACTACGGCAGCTGTCCCTGAGCCTCACCTTGTCCTTGTGCTCCTGGGAATGCCACAGGTTCAGGGAGGGGGCAGATCCAAGAGGCTGTCCCTGCAGGTTGCCGAGGCTGTGGTGCAGAGTGCCAAAGGGTTTGGGAGGGAGGGTGGACACCCTAAAGGCCTGGATTGGCCCTTGCTAAGCTGCTGTTGCACCTGAGCATTCACAGCGTCCAAAAGACATGCTTACCTCTAACTGAACTTATCCTTGCTTAATCTGTTCTCTTTTCCCCACTCTGCTGCTTTTTTGTGTGCTCAGAGGAAGGAGGAATGCACGAACAAGGAATCAGGTATTTACCAGATGCCTGTCTGTGAGATGGAGGGAATTGCCCAGAGATGCCACTATGCTCTGCTGGAAAAACAACCAGAGCCCCAAAAGGAAATATGTGTCCATCTGGGCTACCAGACACCACCCTCATTCCCCTTGAGCCCCTGCCACGAGGGGCTGGGGAGAAACCACTTTGAAATAAAAGCCGAAACTCATCTCTGGTTCAGACTAGGCACATCATTGCATACACAGTGGGTTTTTTAGCACCTGCTGACCATGGCTCATTCCTTCAGTGGAAATACTGTTGTAAGCTCTGTTACTGGGAGCTTATTCCATCAGCCAGGTATAGCACAAGTTTTATTTCAGCTCAGCATTCCACCTTTGCAATGCAATAGCTGTGATCCCTTGCAGCAGTCCCCTGTCTGAGCCAGACAGGGAGCAGCAGTTTCACACACCTTTAGTGACAGCTTTTTTGTGCATTATTGGCTGCACACAGTATCCTCAGCACTTTTTGATGGCTCCAAGCGTGTAACATCTCATTTCCTCACCTGTCCTCTTACTAAACTCCATGGCACTGATTTTCAAATCCTGGTTTTACAGTCTTTAATGTATTTCCTGTTTCAAATCCTGGTTTTACAGTCTTTAATGCATTTCCTGTTGTTTGTTAGCAATAAACCAGTAATTTTTTCCTTTTCTTTTCCTGAAGGATTCGGGACAGGCCATTCCACTTGTTGTAGAAAGCTGCATCCGCTACATCAATCTGTATGGTGAGTTGACTCAGTACATCCACAGAAACCTTCTGGCCAGGAATGAAGTACTTGAGAGAGCAGTGAGATCCAGCAGAAGTTCCTGGGGCTGCCTGCAGCCCCTGCTCCATGGACTTGGGTTGGAATTCCAAGACCACTGGCTGTGATGCAGCATTGGATTACTCACCAATATTTAGGTCTTGTTAGCACTTACCCAGGTTAAATTGTTTGCTCAGGCAATAAGCCCTTTCAGCCCCTTAATCTGGGGTTCTTGCTTGGAACATATGAGCAGAAGTGAACAACATTGGACTGTCCATGCTTGCTCCAGCCTCTCTGGTGCACCAACTCCTGGGCTCTGCTGTTGTAACCAGCAGGTACTGCCCAACAGTTCCAAATATATCTCCTAAAGTGGTGTTCTCTTCCAGGCCTCCAGCAGCAGGGCATCTTCAGAGTCCCTGGCTCCCAGGTGGAAGTCAACGACATCAAGAACTCATTTGAGAGAGGTGTGTAGCCAGGCTGGGCAGGTGCAGCAGGGTGGTGTGTCTGAGCAGGGATCCTTGGTGGGAGCTGGTGTGTGCTGGGTGCATTAGCCATGGTGTGAAAGCCTGTGTAAAGCCCTTTCTGCTGTGAGACATGAGGAGCTTTTATCCCTTCTGGGTTTCTCAATATTGTGTCTTTGGCAGTAACCGAGAGTCCCCCAGGGAAGGAGTATGAAAAATTAGGGGTAGGTGCAGAGATCTCTTCCACAGTCATTGAGAACGAGAGCCATAACACATTTGGTTGGGGGATCCTTCTTCCTCCTCAGCAGTTTACCAGGGAGGAGCAGCATTCCCACCTGTACCTGGTGGCAGTGCTGGCTGTGGAGGTGCCAGTGATTCTGGTGAGAACATCACACTGGAGGTGCCAGGCTGGTGAGAGGGGGCAGAGCAGTCCTGCTGTCCCGAGTGGAGAGGAACTGTGACAGGGACAGCCCAGGTGGGAATGGTGGCCTTCATCCTTGAGCAGCATCAGAAAGATCAGGGTGAAGGTGGCCAGGCCAATGGGTAAGGCAGTGGTGGAATTGTCAGACTGGAGGATTTGCACATACAATTTAAGAGGAATTGGTATCTAAATCCCTTGGGCATTGAAAGCCTTCCATAGATCCAAGTCAGTACAATGCTTTCTAGAACTGTTGGGTGTAATTCACTGTTGGGTGTAAGCTTCTCCCCTCGGGCTCTCATCCACCATTGCTCAGACCTGCACAGCTCTCTGGGCTGGTGCTGTAAATGCAAAATGCACTTTGCTGGAAATCCAAAGGAGAGATGATCAGGATCATCAGCATCCTCAGGAAAGGTTTGAAATGCCCACACTGAACTGGTTTTCAGGAACCATTCAGCATTGCTGTTGCACACAAGGAGGGTTTCTGAACCCTGTGGAATGTGGGGGTTCCTCTGAGTGAGGAAAAAAACATTTGCTGTGTTAGTCCAGCTTGATGGTGATATTGGACATAAAGCTTCTTCTGTGGACAGGTGAAGATCCCCTTGCTGATGATCAGAATGAACGGGACATTAACTCAGTGGCTGGAGTCTTGAAGCTTTATTTCCGAGGACTGGAAAACCCTCTCTTTCCTAAGGAAAGGTTTCAAGATCTGATATCTACCATAAGTAAGTACATGTGACAGCTCTTCATGGAGAACAGGGTGGGAGAAGAGAAGCACTAAAAGCATCTACACCTGAGTCTTGCAGACAAGGATTTGTGCTGTGAGGAGGGCGGCAGGTGGGCAGTGGGAGTTGTTAGGAAAGGACATCAAGGCTGTGCATGGAGGGAGAGGGGAAACATCTCCCTATGGCTCTAGTGAATTCTTCCCAACATCAGGAGGATCCCCAGAGCTGTCTCCAAGCTTAGGCCAGGGGGCTGCACATGCAGCCAGCCCGTACCCCCATTTGAAGGTTGCACAAGGGGTCATTAACTGTGGCTGTGCAGTGAGTATGCCAGACTAAGCAGGGTGAAGAACGTTTCCTTTTGCTCCTGGGGGACTGCTGAGGGTTTGTGTAGAAGGTCCTCAAAGGCACATGGGCAATAAATGGGTCAAAAGGCCCTTTGTCAGCAGAGTCCCTGCAGGGCTGTGCCCGTGTGTGCAGTGATGGTGGTTGTGCCATTTATTCCCCACTTAGAGCCAGTCACAATGTTTCACTCACTCAGAAAGGCAAGTGCCTCCAAAGTTTGTTCCTCTGTGTTTCAGAACAGGTATCTATTGTCAATGGTGTTTATCCAGTTTGTATTTATTTGTTGGGGTGTTTTTCACAAACATTCTCTCAGTAAAACCAAACTGAAGAAGGAGAGAACCCAGCAGGCAATAGCGGGATAAATCCATTCCTGAAATGGAAAAATTCCCCAAATGAAATATTATAATGCTTTTCATCTTGATACTGAAGCCAAATTTCACTCAGAATTGCAAGCAAATGGCAGTGCATCTACATGTTGTCAGTGATATTTATTGCCATTAGCAAATGGCAGAGTTTGAGCCAGCACAAGCCCCTCTGTGTGATCCACCCACTCCAGGAAAGCTCTGGGGCTTGTCCTCTGCTTCCTGTGCAGCAGCAGCCTCAGGGTTAACTCTACAGAACACACAGATCGTGCAGGGCAGGGCAGCCCTGAGTCACTCTCCTTCCCATGGGAGGGAGCAGGTTTCTGACAGCAGCTCTGGGCTCTCTGCATCCCTGTGGAGAGAAGTGAATCCAAAAGTGTTGGCTCAGCACTGGTTCAGTTAATCTATTTCGTAGGAATTTCTACTTCCTTTTAAGAGCAGTGGGAGATGGGAGTGGAAGGGCTCAGAATGACCCAGTGCATAAACCAGAAGAGTAACATGAATAAAAACCTCATTTAAAAATCTGCCCTAGAAAATGAAGCAGTGCTCCATTTCCAGTGCAACACTGACTCAGGCTTTTGAAGAACAGAGGAGCTGTTGAGGAATGAACTAAATAATGCATAAACACTTATTTCAAAAATAAATCCATAGAAATGTCTTTATTTGCTGTTTATACTGAATCTGAATGTATGAATCCCTCTGTGGAGGACCACTGTGCCCCATTCTCTGCTTGCACCTTAATGCCAAACCCATGGATCACGTCTGGAGACAGACTGATGTTTTCCTCTCTTACTTGCTCCTCTCTTGATCTGGAACAAGTCCCTCTGGTGCCATGCTGTCTGGTCCTGAGAAGATTTTTAGGGGTGTGTTTTCTCTCTGTGTGTTCCAGAAATCGAAAACCCTGCTGAGAGAGTGCACCAGATCCAGCAGATTGTTGTGACTCTGCCTCGGGCTGTCATCGTGGTCATGAGATACCTCTTTGCTTTCCTGAACCAGTGAGTCTGTTTTCCTCTCTCACCGAGCTTTTCCTTGCCCTCCCCTTAGTCTGGGCTTCCCTGTCCTTGGTGCACCTCTCTGGTGCTGCTGTGGGGAGCCGTGTTTGGTTCGTGCCTGGCCTCGTGGGGCTGTGGCTGTGTGCTCGGGGCAGGGACAGCCCCTGGGCAGGGACAGCCCCTGGGCAGGGGGTGGTGGTGCTGGTGGTTTCTGGGTCAGTGGGAACGCTGGCACTGCAGCCCCCTCACCATGTGCCTGCAGCCTGTCGCAGTACAGCGATGAGAACATGATGGATCCCTACAACCTGGCCATCTGCTTCGGGCCCACGCTGATGCACATCCCCGACGGGCAGGATCCGGTGTCCTGCCAGGCACACGTCAATGAGGTCATCAAAACCATCATCATTCACCACGAGGGCATCTTCCCCAGCCACCGAGAGCTGGAAGGGCCCGTCTACGAGAAGTGCATGACTGGAGGGGAGGAGTACTGGTAAGGCTCTCTGCAGGGGTCTGGGGTACAACCACCTTCATCAGGCCAAGAGGCTCTTACGCACTGAGCCAAGCAGTCCCTACTCATTTGATTTAGTCTTACCAGTTAAACCAGACAGTTTCACCAAGTATTTCTTTTTCTCATGCTGACTTCAGCATTATAAACCTCAGTAAAAATGTTAGGAGAAACTCTTTCCAGTGTAAATACTAATACTGATGGATGATTCTTTCAGCTCTGGATCCACAGAAGTGTATTCAGAGCAAAGCAGAATTTCAGGTCAATTCTGTCCAAATTCCTCCTAGGCTGGAAATTTTGAGTAAAGTCCCATAGTTCCATCATAATTTCCTGGTTGGATGGAATCCCTCAGCCCAAGGTTAATCCAAACATTCCAGTTCCCTTTTTTTCTGGAAGTCTAATCTGGCATTCAGGTTTGGGTTTAACAAACCAGGATTGATAATGCACTTGAACTGATTTCTGTGCAAGTTTTATACATTTCTGAGACCTCACCTTCCCTGACCCTGGTCACCTGCCACCATCCTTCCTGGGGCAGCAGAGGATAAAGTGCTAAAGCTCACTGTGAGTGAGCAAATGGGACATTTAACTTGATGTCACTCTGTGTTTATTTTGCCAAACATGAATAAAGACACAAGAGCAACAGAATATGACATTCCCAATCTGGAGGTTGTGGTGTGGTTGTTTGCTGTTCTCAGAGCAAGTTCAGAGATTTGCTGTGATGTAAAGTGACCATCTCAGTCCTGTGCAAACTCAAACCATAACTTCCAAGTATCTCTGGAGCCAGAGTCTCCCTGACCAAGTCATGTTTGCAGAGTGCCCTGGGAGCAGAGTCTGGCTGGGTGTGTGACAGTGTGGTGTGTTCCCTTGCAGTGACAGCCCCCACAGCGAGCCGGGCACCATCGACGAGGTGGAGCACGACAACGGCACGGAGCCGCACACCAGCGACGATGGTGAGCACGTGTGAGCGGGAGCCAGAGCTGGGTGTGCAGGAGGGCAGCCTGCACTGGGCTGGGACAGGGGCTGGGCGGGCTGAGTGCTGGCAGAGCTGGGCGAGGAGTGTCTGCACTGGGGCTGTGGTGCCAGAGCAGGAGGCAGCACTTCCCACGTGCCAGAGGCAGTGATCGAGAGGGCAGTCTGGGTGAACCTGCTGGCATTGCTCTGGGCAGGGAACACCCAGCCCCGTGGCTCTGTTCCGTGGCAGGGCTTGCTGTGTTGGAAGGGCACTGGGGAGCTGAGCACCTTCTGCCTCCCTGACTGCTGCTGCTGCCTCGGCTCTGTCCTGCCCTGGCAGAGCACGTCCACCCTGAGAGGGCTGCGGGGAGCAGGAAGGGCTCACCTGGCTGGTGCGGCCACACCAGCAGGGAGTGGCACAGGGAAGGGCACACGGGGCTGGGTGACTCCGGGCACAGGGAAAGGCATGTGGGGCTGGGTGACTCGGGGTGGTTCAGGGCATGGGGAAGGGCACGTGGGGCCAGGCAGCTCAGGGCCTGCTCTTGGCTCCAGGCAGGAGCTGACAGGCCTGGCAGAGGAAGGTGAAGGAGCTGCTGTGCAGCCAATTTCACACTTGGGTGGCCACGTTAATGGCTCCAGTTGGGATTTCCGGGTGACTAACTGTGGGGTGAGTGTAGAGGAGAGGAGCAGCTTTATTTTGTGGCTCTAGATATTCCCTCTCCCTCTCATTCTGCACACACTCCCTGCTGGGAGCCCAGCTTTCTCTCAGGGCTGTGGGAGCCCTCCTGGCTGCCTACCAACTCTGTCTGCTCCAGGATGCTCCCACTGATCCTCCTGAGGTGCTCCCAGACACTCTGCCCTCTTATGAGGGTTGCTTAAGGTGGGGAATCTGAGTCTGCTGAAGTGGCTTGGCCTGGCCCAGATGGGGCTGGAATGGGGCAGGGGTCTGATGTAGTATCTCCCATGACCTCCCCTGGTGTCCCCTGCTCTGTGTGAGTTTGCATTGGGTCACACCCTGGTGGCTGCTGAGCCCTTCGTCAGTGACAGAGCACAGCAAGTTTTGATGTTTAATGAGAACGTGGCAGATCTGGAGGAACTGAGTGGGTTTGCCCTGTTTGGTTTGGCTTTGTCATCGCCTGTCTGCCGGTGTCCAGGTGGGGATTACAATGATCAGGTATCTCAGATAATCAGGGCATGTTAACACTTGCTGGCTGGCTCTGGCAGTGGCAGGGGTGGCTGAGGTGGCAGCACTCTGCTTTGTCACCCCTGCCTTGGAGCAGAGTGAGGGGGAGTGTGGGTCACTCCGGGCACTGTGGAGAGAGACGCTGTTGCTGCTGCTTTGCAGTTGTTGCGGTGGTTTCTCTGGGAATCGGTGCTCCCAGCTGGAAGTAGATCTGCAGAGGAGCCAGGCTCTTCCATGTGCTCCTCAGCGCCAACAGGCTTCTCATTGGGTGCCCCAACAGCTCCTGCTGTAATGCCTTTTCCAGGGGCTTAAAGGACCCTGGTGTGCTCACAACGTTCCAAAGAGAAGTCCTGCCTCAGCCCTTTTGAATTTCAGGCCCTGAGCTCCCAGTTTGTGAGGCTTGGGTGTTTGGTAGAGCTACAGTGGGAACAGTGGGGAAGCACGAGGTGGTGCTGCAGATGAGGGTGCAGAGCAGCTGCGTGGCTGGAGCCGGTGTCATCGTTTCCATGGGGACCCCCAAAGGGGCATTAGTTGCTCATCAATAATTCAGGCTAAACTGTCTCCAGGATAAGGAACAAAGAGAAGGTAAGTGGGGTTTGATCATACAGCATCTGACACAGCTTGATGAGATCCCAGGCTGGTGGATAATGGGATTCTGTAACCAAAGGCAGAAAATGGGAGTGCGGGTGAGAATGCCATATGCACTCAGGGAGATTCCAACTGCTCCCCATCTGGTTTGTAGCTGTTGGTAAGTGCTGGTAGTTTGTGAGCCTGTGAGAAATCCCAGGAAGGCTGGAACAGCAATAAGAATTACCAGTCTGAAAATAAGCAGGTTTGTGCTCAGTGTGAGACACTCTGGGGATGCTGGGCAGCAGCAGCACTGCTGCTCTGCTGAGATGGCTCCCTAGGGTTTAACTTTCCTCATGACACCTGAGCTGAGCTGTTCTCTCACTGTGTCTCTCCCGTGCAGAGGTGGAGCAGATTGAAGCCATAGCCAAGTTTGACTACATCGGACGGTCTCCACGGGAGCTCTCCTTCAAGAAAGGGGCCTCTCTGCTGCTGTACCATCGGGCATCAGAAGACTGGTGGGAAGGGAGACACAATGGGGTGGATGGGCTCATCCCCCACCAGTACATTGTGGTGCAAGACATGTGAGTAAAGTGATGAGGGTTGATCCAGGGTGTTAAAATCATGTACCTGCACAAAGTCCACTTCAGCCACCTAAAATAATTGGTCAGATTTTTCAAGGTTTAATGACTTCGTTGAGAAATCTGAGCCTGTTCTCATCTCCGTATATTGGCTCTGATTGTTCCTCTTTCAGAGTGATAAAGCCAAGCTCTAAACACTGTACTTCAGTGTGCCTGGATCCATCTCTCACTGACTCCCCAGGGTGGTGTGACCCAGGCTTACCACTGGCCTTCCCCTTGTAAGTGGTGACCTGGACTGTCCAGTGCCCACCTGGCCTGTGAGCAAAACCCAGGGCCCTTTCCAGGTGCTGCTTCTCTTACAAGTACTGTACCTGGAGTCACTGCAATGGCAGCCACAGTACAGGGGACGTGGAGATAGGATGGGAGCCGATTCCAAGCTCCCAGTGAAGTGATAGCCTTGATCCAGCCCTTTGTTAACAAAGTCTGGAGCAGCTGGAGTGGGAATGTTCAGATCCATGTGGCAGCTGGGCCCTGGCTCTCCCTGGGGACACAGCCCTGTCACTGATGGGGTCTCCTTTCCCTAGGGATGACGCGTTCTCTGACAGCCTGAGCCAGAAGGCAGACAGCGAGGCAAGCAGTGGGCCACTGCTGGACGATAAAGCCTCCTCCAAGAACGACATCCAGTCTCCAACAGATCATATCATGGACTATGGCTTCGGGGGAGTGATGGGCAGGTAGGGAAACTCAGTTTCTGGGGAGCAATGGAGCTGGTCACCATCACATATGGGGACAGTTGGTGTGTGGGGTAGGGCAGGATGGAAGGGGAGGGTCTAGTAAGCACGGCAGGATAAGCTGAGCACAGAGGGGGTCCATGTGCATTGCTGATGGAGATTTAACATGTACAGAGGGTGCAACAGGGCTCTGAGCAACCTGGTCCAGTGGGAGGTGTCCCTGCTCATGGCAGGGGATTGGAACCAGATGATCCTTAAAGACCAACCAAAACCATTCTGGGATTCTGTGACTCAGTGCTGTCACTTTCTTGGTACTGGCTCAAATGTCTGTTTTCCCTCTTGCCTGAGTCTTATGGAGCCGAAAGGCTCGAGTTTGGTCTGAGCTGAGCTCAGAGCTGAGCGATTGCAGGCTGTGCTGGGCTAATGGGTGGTGACTGCTGTGCTGGATCCTTTGCAGGGTGAGGCTGAGGTCTGACGGCGCTGCCATCCCTCGGCGCCGCAGCGGGGGGGACACGCACAGCCCGCCCCGGGGCATGGGGCCCGGCATAGACACCCCTCCCCGAGCAGCAGCCTGCCCCAGCAGCCCCCACAAGATCCCCCTCAACAGGGGCAGGATCGAGAGCCCTGAGAAGCGCAGGATGGCGACGTTCGGCAGCGCGGGCAGCATCAACTTCCCCGACAGGAAGGTCTTGGCTGATGGGCACCCCCTGAGGTCGACCTGCGGGTCCACCCGGCACAGCAGCCTCGGGGATCAGAAATCTCTGGAAGCAGAAGCTCTTGCTGAGGTAAGAGTGTTGGGAAGGGACAAAAAGACTGAAGGGGGGTGCTCAGAGCCCCTTCGCCTCAGACACTCTGAGTTACGGTGCTGCCATGGAGTAAAGGTTAAAATGAGCAGCCAACAGCTTGTCTGCTGCCCAGCTTACCCTTTGGTGTAATGGAAGATACTGCTCCTCACACAAAGTACCTTCCCAGCAATAGGCAGAAATGTTGGATTCACCTCTGAAATGCACCTGTCTGCACAGGGAGGGAAAAGCCTTATCTCACCTGACACTCCATAAGGAGCTTAGGGAGGAAACTGGATTTGGCGAATCAGAGTTTGACTGATGCTCAGCGTTTGAGGAAAGGTGCTGCAGTTCTGTACTGGCTGTTGCTGCCACCTCAGAATGTGAGTCTGATCCCAGTGTGGGGCCTCCAGCCATGCAGTGCCACTGGTGACCCGTCAGGCCATCGAATCCATGGTGGTTGTTACATTCTTGTGACCCCAACATAACTCCAGGTCCTTCTGTTGCTGGCAGAAAGCCCCAGCCAGGAATCAGTCAGGTTATTCCAAACCTGTTCACATCACAGAGAATGGATCTTTCAAAGAACGGGCTGTGGAATTCTCCAGGACTTCAGGGAGCACCTTGTTCAGGCACAGTCCCCCCCAGTGTGTCTGAGCAGCTGTGATTGGGCTGACATGGGGCTGGGGAGCTGGGAGCTTGTGGACAGGCTGTTCAGTGCCTGCAATTCCAGCAGTTTCCCAGCAGTTTGGTTCATGCCACCCTCTGTCAGGAGCAGCAGCTGTGGGATGGTGGGTGGGACAGCTGCTGGGAAGCTGCAGAAGAGCGGGTCATGCTGTGGCACAGTGCTGACAGCCCCTTGGCATTCACAGGACATCGAGAAGACCATGAGCACGGCGCTGAACGAGCTGCGGGAACTGGAGAGGCAGAACACGGCCAAGCAGGCGCCCGATGTGGTCCTGGACACGCTGGAGCCCATGAAGAACCCGGCAGTGGGCGCTGCCAACTCGGAGCCGGCCAGCCCCCTGCACACCATCCTGATCCGGGACCCCGACGCGGCCATGCGGCGCAGCAGCAGCTCCACCACGGAGATGCTGACCACGTTCAAGCCGGCGCTGTCGGCACGGCTGGCCGGGGCGCAGCTGCGGCCGCCGCCCATGCGGCCGGTGCGGCCCGTGGTGCAGCACCGTTCCAGCAGCAGCAGCAGCTCGGGCGTGGGCAGCCCCGCCGTCACCCCCACCGAGAAGCTCTTCCCCAGCGGCTCTGCCGACAAGTCGGGCACCATGTAGGCTGGGCCGTGTGTGGGGACTGTGGCGGGACAGCCAGGACACGGCAAAACCTCCCCTGGCCGGGCCGGTGGTCGGAGCCCTGCTGCAGGGAAGAACCTCTCCCAAAGGGAACATGTGCATAGACAGGGCCTGGTGCTGTACATACGTGTGTGTGTATGTACATATGTGTGCACACACCCCACCCATGCAGAAACACTTCCCAAGCTTGCAGTCCTATGGCAGGAGGAGGCAGCGGGTCTGTGTGTAAGCACTGGAGAACACATGCTCTCTGTAGGAGTATATATTAAAGTGTACAGAATTCAGTGACTTCTAAAACCAGTAGATTTACCTCAGAAACTGGCTCTGAAATGTCCTCTCTGGAGACACTGGGTTGGGCTGGGTTTCCCAGGCTCTCTGTGCATGTGTGGAGGCCCACACTGCAGCAGCCACGTGTCGAGCAATATGAGGCCACCCTGGAATTCAGTTTCTGCACCTCTTGGCATTGAAAAGAAAAAGGAATGGGGATACAGTGGGGTTTGTTCACTGCTGGGCCCTGGAGAAGAACTGGAAATCCATAAATGATGGTGTGCATCCAGCCAGCTGGAGTCTTTTCAGTCCTGAATCCCAGAGGCCCCAGGCAGCAGGGACAGAGCGAGGTGTGTGCCGTGAGAGGGGACAGTGTGGGGTGTGCTCAGCAGCTCCGCACAGGAGGAGGACGCTGCACTGTGCCGGGGCCGTGGGATGCTGCTTTTCTGGAAGGTCTCAGAGGGAACAAGGACTCGTGACAAACCTGTGGTAAAAGTGTGGAGTAACTTACACAGTTTGGAGATCCTTCATCTCCCTCTCCCTGCATATTTTTCTTTTTTTTTTTATTGAAAAGACAACCCAATGGTCTCTTGACAGTCAGGTCTGAGCAGTGAGGAGGCTTTGGCACCACCACATTCTTCAGTGTGAAGCTGCCCAGCGGCACAGGGGGGTCTCAGTTCAGAGTGTGTCGTCCTGCATGAGAAGCATGAGCCATATTCGACCGTGTCAGATGCAGAACCGATCTGATGGGCGATACTTTGCACTTTGTGTACTGTACCATATAATACAACCGTTTGAGTTTATGCAAAGGAATCTACATTTTGTTTTACCCAGATTAAAAATATGCAGAAAGCTGGGGATTGCATGGTCCTGTCTGATAATCTGGACTCCGCTGTAAGCGTTGAATCCAAGACGCTCTGTGCTTCTCCTGCAGCTTTTCCTTGTACAGATTTCCATGCAATGCCCTGTGGTTTGATTTGGCACTTCCCCGTGGTCATGTACTAATGGCTCCTTAACGTTCATCCTTCCTCCCTGCTATCTGATCCTGCTGCTCTGTCTGTGCCTGAGCAAAGATGCCCGCGAGCCCTCCTGCCTCACCCAGCAGCCACCTGTCCCTGCCCAGGGCTTTGCTTTGTCCTCCCTTCATCTTCCTCACCTCTCCAGCACTGCTGCAGACCCCAGCGCTGCAGGAGGAGCAGCTTGACTTCAGAAGACAGTGGAGGCACTGGCTGGGGTGGCAGAGCCCACTGGTCCTGCAATGGCTCATGTCTCAGCCTGGGAGCTCACCCTCGTGTGAGGCTGCCTGCACCTGCATGTGCTTACCTGCACCTCCACACCTGCACCTCCATATCTGCACCTCCACACCTGCACCTGCATGTGTGTACCTGCACCTCCACACCTGCACCTGCATGTGTGTGTCTGCACACCTGCACCTCCATATCTGCACCTCCACACCTCACCTCCATAGGACAAGAGGGCATGGGCTTAAGCTCTGCCAGGGGAGGTTTAGGTTGGATATCAGGAAGAAGTTCTTTACAGAGAGAGTGCTCAGGCATTGGAATGGCCTGCCCAGGGAGGGAGTGGATTCTCCGACCCTGGAGGTTTTTAAGGTGAGACGGGACGTGGCACTGAGTGCCATGATCTCGTAATCAAAGTGGGGTTGGACTTGATGATCTCAGAGGTCTCTTCCAACCCAACTGATTCAATGATTCTGTGATTCTGTCTGTACCTCCACACCTGCACCTGCATGTGTGTATCTGCACACCTGCACCTCCTTATCTGCACCTCCAAGCCTGCACCTCCACACTTGAATCTCCAAGTCTGCACCTCCATATCTCCACCTCCACTCCTGCACCACCATATCTGCAGCTCCAAACCTGCAGCTCCAAGCTTGCACCTCCATTTCTGTACCTCCACACTTGCACCTCCAAATCTGTACCTCCTTGCCTGCACCTCCCTGGACCAGGCACAGACCTGGCATCACAGCCCCGTTGGGATGGCCGGTGCCTGTCTCGTGCCCAGCGCATGTGTCCCCTCGCTCGCTTCTCTGCCAGCCCTGTATATATTGCTGTACTTGCTTAAGTGCTGGAAATTAACTGTTAACCTGTAAACTGTACAAAAATAGGCTAAGATTAGATAAAAGCCAATGCCACTCACCAAATCTTTGCACTTAGTAGGTAGCTCGATGTAAAAATAAACCCAGTAATACCAGTAGTAACTGTGAAGGGAAGTGAAGCCTCCGGCACCCTTCGCAGAGCCCGTGGGGAGCAGCTCTGCCCGTTCCCTCCCTGCACCAGCAGGGACCATGGTGTGTGTGTGCTTGTCTGTGAATGTCCTTGGCGTTTGTAATGACCACAGTTGGTTCATGTTGGTGTTTATTTCTCCATCATCCCCCTGCCCGGCACAGCCCCTGGCCCAGCGCAGTGGCAGCAGATGTTCCACCGGGCTGGGCTGGGCACGGCGTGTGCTGGGAGGGGAAGGACCCATTGGCACAAGCGCTGTGTAACCATTGCCAGTAATTATTATTTTTGTTTCCATTTAGTTCCTGGAGAACGTTCACTTTGCCAGTTTCCTGGTTTTTATATACTTTCCAAGATGACTTGAGAGCAAACCCATATTCACTAGGGGTTTTATTTCTTCCCTTCTTACTTTTGAAGATACGGTACAAGTTCCAGTGTCTTTCTATTAAATTATTGCCTTTCATTTTCATTTGTTTTGTTTTGTTGTGGGTTTTTAATACAATTGTTTTCTTATCTTTAAGTGCCTTTTTGAGCACCAGAACAAACGGTTGGAGTTCAGGCCTGGGAGCTGTACACACATGAGTTCGTCTGGGCAGTTGTGTTGTGCTGGGGGCGATTGCTTTTAAAGTCCTTCCAATTTTTTTGTTCAATGAAAAGGGAACCAAGACTTTCTGTTGGAGAATAAACTCCCCCTTTGTAATATGGTATTCCAAGTGTAGTTTTAACTACTGTAAATTTAAGGGAAGAAATGTATTTTTCTGTAAGCGAACTTGGCACAAAATTGAGCCACATATGTCATAGGAGCATCATAACTGGAGCCTGCTGATGGATTGTGAGTAACCAACCCCAACCCTCGGTCCCTCCCTGAGGGCACAGACTGTGTGTGGCCCCAGAGTTCACAGAGTTCCGCTGTGCCAGCCATGGCCGGGAGCAGCTGCAGGTGCCCCGTCCCCTCCACACTGCGGGTGAGGGGCCATGCAGCCCCCAGGACCCCCAGCCCGAGGGGGCGGCTGTGCCTCTGCTGTGCAGAGCAGGTGCCCAGCTCGGCTCCCACAGCCCCGGCCCTGCCCCGGCCATGCCCCGGTGCTGGGGCAGTTTGGCCCCTGCCTGCCCACGATGGTGCTGACCAGGCTCGGTGGTACCGCAGCAACCCCTTCCCTGTCCCTGTCCAGCCCCTCCGAGACACACGCGGGCCCTGGGGTGGCGATGGCAGTGCACTTTGTCCCTTAGGCTGAAGTCCCCTGGTAGGTCGTTTTTGTAACCCTGGGTGTTGTATTTAATTAGCAGTGTTGTGGTTCTCGGGGGCAGTAGGTGTCCCGAGCCTGATGTGCTTCGCGTGGCTGGGCTGGGAGGGCTGCTGGGGACGGGGTGGGTGAGTCGTGGGAAACCGCTGGTGCTGCTCCTCGTGCCAGGCATCCTCCTCCTCCCCGGTGTTGTCTCTGTAACGTATGGTGAGATGCCGTCAGCTAGAGTGTCTGAGTGGGTCCTTGTGTGTGCTGGTGATACCGTGTAGATGAAGACACTGGTTGGGTGTGGACTCATCCTGTTGAATAAACTGCTTAACTTTTCTCAAAAACGCTGCCTGTTATTTGCTGTCGCTTGCCTGTGCTTTGTGGCCAGCCCCAGGATGTCCTCCAGAGCAGAGCCGGGTGTGCTGCAGCCCTGCAGCCCCTGCTGTGCCAGCCGTGGTGCCCGTGGCCACATCTCTGCCTGTCCCTGTCACTGGTCCCCATGTCCATGGATGCTCCGCAGCTGACTGTGTGTCCTGCTGCGTGTGTTTGGATGGGCCTCCCAGAGCACAGGTGGGCTCTTCCCTCTCAGCCCTGGGCTCATCGTGCAAACACGCAGGGAAGAGGGATGTAGGCCAAGAAAAAACCTCCAAGGGGTGGGAATTTGTCTATTCCCATTAGCACAGCTGGACCTGTGCTGGTCTGTGCCAGCTGAGATGGCCCCCCCTGTGGGGAAATCCCTGCCCTGCCCTATGGTGGTCACTGCCTTGCCAGGACACCAGTCACCCTCAGCCGTGCTCGGTGCTCACGGAGCAGCACCTCGCTGCATGGCAGCTCTAACCCAGGTTATCACCAGATACAGCAAAGCAACACAATTAAACAGCTTTCCTGATGCATCAGAGGTCTGTCCTGCATCCAAATCACTCTCTGCCGAGCTCCCTCGGGCTGGGGAGATCCCCACAGCAACACTGGCACTTAATGAGCCAAATGAAGCATTTGCCTGAGAGTAAATGTCACTGTTATCAGTAAATTGACAACTGATTTCCAAGTAAAAGTTCCTGTTCTCTAGTACTGCTAATCCAGGCTCATGTGAAGCTGTTCATCCTCTCTTCTGCTGAGTCTTTTAGTGCCACAACTGGGATGGTAAACAGGCCCTATGAGCTGTGTCCTTCTTCCCATCCCTCCCTCCCTCCATCCTTGAGGTGAGGCAGCTGCACACACAGCTGGTGATGCTTGAGCAGAGGTTTGTGTGGCCAGGAACAGGAGGAGGGCTGGCTCAGCTGCAGGTGGGGCTTGGCCTGAATCACCCCTCCTTAAATACACTAATGAGCCCAGCTCTGGGCTCAGCCCCAGGGGTGGCAAGTGCAGGGTGTGTTCCAGTCCCACCTTGGTCCGTACCTGCGCATCCACCTCTCCCCAAGAGCGGGAGCAGCCGAGAGCCGCGGGGTGCGGTCCTGGCACAGCCCGGTACTCCCTGAAGGGGCACTCTGGGCCGGGCGGTTCCTGGGCACTGTCCTGTGGGGGTCCCGGAGGGGGTCCCTGTGCAGCAACTGCCTGTGGTGGGACGGGGCCATGACGGTGCTCTGGCAGGTAAGCGCAAGGTGTGCACCAGGTGTGCCAGCTGTGTGTGAGGCTTTCGACGCCCGTGCCAGCGCGTGCCAGGCGTGTTCCAGGTGTGCGCCAGATGGGCCAGGCGCGGGCCAGGTGTGCGCCAGGTGTGCACCAGATGGGCCAGGTGTGTGCCAGGTGTGTGCCGAGGATGCGCCAGGTGTGCCAGGCGCGCTGGCCGTTCCCCGCCGTCGCCGCGAGGGGGCAGCAGCGCCCCGCGGTGCGATCATTGGCCATTGATCTCTGCCCACTGACTGCGGCACAAACCGGCCCCGAGCGCGTTCGCTGAGCGGCACCTGCAGCAGACCCGCGTTCCGCCGCGGGGCCACGCGTGCCAGGGGGCCCTCCAAAGGCAGCAGTTCCCGGGAGCGCGTGGGGGGAGCCCTTCCCTTCCCGGCCCAGCGCACGGGATCGACTCTGGGCAGCGGCTCCGCCCCGTCCGCGTCCGTCGGAGCAACGCGGTGTGTGGGGCACGAGGGACCCGCGGCCGAGCGGGGTCTGCGGGGCCGGGGCGGTGCCGGTACCGGGGGCCGTACCGGGGCGGGGCCGGGGCGGTGCGGCCGCTCTACCCCGCCGGGGCTCTCCCGGGCCGTGATGAGCGCTATCCGTGCGGGGTCCTGCTGCTGCCCCTTGCTGGCAGGTGCCGCGGAGCTCTGGAGACGAGCCAGGTGATAGGAAAGGAGGTTAAATCGCTACTCTGTGCCTGTCTCTCTCGGCGCTCGGGTGAATAAGGGGCTCCTGCCGAGCTGCGTTGTTTGGTTTTATGGGTCCAAAGCGCAGTGTGTGACACGTGTCACCTTTGCTGTGTGAGTGTGTTCGCAGAGGACTCGCTGGGACATCCAGAACAAACCTTGAAAGTCTGGACAGCCCACTTAGACCTGGAACACACCTGGGCAGTACCTACAAGTACCTGGATCATAGGAACACACCTAGAACACACCTGAGACAGGCCTGGCATGTGCCCAGAACATTTCCAGTCATGTTCAAACACACCTGGACCCGGAATGGGCCTGGAATAAGCACACCTGGAATGTACAAAAAACACATGTACAGCCCACCTACAGCACACCTGGAACAGGTTTCCAGGCATGTTCAAACACACCTGGACCTGGAATAAGCCTGAAACTCGCTCAGAGCACACCCTGGACATGTACAGAAACGTTCCAGGTGTGGTTTACGTGTGCTGTACTTGTGTTCTGGTATATTCTAGTTATGTTCCAGGCCAGCCCTGCTCTCCTCTGGTGAAGAGAAATAGCACAGCACTGGCTTTTAACTCTGTCAGTGCTCCTGGACTGATGCTGCCAGGGCAGTGCGTGGCAGTGCCCAGCTTTGCCTCCACCTCGCCAGGACCTCATTTAACTCTAGACCCTGCAGAAATGATCCTTCAGCCTTTCTCCCACCTCTGTGGTAACACTGCCAAGGAATGCTCCGAGGGGGATTGGAATCAGGTGGGTCCAGCTGAATACTTGGATAGATCCAAGAGCCACTCACTGTATGTGCTCCAAAGGGCACTTAAGGGCACTCTGGCATTTGTCACACTCGTAGATAATGAATGAAAAAATGCTATAGAAATGAAACGTGAAGGAAATGATGCAGAATTTAGTGATTAATGGTTTGAACCTGGACTTGGAAGTGCAGTAAGTGCTTTCAGTCCTGCTGACTGACTTAAATAATCCAAATTACTAATACATTTGAATATTTTTTTTCTATAAAAAGACATTAAAGCGCTTTTAGGAAATGAGGTAAAGATTTTCCATCCATGTTTAAAACTAAACCAGAACACTGTGCTGTGGATGCCAAGACCTACAGTGAGCTCGTGGCACAGGCCATGTGGGGCCACCCTCTCTGTCCCCCAGCCTCCCCTGCAGTGCCCCTGGGAATGGCTCTGTCAGTGCCACCTGCACAAAGCCTTGGGGCACCCTGGGGAGCCACCACCGAGCCCAGGGTGGAGAGAGGGTCATCCCCTCCCAGGGAGAGACAGGGCCCTGTGGGATGGTCTGGGGCCACCCCAGGGTGGTGGCTCACCCTGGGTATCCCAGTTTGGAGGGACTTTACAGCCCATGCTGCTGTTTCTGCTCAGACAAAGCTCTGGGGTCCCTTGGGCAGCAGCTCCGACTTGTCTGGAACTTCCCTTGTCTTGTGAACATTGAGAGATACTCTGTTATATTGGCTTCATTGCTGAGGGGGTATATTAATTGCTATGGGTGTATTTTAATTGCACCCTTGTCACTTGTGGCTGGACCATGCCCGTGTTGGGCCACTTAGAACCCTTTTTCCTCCCTGATCCCCTCTGCCCTCAGTGTCTGGTGCCCCCCAACACCCCCCAGGGCAGAGCATGTCTCAGGCATATGGCAGCTATTTTGCTGTGTGAATACACGTTTGGAGTCTTTCCCTGCGAGGAAATGTTTAATTTCTTGTTGAGAAGAAAGGATTTGCCAGATGAGACTGATTCCTGAAACTTGCAAAGTGTTTTTTGGAAATCAGTTCCCCCCAGCCCCGCTGGCAACAGCTCAGCAGTGGGGGGGGAGCTGGTGTAGCCATTGGATCATGCCAGGTTTTGGTGCATTCTGGTTTTGGTTTATAGTTTTTCTTTGATTGTCTCCTTCCCTGCCCCAGCATGAGCCAGAACAACATCCCCATCTCCTGGAGCACAGCCCTTCCCTTGGCTCATCAGTGCTGGCCTGTGGTGGGTGTGATCGGGGGGGGTCTGCAGGGGGTGCTCCCAGTGCCACCAGTGGAGCCCCTGGCTGTCCCCACCCTCCCTGCCCACTGCTGGGCTCCAGCAGGACATGGAGCAGCAAGGGCTGTGTGCCTGCTGCAGCAGGGAGGTTGTGCTGTGGCCTGTGCTGAGCTGGCTGCAGGCACAGAGGGAAAAGTGAGAGTATTTCCCCTTACTCTGCACCTACAGCCTCCTATAGAAACAGTGCAGAGCAGACCTTAGCAGGCCTTGGGGACTGCAGTGTGATCCATCTTCTGTAAATACCACGGAGCCATGTGCTGCTGGAAACTTCTTTATGATCCCAGCTCAGCTGGAAAGCAGCACCACAGTCCCGCTGTGCTTTGGAATCACTTCCCTTGCTGGTGGGGTGGAGGGCAGCAGCTGTTGAAGTGTTTTGGTTTAAGTGTGTCATGAGATAAAAGTAGAGCTTTCTGGATTTTAAATGTATCTCATGCATTGAGACCAGTGTCAGCATTGCAGGCAAACCAGCATTGCCTGTGCCACAGAGATGCCTCTTCCCTCCCCAGGAATACCCCAGAGACTTGAGCTTGTAGTCTTTGATGCTGCAAAGTTAATAGAGGTTTGTGTCTTGGAAATGGAGCTCCAGCTCTGGATCAAAGCTTATCCCAGACCTTTAAATCTAATAACATGATTCTGACAGCACCCAAAGGCCAGACACCCTCTGACAGCTCCTGATTCCACCTGAGCACCAGCGGCATGAGCAGCACAGCTTTGGACATGCAAATGTGTCTGGTTCTATGTAATGAAGATAAATATATTAATTAAGATACCCAGCTGCCTGGGGCACTCAGGAAATTAGATGAGCGTGAGCTTGGCTGGGAGTTGGTGCAGATCCTTCTGCTGCTCTTCCAGGGAGCTCGTGTGGTCTCTGAGGTGGTGATGGCACAGGATGGGCAGCGAGGGCCCTGTGCCACCTGCCAGCTCCCCCAGGGAGGGCTTGGCCAATGCTGGTCACCAGCCCAAGCCTTCCTGCACTGCTCAAAGCAGACAGGCTGATTTCCCCCCATGATGTGTCTCAGCTGGCAAGAAATAACTGCCCTTGACAGTGTTACCCACCCCTAAGTGGTGCTGCTGCTGAACACTGAGGAATTGAATTTCAGTCTTTAAACTGTCATCACATCCATTTTTTCATCCTCTTTATAAAAGCTGTCTTTAAAATAATACTTTTAGCAATAACTGGACAAGAGCTGAAGCTGGTAGAGCCCCACCACGCAATAGAGCAGTGCCAGGTTCGAGGGGCTGTGGCAATGGCTGAGGGTGAGGAGGCTCTCAAGAAGGCTCCAGAGTGACATGAAGCCTTTTTCTTAAAAGAAAGAAAAAATTTAAGTCTTATGTAAGTGAAAACATCTGCTAGTGCATGACTAATGCCTTCCCTCCTCCCTGGTGTGGCAACTGAAGTCCATGGGAATTATATAAATGATTATTTCCTGTAAAAAGTTACACATTGTTTCTAGAGCTTTTGGGGACAAGTGTCATGTTCAGCCACCCTTCCCTCCCCCTGTTTGCTCCTGGCCCTGGATCCTGCTGGTCTGTGGCCCCACTGCACTGCCACTCTCAGCCCACAGCAGCAAAGCCCCAGCCCATTGTCCCAGGCCCAGCTGGTGCCAGGGTGGGTTATTCCTGCCAAAGTCAACTTCACTGGAACAATTACCCATGTTTTAAGGCAGAGGTTATTGATGTGCAGTGCTGACAGCTGAATTGGTTGAGTGCTGGGCTGTGTGTGGTGCCCGGGGTGGTGGCCTCCAGTGGCACTGGCTGTGCACTCCAGACCACCCTGCCTGGCATGGGAGTGCCAGTGCCTTTCCCAGGGCAGGGCTGATGGCAGCAAGTGCAGTGACAGAGCCCAGGGTCCACATCCCTTTGGTTTGAGGATGTGTATTGGCAAGGGCCTAGAAAGTTCTATGGGGGTTGCTCTGTCTGAGAAGAGCAAGGAAATATTTTACAGACCCCACAGCCAAACTGGCCCCTGACACGGTTTCCTTCCAGCAGAACTGCCCCATTGTGGCAGTGCTGCTCTGCAGCATCTCTCTGACTTTGCTCACTCGTTTGCTTCTTGGTTCCACGTTAAAGCTCGGGTGGGTCAGATGCCCCCTGCCCAGCCCAGGGCTCTGACCTCCCCTGTGTCCCAGTGGGAGTGCTGCTGCTGCCAGTCTGCCCAGTACTGCCCAGTGGGAAACTGGCCTAAGCCACTTCTATGCTGAATTTTTAGTGGTATGTCTTGCTTGAATTTTGTTCTAGTTTCCTTGTGTGGATGTCACAGTTCTGGACTCTTTGGGTCTGTGTCTTGGTTAAAGCAGGAGGAGCTGGGCCCAGAAGAGGTGACTGCTCCTGGCAGCTGGAGGGATGCAAAGCATCCCTCTGGCTTCCAAATCCTGCACCAGGACACACTCTGGGTTTCTGCATTCCGTGGTCTGGGCCATTAACTGCTGCCAGCATCACTAATGGGCTTCCGCTTTTAGCCTGAGTGCTGCAGGCTGCTGCTCCGAGGTGGAAATCATGGAGTCAATTAGGTAATTACCTGGTGTTTCAGCTGCCAGCACACAGGGGTTTGTTTTTTACCACTGGCGTCAATGCTGACACACGTCTCACCCTCACCGTGGGTCTGGAGGGTGAGGATGGACGTGGGAGAGCAGAGCACCTCGTGCCCCTGAGCTCACCCATTCTGAGCCGTGCCGGGGCTGTGCTGAGCCACGGTGGGGCTGTGCTGGCCACAGGAGGGAGAAGCCCTGAGGCAGATGCCGCAGCAGATCCTGGGTTTGCCCTCCCTGAGGTTCCTGGTGCCTGGGCAGTGCTGCACGACTGGAGCATGGCAGGGCCCTGGGACAGGGCAGGAATTCAGGAAGGTGTCAGAACTCCAGGTGGTAGAGTCTGCTTTGGAAGCATCAGCTTTCTAGCAGGTCTCAGGCTTTCCTGGGGCTTGGATGGTAATTGCAGGCTCTTTTTGCTGGTACTGGTTCTCAAAAGCGCATCCTTGCATTTCTGTAAGTAGCTGAATTAATCCAGTTTGGCTTTTGGGGAGGGGGGCAGAGAAAGGAGCCCAGTCTGAGAACCAAGCAGGCAAAGAGAGACTCCAAGCCACAAAGCTGGCAGTGGAATATGTTGCTGGAGACAATCCAAGAGGATGGAAGAGATTACAGACCTAGCCCTGCATCTAACTGTGCACGGCTTATCAGTGCGGGAGTTGTTATACTGCAGCAACTCAGAGCGAGTGAGATTGCTCATGATTTTCATAACATTTATTGGACCAGCATCAGTGTCTGCATGTGCAAAACAACGTCTCTCTAACGTCAGCAAGCATTGCTGTGGCAGAAGGCCAAACCCAGCAAAGGCCAATTCACCCATGGCTCATTCCCTGAATGTGTCCCTGTCTGGGGTCAGGGCTGCGCTGGTTCATCTGCCACCCTCTCTCCCTGTGCTGTCTGTCCAGCAGCCACTGCCATTTGATTCTGTCCTCAGGTCAGGCCCAACTAGATCAGCATTGGTTTACTATGAAATGTCCAGAGTCATTTTACTCACAGTGTCTGTTTCAAAGAACTCCAGGAGGAAGTTTAAATATTTCTGGCTCTTTCGGCCAGTAACTCTCATAATGTTTTCATAGGAGCTTCCATGCTGCTCTGTAGAACTGTAACATGCTTTTCACTGATTTATGTTGGCCTAAAAACATCACAGTAGACTAAACAGAAGAAATTATTTTGTTTGTGCTTTCAGGGCATTTGTGTGAAATGAGCAGATATTCATGGAGCTGTGGCACAGCTACAGCAGCCAAGGTGGGGTGTGGGGTTCCTGCCAGCACCACCACGCTGGGCTGAGAAATTCACTTCAGCACATGGGCTGGGAGCATTTTGCCTACTGAAAGGTTGTTGGCATTTCCCTGGGGTGTTTTGTGCCTGGAAGGCAGGGACAGAGACTCTGGGCATGGCTGGCTTGCCAAGGAAGTGCCAGTGGGGGGTGGGATCATCGTTAAACCAGAGGCTTTAGCCAAAAACTAATGACACAGAGGGAAAGCAGCTCCTCTGAATCAGCCCCTGCACTGTTGGCTTTGGATATTGCAGTGAATTATTACCCATGTGCAGAAATGCAGCAGGCACTGCAGGGCTGGTGGGGCAATCAGTGAGAGTTGTGCGGGGCTTGGCTGCTGGGTGGGGTTAAACCTCAACAATGTGGTTCTTTTTGTTCTAAAAGCCTCAACATCAGAACAAATTCGGTCCTGTAGAAATCAATAAACGGCTGCCAACTTTAACATTGAGCAAGGTCAATGTTAAATGTTTTGGGGCAATCTTACCCATGGTTTTAGGCTCTTCGCCTCTCCAGTTGGGAATGACATGATGAGAAACTTTCCACTGCTTTAAATATTAAGGAATCTCTGAAAATACTTAACAACAATTAAAATGTTCTCTGGTTTGAGGTTTGATTTTTTTTTTTTTTGAAGTACAGTATGTTCTTCCACAGATTTTCATCCAATCTTCATGCTGGTGTCCCAGAGGTTTCTTTATGTGGTGTATTTGTGTATCTATAATTAAGAATGTCCAGGGACACACAGACATGTGAG
Source organism: Hafferia zeledoni (assembly GCA_035583235.1). NCBI lineage: Eukaryota > Metazoa > Chordata > Aves > Passeriformes > Thamnophilidae > Hafferia > Hafferia zeledoni. The sequence goes on from JAWWEV010000024.1 coordinate 548,333, forward strand.
GGACACTTGGTGGAATGCTGGTTTTTAGTTTTAAGATCAGTGTATGAAGGGCAGCTGAGGATGAGCCATTTTTCTGTTGGAGCACAGAGAAAAACAACAGTTGTGCTTGTGGCACTGAGCACCGTGGGGGAACACTCTTTACATGATTAAGTTGTGCACAGCCAGCTGGGAACTATGGAAAACTCCACATAAGTATTTTCTTTGTCCCAACAGACCATATGAAAATTAGTTGCTTTTGGGGATTTTTTGTGTCAGGCTACTCCACCTCCTACTCAGCTTTTCCACACGTTTCTGTGCTAACAGAACAAGCTTATGGAAATGCACTTGGGACTTCTTGATATTTTAATTTAAATATTTAAGGGGCTTGGGAGGAAGGGATATGTTTGGTGTTCTGTGTATAATAACAAGTTGTAACTTGGTCATTCAACAAAATAAATCAGTTTAGAATTGCTACACCAAAGCCCAAAGTGCCAATAAAACAGTGGGAAGCCTTCCTAGAGAGGATGGCAAGTGTCCTCACTCAGCAGGACTCCGTGGGTTGGATCTGCTCCCTGGGACCCATCATGCTCCCCCAGCTCCAGCTGAGCAGAGCTTTGCCTGGCCAAGGCCTTGGGCAGAGCCCCAGGGCTGGAGGGTGTGAGAGGCTTCCTGGTGCTGCTCCTGTGGTGGGAGAGCCCACGGGACTCAGGAAAGAGCCCATGGGACTGCATCCCAATGGGAAAGGGCCACGGGACTGCATCCCAATGGGAAAGGGCCACGGGACTGCATCCCAATGGGAAAGGGCCACGAGACTGCATCCCAATGGAAAAGAGCCCAGATAACTGGGCTCTGTGCCACATCCTGGGGGAATCATCTGATCACACAGCCCAAGGAGGTGGATGCTCTCCAGCTTCAGCATCGTACAGGGTTCAGGTGAAAGCACAGGTATTCCATTTTTTTTAACATGGTGCTTTTACAGTGGACATAATTTAAATTGCATTTTTATTCAGTAGTAGTCTGTGTGGATGGTGCTTGGCTGTAAAGTCACGGCTGTTTGCTCTTCATCAGTCCACAACAGAAAATAAACACGTTGCTGCAGGAATGAACCTGCCCCCTGTGCCTGTTCCTGGGGGGCTGAGTTAATTCCCACCCAAGAAGTGCATGTCGGATACAGATGTGTGAACCTGGACCGAGAGCTGCCACGTGTGTGCGGGAAGGGCAGCGTCCGGTCCCGCCGGTCCCCGTGCCCGTTCCCGCCAGTTCCCGTTCCCGCCAGTTCCCGTTCCCGCCAGTCCCCGTTCCCGCCAGTCCCCGTTCCCGCCAGTCCCCGTTCCCGGCAGTTCCCGTTCCCGCCAGTCCCCGTGCCCGTTCCCGCCCGTTTCCGTTCCCAGCAGTTCCCGGTCCCGGCCGTTCCCGTTCCCGCCAGTTCCCGGTCCCGGCAGTTCCCGTTCCCGCCAGTCCCCGTGCCCGTTCCCGCCAGTTTCCGTTCCCAGCAATTCCCGGTCCCGCCAGTTCCCGGAAGCGCCGCCGGAAGCGCGCGGAGCTGAGCGCGCGGGACCCGACCCCGCCGGGCCGGGGAGCGGGAACTGCCGGGAACGGGGAGCGGGAACAGGAACGGGGAGCGAGGCCATGGCCCTGCCGCTGTGTCTGCCAGAGCCGCCCTGGCCGCCGAGCTTGGCCCCGCTGAAGGTGCGTGTGGTGGGGCGGGGCGGGATGCCGGGATGGGATGCCGGGATGGCGGGCGGGGGCTGCGGGGCGGTCGCGGAGCGCATCCCGGCGCTGTCAATGGGTCTGCTCTCGCCCCACGCACCCTATTTCCCTTGAGCAGCCCCTTCTCACAGCGAGTCCCCCGTGTCGGGATATCCCCGCTCGGTACCGCTCCCCGTGTTGGGATATCTCCGCTCAGTACCGCTCCCGTGTCGGGACATGCCCGTGTCGGGATACCCGCTCCCGGTGCCACTCTCCCCGCAGGACGTGGATGACTTGCTGCGCTGTGGGATTTGCTTCGACTACTTCAGCATCGCGGTGATCATCCCGCAGTGCTCGCACAACTGTGAGTGAGTCTGGCGGGGCGGGGGGACGGGGCCAGCCCGGCCCCTCGGGGTGACATTCCAGTGTGAAGTGTGAGGAAAGGCCGAGTGAGCTGCGATTGTTCAGCCTGAACAGAGAAGGCTTTGGGGTGATACAGTTGTAGCTGCCCAGTGCCTGAAGGAGGCACAGGAAGGATGGAGAGAGACTGTTCCCAAGGTCCTGGAGGGACAGGACACAGGGAATGGCTTCCCACTGCCAGAGGGCAGGGTTAGGTGGGACATTGGGAAGGAATCCTTCCCTGGGAGGGTGGGCAGGCCCTGGCACAGGTGCCCAGAGCAGCTGTGGCTGCCCCAGCCCTGGGAGTGTCCCAGGCCTGGTTGGATGGGACCTGGAGCACCCTGGGCTGGTGGGAGGTGTCCCTGCCCATGGCAGGGGTGGGATGGGTTGGGCTTTGAGATCCCTTCCAACCCAAACCAGTCTGTGATTTTATAATTAATGCTCCTGCTGCTTTTCAGACCCATTCCCAGAGGGTCTGTGAAATACAAATCTGCTTCAGGAGCTGTTGCTGAGTGTGTTAAGAGCTGAGACTCTGACCCATAATGATCTAGTGAGTGAACGCCTGTTTTGCTGAAGAGGGATGAGACTTTTTAAATCTTTAAGTGGCTGTGAAAGCTCATAGATAAGTTGACAAGGTAGAACCGTTTCAGAAATTTACTGTGACAACATGAAGCTTATGGCACGTTTCACCAGAGTCTGGGGAGCCATCCTGGGATGATGACACGACTTGCTCTCCCTGGGAAACATTAAGCTGTCTCTCAGCCTTTCTGTGCTGGCTCCCATTCTTTTTAGCCTTTTCCTTCACTAATGGATTGGTATTGTTTTGGAAAGGGGCAGAAGAGCCTGGGAAAAAGATGGGATAGAGTGTCTGGGGCTGTGCAGGAAGATGACAGTGATCAACATTAGTCATGTCAAACACCCAGCGTGGTGGGGAGTGAGCAGAGCACACACAGCCTGAGTGGTGGTGGCTGGCTGAGGTTTTCTTGTCTTGCATGGGGAAACAAAAGGAAACAAACATCTTTTGACAAAGGGCTGACTTTAGATGTTGAAACATGCTTGTATAAAATCTGGATTTTTTTTTTTGCTACAAAGATAATTCCATGGAAGGATGGTGTGTTTTCAACATTGGTCTCTTCTGGAGTAGCTTCCACATATTGTACAATATGAAAATACACAAGTAAGGACATGGAACTGCCTTGGTAAGAATATCTTCTTCAAAATGATGGATTTCCTTTTTTCCAGATTGTTCCCTTTGTATCCGCAAGTTTTTGTCCTACAAAACTCAGTGTCCAACATGCTGCGTGGTAAGTGTGGGGGTTTTTTCCTCAGCTTGTTTTTTGTTTATTTTTGACAAATCTCAGAAGCTTTTCCCTTTGGACTATGCTAAATAATTCTGACCACATGTTACCTCCCTTCCTTTTGGTGAGCAGCTCTTTGGAAAAAGAGCGATGCTCTTGCAGCTGGAATCCTCCTGTTCCACAGGTGGTACAGAAGGGCATGGAGCATCAAGCCTGGGGTTTGGCTCAGGGCTGTGCATACACTCTGTCACAAAACATTTAATATTAATTTGTTAGAATACACCATCATTTATACCAGGAGTGCTGAAACTTAGGCACTTAAATTTTCCCTGTTTGAGTGGCCTCACTTCATCTCTCGAGGAGTCTTTAAAAGCGGTCACAAACCTCCCAGTGCTGAAAGTGGCTGGTACAGCCTTTTTGGGCATGAGGGGGGTCTGTTCTGCACTGGCAGGGGCAGCTGGTACAGCCCGTTTGGGGATGAGGGGGGTCTGTTCTGCACTGGCAGGGGCAGCAGTGCCAGAGCAGGACGCTGAATGTGCCCAGTGCTGGAGGCAGGTTTTGGCTGCCCTGCAGGGGGTTGGTTTTAGTATCACACTTAAAGCCCTTTTTTGATTAAAGAACGTGGAGTGCCATTTTTTCTAAGTGTTAATCTAACTTTTCACCTAAAGCCAATTGGGTTTTATTGACCTCCTGAAAGTGGTCAAAAACAATAACTCAAAAAAGTGAATGGTGCTTCGGGAATATTGGCAAAGTAGGAGTAATTTTGGTCTGTGTTCTAAAGCATGAAACAGATGAGACTTCTCGAGGCTGGGAAATGGATCTAGTGGCTTTGCCAGTTTTTAAACATCCAAACAAGTGCAGACTGCTTGGTGGAGTATATTTTACTGTTACCTGCTTAAAATTCACAGGTATTGATATGAGAAAAACTAATAAAAACTTTGTTTAAAAGAAGGGCAGGAAGACAAAAATCAGAAATGGTTTAAAAAGAATGAATTGAAGGCACAAAGTCACCTCATATTTCATCTTTTCATTCCATAATCAGAAGATTAACGTTTCCCTTCACCAGTTTTCATGCTTTGTTGCTTAACGTTCTTATCACCTTCATAAAGTCCTTGATCTGGTTTTCAAAATAATTAGACCTGTGCTACAATAAACCATTGCTGGAGCCTGGGTGCACAGGGCTTTGTTCCTTGAGCTTTATGCTTCATTTTTATCTATTACCCTTAATCTTCCAGACTTACAGTTCTCATGCAGTTATTTTAATATGACATTTTTCAGCAAAAAGTGTTTACCCTTTAAGCATCTTCATAGCACTTTAGTGGGGGTGGTAGAGGCATTGAGCCCAGAAGCAAGTTATTGATCACTTGAACATTTTCTGGGCACTTGTTTTCTCTGCATTTGGGTATTTGTTTGGGGTTTTTTGCCTTTTTTTTTTCTTTCTTTTCCAACAGGCAGTCTCAGAGTCTGACCTGAAAAACAACCGGGCATTAGATGACCTAGTGAAGAGCTTTAATTCTGCAAGGTATTTATGTAATTTTATGACTCCTCTCTGTGGTTGGGCAGCTAGAAAGGAGTGACTGACTCTGTGTGACCAGGCTCAGAGTCCTTGCAAAGGAGTGATGTGAGGACTGAGCAAAAAAACTGGTGCCACAGAAACGTTGTCAAAGATGAATGTTGACACTTCTGAAGGAATCCTGCAGTGTTCTGGCTGAAGGTGACTGCCCATTCAGTGCTGGGGAGGCTCTACAAGCTGATGTTGGTCCTGCTTCTGGTTAACAGCTCTGTAATTTACAGTCTCTTCCAGTGGGTAGGAAGTCAAGCAGATACGTCAGGATTGTATGGGAAAGATAATGGTAATAAAGATTTTCTTCTAAGATATTACATCTGTGTGCAGGGCAAGTTCTGAACAGAAAGGTTTTGTCCAGTGGTAACAATCAACTTGTAAGAGAATTCTCTTGGTGAAGTCATTGGCTGGGAAAAACGTAGGGAGGGACCACAAATACGAGTTTTCCTGGGTAAGAGCAGTAATGGAGTGCTGTGCTTTCTACTGGATTTCTTAGTTACTTTCCTGTTCAATTAGTTTTTGATCTCATCCCTTTAAAAGACAGGAACAACAGACTAAGTGTGACTTGGTAAGTTATTACACAGTAGGTGCTTGAGGCTCCTTGTATTACCTGTTCTTTTGATGAGAAGCAGCTCAGTCATTTGCTGGGGATTCTGTGGGTGTTCATATGTCTTTGGGAGACAAATGCAGTTTCAGTTTTTTCTCTGAAATTAACTTGGAGCTGGAATTCAATGACATTTGGCTTCCTAAGTGACAGGAAACAGAGTTCAGCTGCTGGCTTTGTTCTGGGAGAGAATTTTTCTGTGATGAAGATCATATAATATAGATAGATCTATTCTTCTCTATGACCACTGCTAGATTGAATTGATTTATTTGAATAATTTAAATCCTAGTGTTCCTTTGTTTTAGCTTGAACTCTGTCTTTGGTGCTTCCTAGTGATAAATGGATTACTATTTTTTTGGTAATGTGTAATTTTGTAGGGAACAAGTAGTGCTGACTTGGATCCATTATGATATTGAATCTTAACTGTTATTTTTTGGCTGCTTTAATGGATTGGTATAAATCTTACCAGTGAGAGTAGTTTAATAACCTTTGCTTTTGTGACTTGGAGTTCAGTCAATTTGTCCCACAGATCAGCAGGACGGTGGTGCCCTGTGCCCTGCTCTGTTTGGGTGGGATGGAGCCAGCAGGGCTTGCTCTGGAGCAGGCTGGGCATGGCCCACAGTGAAGGCTCACTAATAACTGCTTTAAAGAGACAAACTCATCAGAGCAGTGCAGATAATGAGTCATGTGCTGGGCACCCCCTGGTCCAGCCTCTCCCTGGTTTGCTCTGCCCATGTCCTTGGGCTGAGGGTACATGGAGAGCAGTATGAGGATGAGTGTCATAACCCCATTGCTGTTTCTGCCCTGGTCATGTTGGTACAGGACAATTCTTGTCTCCCCCTTACATCCCCATGTGCTTTGTTTCCCCTTGGCCCTCCCCAGAACAAACCCAGAGTCCAAGGGTTGAAGAGCTCAGCACATTTCAAAGGTCAAGGCTGTCCTGACTTGACTTGAGCCTGGGGTGGTTTAGTGTTTATGAAAATTAGGCCTTAAATCTTGCCAGCATTTCACAAAGTGCAAACCCATTTCTTGAGTCAGGCCTGGAGGGGAAGGAAATGGTAATGTTGGTGGTACCTGGAGTGCAGGCTGTGCTCCAAGGTCAGTGTGTGCAGGGGATGGAACCATTCCAGCCAGGCCCAGTGCTGACCCATCAATCCTCTGCACTGAGCACTCTGTGCCCCAGTGATGCAGGATGGGCTGCTGGGGGTGTCTTTGGGGTGACAGTGGCAGTGCTGCTCCCTCCCCAAACAGGGCGGGGACTCTCCTGTTTGCCAGTGAAAGTGGAGGTGTCCTGTCCTTTGTTATACCCATCAGTGTTTTATCCAGTTCTGCCCAGGCTGGAATGGGTGTGAATGGACACTGCCCTGTGGGAGGGGCACACGCAACCTTGGGGTGGGGGGCAGGAGCTCATGGGGGGCATTGCCATGAGCAGTTTTGTTTTCCCTCGCCTGCATGTTCTCTGGAATGGAAGTCCTGGCTCTGGACAGGTCAGGAGAGAAAGATGAGGAGCGGTATTTGGGCCTGCTGGCCTTTATGAACTCCTGTAAATTTCAGGGAGACCAACGTCTTCAGAAATAAGTGTAAAGTTTTGTGTGAAGTGTAAAGAATTAATTTCATTGTTCTCTGATAAAGAGATTATTTTGATAAAATTTGTAAGTTTCTGCATCCCCTTGTTAGAAAATTTAGCAATAGAAGTTAGAATTACACTTGCACAAGTAGAAAAGTAGTACTTGCTGACAAGGATCTCTGCTTTTCTTCATCCATAGGAAAGAAAAGTATGTTTTTACTTTCAAGTTTGTATCTTAGTTTCCTAATCGGGGCTACTTGACAGGTGGTGATTCACAGGAATAAACACATCGACTCTGGGTGCCGAGAGAGCAGGTCCTGTCATTGCTGAGACACTGATTAAACCTCCAGCAGGAATGCAGAAGGAATTTCAAGGAGATGCATTGCCTTTAGTGCAGTTAGGGCTGTCCTGTGTGAGCTGTTTCTAGGAAGATTCACAACTCCAGCTCTTTCCTGGAATTTATTTATATGGAAGCACTAAATTCCCAATGGCTTTGCTTCATTGCTGCTTTGACAGGGGAGAAGTAATGGGAATCTGGTTCCTGATGAAGGACACTGAAATATTTTTTGTGGGTCTTACAGATCCGAAGGAAAAATTGCAGCAAGTTGTTCGTGCTGTTATTGAAGCAGAGGGAGGGTGCTGGGCTGGGGGGAGAGTGTTTAGAAACCATTCATTTTTAGTTAAACAAAAGCCAGGTGGATCCCTGTCCTGACCCGACCCAGCAGCTGAGCAGGATGGGTTGGGTGGGAGGGTTTGGGTACTGATTGTAACAGTGGATTGGACTCTCTGGCACCTGGGTAATTCCCCTCTTAGCCTTGAAAGGGAAGGGTGCTGCTCCTGCCTGTGCACTCAGCTTTGTCAGCTGTTACTGCTGTGCCAGGAAGGTAAAATGTGTCTGCTCAGGCCTCTCAGAACTGATAGCAGTCCGTTCAGTTCTTGGGAGTATCAGACCACCCAAAGTGCAGAGCTTCTTGAAAATTACGCTGAACTGAGGTTTGCCATAGAATCAGTTCCCAGGTGAGCTGGGCAGGCTGGTGATGGCAGAGGTTGGACTTCTCCGTCATTCCATGCTTTTTCTGGGCTCTCTGAGTGATGGGTGAGTCTTCCAGTCTAGTCATGCCTGTCCAGATCTCTGTGATTAACCAGAAATTTGAGTCATTCGCTCTGGGGCTGAGGGAGTTGTAGCAGATGATAAAGTGCTGTGGGAGAGCCCAGGGCTGTGCCAGGAGCATCTGCTGTGCCCCCGCTCTGCCATCCATGGGGTGGCACCACTAGATGTCATCACCCAGCCAGGGAAGCTGCTCATGGGCCCAAAATACCCCATTCTGGGAAAATCCAGCCTGGGACTGCTCGCTCCTCTTTTGCATTCAGTGCTAGAGTTTTCTGTATTTTCCCACCAAACAAAAGAGGGTGTTTTGGCAAAAAAGTTTTCAAGTTCTCATCCTTGTGTTCTTTCCACTGATTCTGTGCCAAGATCAGATCCCTTCAGAAAGTCTGTATCTTTCAATACCAGGAAAAGCTCCCTAGGATTATTTGTAGACCAGTGGTGTATTTAAAGCAACCTTTGTTACTAAGTTTTTATTAGGAGAGATTGAATTGTGTACTGTTTTTCCAGTTTCTCTGTTTTAGACCAGATCATATTTTATTGAGCCAACTGCTACTAAAGAATCTGAAGTGTCTGTTCAGATTTCTCTGTCCTGGCTGCCTTCATGCAAATACAACACTGTGCCTGTGAAGTGAGCTGGTTCTCCTTGAGCAGTGTGTGCTGGGCCTTGGGGCTTCAGGGGAGGGCTCTAAGAATGAGTTCTGTGGTGTGCACATTCTGTAGGAACATCAGTCACAGTCTCCTCCTTTTCAAGGAATGGCAATCCAAGTTCTTTCTGGTATTATTTCGTATTCTCCAGTTAAAAACCTTGCAAGTTGAGGAGCCACAGCTATGCTGCTTTCCCAGGCTTTGTCCCCTCAGCTGCAGCAAACTGTGTCACAGCAGAGCTGTAGAGCTGTGGCATTTGGCTACAGAGCACGTGCTGGCTGAGCAATGGATTGGCAATGGCTGCTGCTGGGTCCTGGGCTCCAGGAGTCTCTGTCACAGCTGGGTGACACCTCATTCGAGGTGCTCTTGCTTGAAAATGGCCTTCTGCTGTCAGGGGAAAGCTCTTGGGTCTCAGCTGTGTTCCATGTGATGTTTGAGAGGCATTTTATTGTGTTTGCAAAAAGCAGTTTATTTAGTTTGGAATCAGGAAGATGGTGCTTGGGTTCTGAAGATGGTGTTGAGGTTCTGCAGAGCGTGGTGAGGCTTGGCTGGCTCCTGCTCCAGGTTCCCGTGGGATGGGCAATTCCTGGGGGCTGAGTGTGAGCAAGGGGGAGAGGGAGGAAGGAATGGGGCAAAACCTCCATCTGTTTGCATTGTTTATCCTCCCCAACCCACCCAGCCCTGGGCAGTGTGGGTAATTGCTCTCTCCTGGGTGCCCACAGGCAGCAGCTGTGCCAGCTGGCGCTGGATGCTCCGGCCCCTCTGGCCCACGGCAGGCGTCCAGCGGCCGAGAGCAACACTCCTGTCTCCCAGCCACAGTCCAGAGAGGGGCCACTGATGGACAGTTTCCTGAGAAAGGACAAAGTCTGCCCCTCAACAGAGGCAGGTGGCCTGGCAGGGCCTGGCCAGGGGACTTTGAAAAGTGAGGAACAGCCTGACCTTCACGGCACTGCTGCAGAGACTGGTGATACAGACAAGGAACTGGGCTCACAGGACGGTCCTGAGGGCACCAGAAGTCATGAAAAGCCTTCTACCTCTGTGGTAAAAGGAGTCAGCAAAGGTAAGTTGTTTAGTGTTTGGTTATGCCCTGCTCTGTCCCCAGGGCCAGCTGTGTGTGAGGGGACCCTCAGTACGTGGCACTTGTCCCATGGCTCTGGTTCTGTTCTGTGTTCAGCCCCTTCCCCTTGAACTGGCCCATGCCCCACTCCCATCACTGCTGGTGTGGGACAGCTCTGCTCCAAGCATGTTCTTGATGAGGAAGCTTGGGCTGCTGCCAAGGAATTAAATGGAATTCAGCACTTATGGATTCCTTTGCTTTGAGTAACGATGCTGAAAAACAATAGTTGTGCAACAGACTTACTCATTAAAAATGAGGCCATTTCTCTTCTCCTTCCCCCTAATGACTGGACAGACACCAGCATTCATTCTGCCCTTGCATCCTTGAGTACCCAGATGTTATTTTATAACATAATTGTTATTGAGGGGTGAGCCCAAACTCAAAATGGACATGGCAACAGTTCTGTTAATATTCCTGTTCATCCACTCTCCAAAAGAGTCATCTGCTTTATTCTTCTGTAACTCTCCAGGGTTGAGGTTAATTTATTTTGAAGCATGAAAATGCCCATTTATACTAATCAACCACAATCAAATGGCAGGATCCTCTCGGTCCTGACGTGCTGGCAGCCAACCTATTGACCCAGCTAAAAGCCTAAATTAAAATAAAAGACGATATAGGAGTACAACCCTGGTCCTTATTAGTTCAAATTTATCTGTTCTTTTGTTTAACAATTTGTTCAGCTGGGACTCTGAAGTTCATATTGATTCATTAAATGGGTAAATCCTGCTTAAAGATGTACCACAGCCAGGAAAGGAGCCATGGGCAACCTGTCCTGCTTTTATGCATCAGACCTGCTTGTATTGGTAATTTAAAACTTGTATGAAAAGTTACTGCTCATTTATTTTTGAGCAATTGAAATTTTCACTTATTTCCCTTTTTATGACCTCTTTAAATCTTTGAGCATGCATCACATGGAAATGATTTCCACAAATGCAAAGTAGTTGGTCAAACAGTATAAATGAGGGAGTTTAGTCTTACTTGTTCCTGTTCTAAGAACTCAAACATAACTTTCAATACCGTAGTGGACTGTTCAAAACAAGTGTGTTTTGTTACTGTTCCGACTGTTTGGGGTGTTTAACCTTTGGAATATGATGTGGTTGGGAGTCAGGAATTGCAGAGCAATATTACTGAAGAACTCTCAAATCCCACAACATTTCGTAGTGTTTTTCAGAAGTTGGTTTTTGTGTGGTTTAAATCAAAACTACTTCCCTCACACTGATGCGGAGGGGGTAAGTTAAAGACTCTCATCCTGTTAATGCAAAATGAGCCTTTTGTTTGTGATATTTGATTGCTAAAGAGGACTGGTTTTAGTCTGTGTTTATTTACAGGCACTGTTTAGAGGTGCCTCTTGCAGAAGTGATGCCAGAGTACCTGAGTGGGTGGGCTGTGCCGTGGGGTGTTCCTGAGCCTCCGAGCCCCGGCACAGCATCCAGTTCTGTGTCAGAAATGAGGGGGGGCCTGGCTGGATCGTGGCATTCCTGGGAGTGAACTCATGGATTGACAGTCCTGAGAGAGCCACACATTGGGAACACGACGTCAGCAGGAATAAAGCTTGTGCTATAGTGTTTTATCAAATGAAGCTTCTTCCTTCATTTAGGGGGTGAACTACTGCAAAGGTGGAAAGCAGGGAAATCTGCTGCTGTTTCTGTTAGCCCCTGGGTTTCTGTGTGGGATGTGTGTTAGTCTAGGTTTTATTAGAGATTTTGTACCATCTGTCTGCAGGGAAGAGGAGAGCTACTCTCATTACACACAGAGAGGGAATTCAGGCTCTGGAACGAAAATGAAAGTTAAAAGGGAAGATTCTGGACAGACACGCCAGATCTTTTAACAAGAATTTAGAATTCTGGATGTTCATTTTCTTCAACCAGCACTTAGTTTCTCAGATGGAAACACTTGCTTTTTGTTCTTACATCCACATTAGTGACTTTCTTCTGCCTTGCTTTCAGTGGAATGTCCTGTTTGTGAGGTTGCTATTCCAGAGCAATACATAAACAAACATCTGGACAGCTGCTTATTCAGAGAGGAGAAGAAGGACAGCCTGCGAAGGTAAGAGCAGCTTTCAGGCTTTCCACGTGCCTGTGGCTGGGTTGGGGCACTGTTGGAATTCTATTTGGTATTTGGCTTAAAAAGCAAGCTGTGTGCTGAACTGCATATGTCAATTAGGTGATGTAAC
>JAWWEV010000024.1:560575-588440 GCA_035583235.1 Hafferia zeledoni
TGAATAAAGTGCCTGTTCTTGCAAGCTTCTGTGAAGTCATCTTGGCAGGCCATAAACCTCGTCTCCGCTGGCTTTAGGGCCCTGCTGAAAGAACTGTTAGTTGCTGGGCTATAATAGCAGTGGGCTGTGTTTGTGTCTGGCTTACCTGCTGTACAGAGCACTGTGAAACACTGTGGGCATTGTGCCCTCTTCAGAAAGCATGTGGATTGCCAGCAGAATTCCTTTGGGGCTTTTAGTGGTAAGGGAACACTGGCCAATGCTTTAAAGGATTCAGCACAGGGAGCAGCCCTTGGTCTGTGCATTGCTCTTGTCACCCTTCTGCTCCCTGGCATTAACATTCCCTTCAAGTAACACTGACTCCCATTTTTCACTTGGTGGATGAATCACTTCCTCAGTTGAGAGCCAAGAGACATTTGCTTCAATAGCTGTCAGGTTAAAGAATAAAGATTGCACCTTTCTGTCCCCACTGTGGGGCTTTTCAAGCTTCCTGAAGATCTCGGTTGTGTCAGATTGATGCATTCCTTTGGCTTTGTGCCCCTGCCCCGCATTGGTCACGGGCGCCACGTTCACATCAGAAATGGAGATTGCACTTTGTTTTACTTAGAGCAGAAATTTAGGCCGTTATTTTTTCTGACTGATCAGATGGAAGAACCAGGGGAGACTTGCACTGCAGTGCTTGTTTTTCCAGTTCCTCTGGATCTTGAATTAGAAAGTAATTTTATGTTAAAGTTCTTGTTTTGCCCAGTCATGCTTAAAGTGCAATATATAAGGTAAAGGACTTTGAAGATTAAAAAATGATAAATTAATACTGAAATCTGGTGTTACATTCTAATTTCCATTTGGAATGTTTTTACTGCTTTCTCTGTTCTTAATAAATTCAAATAAAAGCCAGATCTTTCCTTGGTGTCAAGCCCATGTCCCTAACAGGATTTTAAATTCTGCTTATTTTGTCTCTAGGCTGCTCAGACCTTCAGCTGTGTCACTGCAGACACTGCCCCTTGGGGACTGGCTCTCTGGGGTAGTGCTGGCTCTTGGCAGTGTGTGGGTTATGGCTGGAGGGTTTGGTTCCAGTAACAGCACATTCCCAGTGCTGGTCTGAGGAATGTGGGCTCCATCTATTCTCCAGCCAGGAGCACATGGCAGTGTTAACAGCTGAACAGTATTTTGGCAGAAGTGCTGATTTAGCCCCCCCAAACCTGCACAGGAGTCATTCCAACGTGTGTGTTCCTGGAGAACACTTGTCAGGGTGGGGAAAACCCACCAAGATTCCAATTCAGGCCTGTTGTGAGCTGTTTTCCTGTGGCTGCTGGCAAAGCTGTGGGCACTGTTTAGGTCAGGCTGCTGGGGAACTGGAATGCACACCAAGCTTCTGCAGGACTTCCAGAAGATTTAATTATTCATTGACATTTTTTGTATTTCCCAAAAGAATCAGAAAAAAGTTTCCCTGAAGAGTGTGTTATGGTAATCCATCCTCTTTTTGCCAGCTGTGACACAGGGGCTGGATGAGAGAAAATGAATTAACAATTTTTGCATAATCCTTTTTTTTTTTTTCCTTAATCTTGAAATTTATTTTCAATGTGATAAGTTGAAAGTGCTGAATAGTTTTGGAATAAATCTCTTGCTTTTACTGTGGAAAGCTGTTAACTGCTCTGAAATCCAGAGCAGTGCAGCTGAGCTTTATTTTGCTGCAGAACAAAAAGTGTCTAATTAAATGCTATTCCTCTGTAACTAATAAATTTTTGCAGTTGCAGCAGATGAGCAAGGCAGTAGATGGGGTTTGGTCCCTTTGTTTCCTAGTTTGAGAATACCTCACCAGAAGGTGTAGGGAAACCTGAGCTAATTTGTGCAGAAAGGACTGTTCTGCTCATTTTAGGTGATAAAAGTTATAGTAGAACTTTAATTTTCTCTGGCAGTTTCCTGTAGTTAAGAGGTTTTCCCCAGCTGTGTCAGGAACATTGAGTTGTTCTGACAGAAGGCAGTGGGAAGGAGTAAATTTGGGGTTTAGATGTCATTCCTTAGAGAGCACTGTTAATACTCTGTAATGTCACTTTCTGTCACCAAACCTCCCTTGTGTTAGCTGGGAACTGCTGCCCTCAGGTAAATGACTATTTTTCTGAAAGTCATTTTCCCAGAGTTGAAAAATCTAATTCAAGTTTTGTCTTGAGGTTCTAATGCTTTTAAAACTTCTCCTGCTGATTCATGTCTTCATGGCCAGTACTGGGGAGGAAAACCCAAGTTTCTTTCAGATATATCTTATCCCAAGTGAGTGAAATACCCTTAAATATTTGTCAGTATTTTGATTTTCATAGGAGTATTAATTAAATAAAGTCTGTTTCCTTTTCCTTTAGCAGTTCTGCTCAGAAAAGGAAGCCAATGTCTAAAGTTGTTTATAACCTGCTGTCAGATCGAGATCTGAAGAAGAAGCTCAAGGAACACGGTCTGTCTACCCTGGGGACCCGTCAGCAGCTCATTAAGAGACACCAGGAGTTTGTGCACATGTACAATGCTCAGTGTGATTCCCTAAATCCCAAATCGGGTAAGTGAGAAGCTGTAGGGGAGTTGCTGCCATCACAAGCCATTTGTCTGTTTTCCCTGTGTTAGCTCTCAGGGCAGGAGGAGCACGGGCTGAGTGCTTTGGGGGAACTGGAGCTGGAGGGATTTATCTTGTGTAAATCAAGGCTAATGCAAAATAATCCTTTAACGTGGGAGGTTCTCAGGGGGATTCTTCACTCAGTGCTGGTGATGAAATGGCACCAAGTCTCTGCCTCGTTTTCCCAGACTGAAGGAAGAGTTCCTGGGAGTGCTCAGTGTAATTCAGCTGCTCTGCCCTAAATAATGCAAAACTCTTCCTCTGTTCAAACCCTGTGCACAAAGGGTGAATGATTAAACTGGCACTCAAGGTGCAGACGTGCATTTTGGGCAGTGAGCCTGAGGTCACTGTAACAGGAGCAGCTGAGCTGCTGAGGAAGCAGAGGTGCCAAATGCCTGCAGTTTGCTTAAACTAGTTTGGAACAGGTTTTATTCCTTCACAGCTTCCTAAGCTTCTGTTCTCTGACTGCTTCCCTGTCTGGTTAAAGTGTTTGTTTTGATAACTGCCCACAGCTACCTGGCAGTGCTGTGCAGATGATGAAGTGCAGAAACAGATTCGTAAATGTAAATGTCAGAATAAACTGCAGGGTCCTGCATAGCTGTGGCTCTCATTAAATGTTCAGAAACACAGCTGTGTCTGTTCCCAGGCTTTGAACGTGTCAGACACAATTGTTGGGCAGGTTGTAGTTCAGCTGTGGGCTGTGGCCATGAGCCTGCACACTGCAAGGTGGGCTGGGGGGAAATCAGTACCTGCAATTACTGTATCTTTCATTGAAGCATCCAGTATAGAATGAGAACTCTTGCTGAATGACATGCCCGTGCACCACAGGAACACTGTCCTGTGCAGGAGGGAGGTTCAGCAGGGTTTGGAAAGATGGCAGGTTTACCTGGGAGTGGAGCCTGAGCTTTCACTGCTGGAGATCTAATGCTGTTTGTTAAACTCATGGTAATTTCATTCAGTGCTGTTACAGCTTTTTATTACACAGTTTCAGTGATCCCTTTCTTGTATTTCCAAACAGTCGCTGAGGTCGTTAAAGAGCTGGAGAAGAATGAGAAGATTCGGGTTCAGCTTGAATGTCATAAACCTGGTGAAAATGTAGGTGACTGAGCTTTGTTCTCACAGAGGGAAGGCCAGCAGAAACTGCTGAGTGGGCACTGAGTGTGTTTGTCTCTCGCTTTATTGTGGGAATTCCCAGATTCCATGTTGGAATTCACATGTGCCATGGAATAATCAGCCTGGTTTTCTCACACAGCATTTGTCGTGGGCAGTCCTTGGTGTCGTGCTGAGCTTCATGCTCAAACCATCTGAGTAGGAGCATTTTTTTGACTGCAGTAAAAACTCTCCTTGGCCACACTGGAGGATTTTGACCTTCCATGACAGTGTGAGGAATATTTTATTTCCTGAATTCTCTAAGATTTAGCTGGCAAATTCCATAGTGCCTGTTCTTTTCCCATGGTGTTGGATACTTCAGTGGCTTTTGAAGCCTGTTTGTTGCACAGTGTTAGGAAATACCTTCTGGCCCACACATGGTGGATGTTATGGGGGCTGGCTTGGCCCTGGCACCTCGGTGGAGGTGGAGCAGGACACCATGGGCATGTTCTGTAAGTGTGTGAGAGTCTGCAATGAGAAGCTGAGAGCTGGTGGGGGAAAACCAGAAAGCTGCTCCCTCTTCCAGTGTTAAATCTCTAATTTTAAAATCTGCAGCATTATCATCTTTTTATTTCTGTTAAAACCAAACATTTATGTGATTTCTTTAGAGCTTGACCTTCACAAAGGACCAGACAGAGGAAGAAATAGATGAGATCCATGCTGAGTATCGTAAGTATTACACAAGTTTCGCTTACTTTGTTCTTAAATTCACTTTCTTTTCCTTTGAACTAAAATATCCACACTGCTTTCCCACAAATGCATCTCCATTTATGCACTTTGTGCCCTCTTAGTGTCCTCCCATGTTTGCTGGGCCTGCAGAACAGCAGAGCAGGGTGTCTGCGTGTCCTGCTGGGCTTGTGCTGTGCAGTCCTGGGTGTCACTGGGATGTCACTGGGAGCCCTCCAGGCAGGACTGCTCTGAAAGGGCTCCCTGAGCCCCAGCCAAGGACTGGCCTTCCTGCACCTGGTTTGATTTTCTTGGTCTCTTGTACACATTTAGAACAAAACGATAGTAAATATGTCTTAATTTTTCAAATACTGTCTTAATTTTTCCAAGACTCGTATTTTATTGAGTTTATATTGTTAAGAGGACATGCCTTCAAAATCAGCAAGATCTCCGAGTGAGTGAGTGAGTCTCAGGCAGCTTAACTGAACACTTACAAGTCTAAAAAAAAAAACCTGAAAAAAGGGAAGGTAGAAGTATTTTAATGGGAGCATGTGGTTTTAAAATTAATAAAAGTGCTGACCAAAGAGGTAAATAGTAACTGGTGTCAGTAGTTATTTCTCATAAAAGCAATAGGGAGGAAATCATAAGTGTGGAAAAAGAAATGTACATGAAAATTCAAGGACAGAGAAAAAGAACTCTTATCGAATGCCATTTTTTCACTACCATGGATGGGCTTCAAAAAGCTTTATTGTACAATTTTTTTTCCTTTTATTTTACAACATTTGCACCCGAGGTCCCTACTTGCCAGCTGAGTACATGAATTAACTCTGGTGTAAGTTCTGAATGAAGAATCCCCACCCCAACATGTACTTTTGTTCTGCATTTCCATGTGAAACAGAACACACTGGGGACTGTGAACAGCTCTGGGAAAGGCAGGACAAACCAGTTGAGTGAAAGCCATTTTTTTCTGCTTCTTTGCACTGTTCCAGGCTCTTGGCAAATTGCAAATTGCACTGTTGGTGGTTTTTTTACCATTTATGAAATATCAATTAATACTTTGGCTTGCTGAACCTGGGGATAGTTCCTGTGCTGTCTGGGAGCTTTGCTGGAGTGGCTGCCAGTCTGTGCCTGGAAGGTGCAGTTACAGCTGCTGGCCCTTCCTTCTGCTGCTGGAGACTCAGGGACACCCTCACCCTGGTGTCAACCCCATTCTGCTTTTTTCATGGTCTCTAGTTAAAGAGTTAAAAAATCCACAGGAAAAAAAGTAAGTTTATTGAAAAATGTATTTTGCTGCCTTTTCTGCTTATAAATCCTTTCCATTTGCAATGTTCTTTAGAGGTCTTCTGCTTTGTCTTAAATATTTATAATTCTGTCTGTGGTTGGTTTATTGAAATGCTGCAGTTTGATCCAGTGTGTGTGGTGTGTCATTTCCACACCATGATGATTTACAGCAATGCTGAACTGTGCTTGTGTGCCAGGACGGTTCTCTTTGAAGAGCTTTGTATTCACACCATAAAGCAGAACAGCAAAAGACAGCAGTGCTGTAAAAACTGAAGAGCCAAAGGAGTTCCATAATGAGCTTACAGTGGCTCAGACACATCTGTGACAGAGCTTGCCATTCAGTAATGGAGTTCTTGGCCTTCTGTGGTGCTTTCAGCTACTCAGGGAAAGGGAGTTGGTGTCAAATCTGTTTCCTTCTGTGGGGCAGGACTTGGTGTTATCACAGAATATATCATAGAATTTTGTCACTGAAAGGGTGGTCAGGTATGGGAATGGGCTGCTCAGGGAGGTGATGGAGTCACCACCCCTGGAGGTGTTCCACTACTTGACAGTGCTTTCTGTGAAGAAATTCCTCCTGATGTCCAACCTAAATGTCCCCTGGCACAGCTTGGGGTCATTTCCTCTTGTCCTGTCACTTGTGGCCTGGGAGAGGAGGCTGATCCTCACCTGGCTCCAGCCTCCTGTTGTGGTGCCCCCTGCCTGGCCAGGATTAGGTGATCCACACTGCCTGTCTGAGGACATCATGGTATTTTCCCAGCCTCTGAGTAAAGAATTTGAAGTATCTTTAAAAAACAATAACTTTGCATTGGTTGAACACCAGAGGGTTGCTTAAAACATACTAAGTGATTGAGAGTGCAAAGAGTATTTGCATTGGTAGGTGATTTAAAGGATCTGAATCCCAGCAGTGTAGTGAGCATGACCCAGGAGCATGAAGTGTTCATCAGTGCCAGTGCTCCTGACTGGGGGTAGCTCTGTGAGGCACAGACACAGATTTGGATCCTTAGCAGAACATGGAACATATCACAGTGCTGAGCTGGTTTTCAGTTGTTGTGACAAAAATGGTTTTAATGCAATGTTTTGTGCCCGTTTCTGTTCACACTCTTGCAGTGTTTATGGTGTACCTTAATCCTGTGGGGATAGTCAGTGATGCTCTGCTACCTTTCAGGAAACAGACACAGAAAAGAATTCAGATTCTTGGTGGATCAAGTAAATAACCGGTGGAAGAAAAGAGGTGAGAGTAAAGCAGAAAGTGCTCAAAGCAAAGAAGAGATTACCACCAAAGAGCTGCCAGCAGGCACAGGTCAGTGATGTTAGTGTGGTCCCCTCTTGGATCCACACTTGGAAGTGGGGGGTTCTTAAAGAATTGGTCTTTCCTCCTGTTCTTCTCATACAGCCTTTAAGGGGAAAAATAGCATAAAGATCAAACAGAGCCTAAAATGATTGACTGCTGTTCATTTTAGTGTGGAACATAAGCACAACCCATAACAAATACATTAGTTGGATTTCAGTGGATTGTGTCTGGCTGTGCCTTGTCTGGGGACACATTTCAGTGAGTTGGTTGCAAAGGGGTCTGAGGTTCCAATCCAGGTGTGCTGCAGGTGAAGGTGACAGTGGGTGCTCTCACTGCCTTCCAGCCTTCCTGGGTCATTGCTGTGAGAGGGAGTCTGGAACTGGGAACTGCAGAGGTATTTGTGTGGGTTAGATCCAGGAGTTATTTATCCTGAGGCTGAAGAAAGGAGGTACTTGGGCTTCTTTTAGGCTTTTTATGCCTCTCTTTTTAACTTGGTTTGTTTTGATTTTATATACTTGAGCTCAGTGAAAAGTGGCAATGCGTGGCTGCAGTTACTCACTTGTTGGGAGGCAGGGACAGCATCTGGCCTGTTTGTGATCCTCCCATCCTGCAGCATCAGAGGTTACCAGAGTGTGCTCCAAGTGTGTTCCCTGCAGGATCCTTTGGTCTCCTTTGGTTTGTGCTTTATGGCTGCCTTGGCAGGGAACATCTATCTTTGAATGTGGGATTTAGAAGAACATTCCTCAGCCTAATAGAATGTGTGGATTTATAATCTATTCAAGACATTGGAGTTTTGGAGAGAATTCCACTGGCCAGAAGGGGATGTGCTGTTGTCTGTGCCCTTGGGAAAACGTGGCAGTGTAGTTTGCCTCAGCACTCACAAATCTCTGTGTTCTTGGGCTGAGTTAATCTGTGCCTCCTTCCTGCGCTTTTCCTCCAGCAGAGTCCTCAAGAATAAAAAGAAATGGAAAACCAGTAAAATAATAGGAATTTTATCCTTATCATTTCTCACAGACCTTGATTCAACGCATAATCTTGTCTGTGTGAAGGGTAAAAGTTAAGGAATCTCAAGAATACCAGATCTGAAGATACTCCTCATCTGTAGCAGAGGCAGAGGTGATGTGTTGTTGGGTAGTGGGACCACAGCTCTAATTTCCAGCCCTACCCTGGCAGGGAGGAGCTGCTCTAGGTTTCAGGTTTCCATCTCCTGTGTGAGCTGTTTGAGGAGCTGAATTAAAGCCACAGAGTTTTTCCAAGAGAATGCTCAGGTAGGAAATGCCTTGGCTCAGGTGTATTGTCCCATGTCACATTCAGCACGTGGCACCACCTCGTCTGGGTCCAGCAAAGCCACACCATTTCCACTGCACTTTGTGCACTGAGCTTTCAGTAATCCTTGGAATTTCAGTTCCTAGTTTTATGCCAAACATCTGCACCCAGTTGACTGAAAACCATTTTAAAAACAAAGCAGTGATTTATGGGTGAAGAAACAGATGCCTAAATCCTGTTTTCTCAGGATTGCTTGTTAACAGCAACTGCCTTTGTATTAAACTGGGAATCACAGTATGGGAAAGGAAGAAACCAGCAGTGGCCTGATGGAAACTGCTGGAAGAGCAAAAGCTCTGTGTGCATTCCTTACCCATTTCCTTCAGGTTCTCATGGAAGTGGTGGAATTGTAGAGAATTAAAACAGACATAGATTTGAGTTGAGGTTTGTTGGTTTATTTTTGTTCTTTCCCCCTCCATCTCTCACATTGCCCTCTCCTGTAGTGTTGGTTGATGCAATTTAACCTCTCTGAAAATCTCTCTCTGTTTGTGGTGGTGTTAATCACCTGTTCCTGATACACATTGTGTTACTTTGTACCTTTGAGCTTAAAATGTCTGTTTTCCAGTTTTTATGACTTTTAAACTTGAGGCTTTGCTTTGCCTAAGGGGAAGTGCCAAAAGAATTTGATAAATATTGGTGATAAATAATTTGGAAAATCCTGGCTGTGCTGGGCTGCATTATTGCACAGGCCTTGGCTATTTTTACCCTGCTCATTTCAGAGTTGTGTTTCATCAGTTGGACAACTGACTCACTGGGATCTGTTGGTTGTTTTCAGCAGACAAAAATACAGCCCTGATATTTAATTATGCCTATTAGTGGGAGGGAAAAGGGCAAGCTGAACTCAATCCAAAGACTGTGAAGCCCCTCCACACTCCACTTACAGTTCTCTTGGCCCATTCTGTCCAAACCTTTGCTGGAGGGGTAGGAAAGTCAGGGCCTGGGCCACATCTGTGACTGTCACAATTGGAGTTATCAGTGAGACAGGTCTGGGGAGGGTTTGATGTCTCAGGGAACTTTCTAGTTAAATAACTCATTATTTGAAAATATTTGTGGGTATAGCATAAGGATAGTTTATCTTATACCCTGATTTCTGGTCTATATTTGTTTTCACTTTGGAGAGGCAGAAAGTATCTTTTCAGAGAACTGTTCATCTTTTCATAGACCAAAACATTTGACACTAAAACAAGAGAATGGTTTTACAACTTTTGTCTGATATGTGTTGCTTAGAAATAATTTTTCCTATTGAAATGGAAATGTCATTTATCTGGATTGACATCATCTTTCTTAGCTGCATAAGGAAATAAATCACAGCTGTAAACAAGCCTGTTGATCTGTAAAACTTAAAGCTATCAAACTGTGTGATGCAGGGGATGAAGGGAATTGGTAGCATAAGCAGCCAACAGCACTGTCTCGTTAAGTGTTTGTTGGTTTCTGAAATAAAGTCCCATTTTATGAAGTGTGACACATATCCTTGCCCTTAGTTTCTCTTCTTGTTTCTGTTTGAAACTCAACAGTGAAACATTTCTGGTTCTAGGAGGGTGGTTAGTTGTTTATTTGGGTTTTTTTAAACCATCCAGGAAAAGAAATGAAACCTTTGAAAATTAAACCTGAGAAAGTTTTGGGAAACAACTAAGCGGGAGTGAGGTGTTGATATTTTAAATATTTATAGCTTTCTGTCTTCCAGCTGCAGAACTTTAAACAATAGTATTTTGCATTGTCATTCTTTCTAATCTGTGCTTTTCCCCTTGGTAGAACCTAGGGAAGAGCATCACCCAGCTGTTGTCCTTGGAGAAGCCCAGGAACTCCAGTCAGATAGCCCTGATGGCCAAAGAAGTGAATCTCATTCTGTGGAGGGAGGCCAGGGATCAGCCTCTCCTGAATTGTCACTGTCACTTGGATCAACAAGCAGGTCAGTGAGATCGTCTCCTCTTCCTGCTTTGGGCCAGATCAGACCAACCCTGGATAAACCTTGGCAGTAAAAGGTCGAGCAGTGCATGTCTCCTGCTTCACAGGAGGGTGCTGAGCTGTGGGCATGGGGCCCTTCTCCCATCCTGGGTGTTCAGTAGCTTGAGGGATGGAGCAGAAATACATGTAGAGTTCACTTAATGGTTTGTAGTGACTTCACAGGAGGTTGGTAGTGAAAATGTCCCTTTTGATACAGAAACAGGGAGTGGAATGTCTGAGGAACCAGCAGTACGTTTGGTGAGTTGCTTCCACCTTCATTTCTGCTGCAAGTTTTATTTAGGGAAAGTTCCCCAAATTGGTACAGCCCTAGTCTTTTAAGTAGTATTGCTGTTAGGAACTGTGGCCAGTTTGTGGAGGAAAAGAGACAAGTAATTGGGAACACAGTGACTGGGTTTGATACATGTCTAACAGCAAGAGAAGTGATCTTGTTGATAAGAGAAATGAGAAGAGAATGCAGGTCTGCATTACCAGGAATAAAAAGGTTTCCTGTGTCTAGAAGGGGGGGATAATCAGAGGAAGTAGCTGGAGATCAAGCACATGCACTCATACAAACTGCAGGAAAGAAAGAAGGATTTGGTTACTCTGTGGTTACCATGGGGCTGATATTGTGTTAATTATAGTGAAATGAAAACAGCACAAATACAAAAGATTTAGATGTTGATGGTTTGAGTAGCATTGTGCTGTTGTACTAAGGAATGATTTTATGAGGCTTGTGTTTTATTTCTGATAATTTGCCAAGAGTTAATGTTTTTTGCATTGAAATGTCAAAACTTGATATGTATTTGGAAGTCCAGATCTGCATGTTGTGTTCCTGTGAGGAAAGCACTTCTAGATGGAGAGCTGGTGTTAGGATGGCTTAAAAGAAAATGAGGATATCGAGCAGCACATTGAATATAACAGAACAGTCTGCAAGTTGGAGAGTTGAAATGTTTGTTCTGCAAAAAGATGCTGCAAGGAAATCAGTAATTCTTCAGTTTTGTCCTTCATGAAGCTTTTTCAGTCATGTTTGCTAAGGGAACAGTTGGTCAAGATTAGAATTTCATCCATTGTACACTAATCACTGATGAACTGATACTATTCAAAAGTTGATGCTTTAATAGAGAAAATAAGAATTTTACACCTGCTGTAGAAAATACCCAGGCCAGGCATGGAGGGTGGAGCATCGACCCAGACATGGCTGGGCTCTGCAGGGATTGATGATCCCACTGAGAGCAAACTGTGCCTGGCAGATAAACACCAACACACAGCCATGGCTTTGGAAGGGCCATTTCTCAAAGCTCTGAAGTCACAGTTACACAGAAAGCTTCCACAGGACTGCAGTGCTCCATACAAATAGCCCTGTGGCATTCTTTGAGTTTCTAGGACTGAAGCCAAATTTGATGCAGCTACCTAAACAATAGGGAAATTAGAAAAGAAACAAGAGAAGTTAGGAGGGACAATGATAAGCCAGTTAATGAGCTATGCAGAGGAAATATTCCATTAAAAGTATTTTATGTACTGGGGATAATACACAGGTTTTTTAAAGTAAATAATTTCTCTTAAAACTGTGTTAAAAGCAAAAGCTGGTTCTTGATGACTAGAGTGAGACTTGAAAAGCAGACAAAATACAACATTGGCCTTATCTGAAGTACTGAAACATAGGGCCTTAGTTCTGGAATCCTGGTGGGAAAGTGCTACACCCACAGCTTGTAGAAATCCCTCTCTGTTGGAACACCTGGAGCAACTGCAGGGTCTGCCAGGGGAGGTTCATGCCCAAGGCAGGGGCCTCTTTCCAGTAGGTGTGGTTTTTTGGCAGTAGGCTTAGGAGCTATTGGTCAGGATCCAAGGTCTGGGTTTAACAGGTCACTTACCCTTGGATTTACGTGTTTTGCAGAATATGGGCTTTAGTTCAGCAGCAGCAGAAGAGGTAGAAATAGGAGCTGTGCTTCAGTTACCCAGGAGTTCACTGGATGGCAGCACCCCTCTGGAATCCACCTGGCAGATGTTGGTTTGGCAGAGCTGGAGGACTGGAGGTTGGAAAGGCTCTTCCCTGGCAGCTGCTGCAGTCTGAGTTCAAAGGCAGCTCCCTGGCCATCCCTGTCAGATGAGAGAAGTGTATGAAAATGTGTTGGTCAGGGCAATAACTGCCCTTTTCAGTTCTTCAGGACATTTTTGACTTAATAAATCTTACACTACTTTGGCTCACAGATGATGTGTTATCATAGTGTTGGACAGGAGTGTTTGATCTGTGGATTTTGGCCTCAAACATGGGTTCATTGTGGAAAGATGATGATTCTACTCTGCTATGGTGTTGATTCATACTTTTCTTCCCAAAACTGTGAGCTGTAACAAATTGCAGGAGCTGTGAGGTTTGGTGGAGAGAGTCCTGGGGCCATCAGGACAGTCAATGGCCTCATGTGCCTGGGGGACATGATTACATCCAGCCTGACCAGGAGGACATGGGGCCCTGGTTGGGAACTGGGGGGTCTGGACACCTCTGAGGCCTGAAAACAGGAGTTGTGGTCCACAGTCCTTCAGCCTCCACATCCCAGCTGCTGCCAGGCTCCTAAGGGAAGGAGTTCAGACAGATCCAGCAGATCTTTCCCTTTTCCAAAGGCAGAGCCTCAAAGGCACGTTCCTGGGCTCCAGAGGAGGCCGTGACAAGCCAAGGAAGCCTGGAAAGAGGAAAGGAGAACAGTGAGACAGTGGAACCTGTGCAGGGTTTGCTACAGATGAGAGCCCTCGTTTCCAAAGGCAGGATGGTGAAGCCACGGGCACATGGTTTGGAAAGGCAGTGCTGGGAAGCCAGGGAAGGGGTTGTGCTGCTTGGGTAATCTTGGATATCACACAGTGCTTGGGCTGTTCCAGCAGGGAGCTCGTCCTGATCATCGCAGGCAGGACAGAGTGGAGGCAGGATTGGATTGCAAGATGGAGAAAACTGTTTTACCTCAGTCCTCAATTGGGCATTCACCTCCAGCTGACATTGGTAAAACAAGATGGGCTGGAGCTCATTGCTCTTGCTGGAGCTCATTGCTCTTGCCACCACTGAGGGGGAGAAATGCCCAGAGCAAGTGCAGAGCCACATGTGAGAGGCACACAGGGAACTGCTTCAGTGAGGGGCTGGTGGGGAGCAATGGGAATCCTGAAACAAGGGCCTTTTAGCTACGGCTGGGAAGGTCAGAGCCCTGGTTTGTACAGTTACTGCAGCTCCTCAGTGGCTCATTGCCGTTAGGGCTGAGGAGTTAATTGGGTTCTCTGGGGACCAATGGCTTGATGGCCCATTCAGCTCCATGTACAGGCCAAGGGGGAAACTCGCTCCAGGACATTTTGTGCTCCATTTTTAAAAAATTTAATAGGACAGACCATGAATTCCACATGTAAATTCTGAAGAAGCATTATTGGTTTGAGCATTAGCCAAGTTTTTGCACTTTTATTGTTTTGCAGTGACAAACGGGGTGGGTGATAAATGATGATAATGTTGCAGTTTTCAAGGCAGGGAAGTACATCATGTTCAGGCCTCAAACCTGTTCTTTTTCTATTTTAGGGGACTAAAAGCACACAAATAGCCCTATGTCCTCCCCACTTCTTTTTTTAAATCTAATTGGAACATCAGAGTAGGGTTTGGAAATATGATAATAACTCATTCTCTGGGCATCCAGTTTGTGCATCGAAAATGAGCTTTTGATGGACTTTTAATTCTGAGAGTAAAAACAATGCTAGGCTTCAAAACTTTCCCCATCTGTTTTTGGTGTCTTTTTCCTTTGTGTCTCAATGACTGAATGTGCACATGTTAGAGGGTCCTCTAACCTGGCTCTCTTTGTCCACCTGAATTCCTGTTGATGGTTCTATAGTTATTGCCACAGTAACACCTGGTGACTGTCACTTCAGAGATGAGACAAAATGGCAAAGGGTGAAAAAAATCTTGTCACCTTCTACAAGTTGTATGTCATTGGAAAAGAAGAATTTATTACCCACACTTTACCCACAAAAGCTTCTTGCAGATCCTCTCCAGAGTTGTCTGGTGCCTGGGAGTACAAAGCTGTTGTAGATACCACTAAGGAGATATGAACAAAGAGAATTGTCTTGCATATTAAATAATGACAGTGAGATACAGGAATAACTTAAAATTAAGTGATGAAAAGGCAGAAGTTTCTATGCTGCAGGTTGAAATTATTTCTCATTGCCAGTCCTATTGGAGGGGTTGGTCTCATCCACAGGTTCTGCTGCCACTGCCAAGTCGAGCCCTGCTGTGCTACAAGGTGTTGCTAAAATAATTTACATCTGTTTTATTTTCCCCTCCAGCACCAATTCGGACATTTTGGCAGATGTGGAAGAGTCTGAGACGTGTTCAGCGTCCTCGGACAGGTGAGTGGAATATCCAAGTGCTGGTCCTTGTGATGGACAGATTTGGGTCAGTAGGTTGCAGTTGGTGCAATCCTGGAGAAGCAAATGCCTCTGGAAAGTCAGGTGGTTCTTAGAGAACCCTCACAGTTGTGGGAAGCACAGTTTTGTCAGTGGTTTTGGATCCTTGAAAAGTGATACCTGGATGCTCCAAGAATCCACAGATGCCCAGTTGAAGAGGAGACTGATTTTTATGGAAAATGCAGTCTGATCTTCTGTTGTGTTTGAAGTTCTGCTGGTGGCAGAGCTGTAGGTAAGGCTGACAAGTTGAACATGCTGGATTCAAGCATTGTTTCCAAGTGGGAAGAGTTCTTGTTAAAACATTAACATCTTACTACTTTAAACCAACAATCCCCTTCTGTTCCATGTATGTGGTCATAGCTTGGGACAGCTCTTAAAACTCTCAATTAATGGCTATGGAATTCATATCAAAGATCAGAAATGTTTGTCCCATTTCAGTGTGTGTTTAGCCATGCACTGGAGAGACCTTTTTCCACATGCTTTTAAAGTACTCAACTGAAAGACAGTTTGGAGTTAAATGCTCTGTAGTTAGTTATTAAAATAGTTGACTTCCTTTTTCCTTGGGCAAAGAACACGCCTGACTCCATTAAAATCCCCTTTAATTCCTTGTTTCTGGGGGCTCTGTAGGCAGCAGCTCCCCAGCAGCAGCAGTGCTGTGTGTTAGCCAGGCTCCCTGTGGCAGGACACTTACCTGTGACAGTCACCTTGCTGCTCCCAGGAGAAGGCATTTGGGTCTCTGCCCCCTGTTCCCCAAATTGAATCCTCAAATCATCTCCTGTTCCCCCCATGAACTACAGTTATTTATTACTCTGTGCTGTTGGCAACTTAATCTTTATTGGCAGACAGGTAGATTTAAATTCAAATTGAGGCACAGACCGAGGTTTTAATCCCTCACATATAAATTAAGTTCCTGATCTTTAGCAGCATCTTTGTGCAGCTAAGTGTTAATAGTGGCCTGCTCCTGGCAGCAGCTGGAGATGTGAATGGCTCTGTTGATGCCAGTGAGTTGCTGCACATGGGGTGGGACAAGTGCCTGAGACTTGGCCTGTTCGGGCCTTCGTGAGATTTAAATTCCACTGCCATGGCCCCTCTAGTCAGAAATCGCCTGACTGGACAAACCCTCAGGCAACAAGTGCCTGCTTAACCCACTTTGGAGTCTGCAGGTCTGTCAGTCTGTTAGTGATGGTTTGGGGAGAAATACAACTCTCTGAGTCATGTTTTTGTGATGGTGAGTGGGGAGAGCTGGGCAGGGCTGTGGATCCAGGTGGTCCCTCCCTCTGGCACTCTGGGGGGGTGTGTTCAGTCACAACACCAAGGTTCCAGCTGGGTCTGACCAGCTGGGGTTCACATGGGTCTTCCTGGGCATGGGTAGTGGTCTGAGGGATGTGGGAGCTCTGTCTCCATCGGGGTACAGCTGAAACACAAGTTGTTCCTACTGATCTCTATTATATCTTAATACACATCTCATGGCAGTCAGCAGACAGGGACTTGGGCATCTGAGAGTTTTCCATTGTTATTTTCCGTTGTGAATTCCCAGTTTAAGCCAAATGAATAGTCCCTGCAGGATGGATTCAGCCTAGCAGATGGTATAAAACAGAGTGTATTTATAAGAAATGTTTAATTAGCAAAAGCTGTTGACAGATGAGTGGCATCTTTCATGTCAACACTAAGAGGAATTTTAGGCTCTGAAGCTGAATGATGGAAATGAGCTGCTTCATTTAAATATGGCTAATTTAACAATTGTTTCTTTAAAATTAACTCTGTGACTAAAAAGAAAACACTTGTTGAGTTTCCAGTGGAGAATTCTTTGTCCATAAATGAGGAGGGTGTCTGCAAAGCTACGAGTCTCGTGCACTTTCCTTCAGGGCTACCCCTCACCCAGCCCTTGTCCTGTGCCTGGGTGACCATGACCCTGAGGAGGACAGTGACTTGAATTGGCCTTTTCTGATAGAATGTGGTTTTGTCACTACCAGGGGCTCTTCTCAGTTATGGACAAGGAATCTGGGAGGTTGTTGTTCCCCCTTGTCTTCCAAACTGGTTCCTGGGGACAGGAGGAGAGGCCCCACGACATCCCTGTCCCTGTGGGCTCAGGTGAATGGGACTGTTTGTGAGTATTGTCATCTTCAAATAGGAGCACAGCAGTATTTCCCCAGCCCTGGGAGTGTCCAAGGCCAGGTTGGACAGGGCTTGGAGCACCCTGGGCTGGTGGAAGGTGTCCCTGCCCATGGCAGGGGTGGCACTGGGTGGGCTTTGAGGTCCCTTCCCACTCAAACCATGATCCCCCTCACCAGTAACACGTTCGTGTGTGGTGCCCATGTACTGCTCCCAGCCCTTCAGTACAGTGTGCTGTGTGCTGTGTTCAGGGCACTTGCAAACCCCTGTTTTGCTGCTTTTCTTTTCCCCAGTGACAGCTGCACAGCTCTGACAGTGACCAAGAGGAAGCTGCATCGGCCGCCGCTGCTGGAGGGTGCTGGAGGCTTTCCCAGGAGCAAGAGGAAGAGGAGCTAGTGCTGCAGGGCTGGAGGGTGGATCCCCAGTGCTGGGGAACACTGCCTGGCTTCTTCCCATCCTCAGTGTACCTGGAGACTGAGCAAAATGCTGAGTTTTTGCATCACTGCCGTTCCAGGCACCTTAACGACCAGGCTGGTGGGTTTGTCCACAGCACTGTGGGCCAGTTCCCTGTGAGGTTGGGCCCAGGGTGCTGGAGCCCTGCCTGGGCTGGCTCCTGTCCCACGTGTCCCCTCACCGGTGCAGGACTGCAGGTTGCTCACACCCCATGGAATGTGCTCTGCCCCTCTGGAGGCAGCTGCAGGACAGTGTTTTGCTGGGGGTCAGGCAGGTGTTGGTGCCCCAGGTCCCTCAGGCAGCTGGAGGGGGTGGGAGGGAGGCTGAGGGAGGCTGGGGGATTCTGCTCTACAGGAACAGGCTTTTTTGTATGTTTGTATGAGTAACTTTTTCTGTCAAGTTAATCAGTGTTACGTGTTGCTATTTTGGTTTGAAGTAATGAAAATGGAAAGAAGTTTGAAGGTCATTGGATGCAAAGTATTCTAGCTTTAAAATAACTAGTAACATTGAAAAGTCTGATCTTCCTTACGAGGTGGTGGAATTTTGTAGAAATAAAGGAATGCAAGAAAATCAGAGTAAACCTGAACACCAGGGGAGGTTGTTAAAGATACAGCTTGTAAGCAAAATATATCCCATGAAAAATACTCACAGGTGCTTCTGCTTTTGCCCTCTATGTTTGGACTGATGGAGACCCAGATATGGCCACATGGTGTATTTTGGAGAGATGGCCTTGCTGTGCAGCTCTTAGGAAATGTTTGGATTTTCCAGGGATGTTTTGTGCCTGTTAGAGGACAGCTCAGACAAAGGAAACCCCGAGACCAGCCACCATCCAATGCAGTTCTAAAGGCACTTTTCTAGAAAAGAAAGAAAAAACCTTGAAATATTTCTCAAAGTTTGACCTTTTTAATAAACTCCCTTAAGGTTTTGGAGCCTGAATGTCAACCATGATCCCAGACAGCACAGGCAGAGGCACACAGAGGTGCACACTGATGCACAGCCCTCCCCAGCACAGTCCCAGCAGCACTGGCAGCTCTCAGACACCACAAGGGCAGGAGAGTGGCTGTGTTTGCTTCTGTCTCACCTGAATTCTCATGGATTTGGGATTTTTTGCTGACTTTTTTTTCTAATGTTTCTGGCCAAACTGCTTGTCTGCTGTGTTTGGTGCCATTGATAAGAGCAGCTGAGGGAAGGGTGTTTATTTCAGTGAAGC
Organism: Hafferia zeledoni; assembly: GCA_035583235.1. Lineage (NCBI taxonomy): Eukaryota > Metazoa > Chordata > Aves > Passeriformes > Thamnophilidae > Hafferia > Hafferia zeledoni. Next base: position 579,017 of record JAWWEV010000024.1, read on the forward strand.
CCTTCATGACTGAAAGGAAATGACTTGCAAGTAGTTAAAAATCACTGAAAACCAACAGCATCTCACAGATTCATTCACTGCTGACATGCAGTCGTTTTTCTCATAAAAATGTTTTATTGCTCCTCAGAAAAAAACCTGTGCTATGCATGACTGGGCAAACTGGGAAACCTTTGGTGTTAGAGGAGCTAAAATACTGTGGTGTTTGTGCAGGAGACAAATTGGAGCTGGAGGTGTGGATGTGACACAGTGGGCGAGGTGCTGGGGGAGAGGCCGTGTGGAGCAGACACACTGGACAATATGGAGCCCTAGTTAAAAATGTGAATTTGGTGGTCCCCTGCCTCATTCCCACCCTGACAGGGGCAGTGCCCAGGCAGGATCCAGCCTGTCCTGCCAGCCCCAGCTCCAGCCCCACGGGAGTGCCAGGGGCTGCCCCGGGCCAGCCTTTGCTGGGAGTGGCTGCTGATCCCCTGGGTGCCATAAATGACTCTTGCTGCACATCTCACCAGCCCTAAATTCGCAGAAATTGGATCACGTAAGGGAAAAAACAACAGCAGCGAAGGAAACGCGCTGTGCTCGCCGCGCTGTCCTGCGCCCTCACTCCCCTGGGCAGCTCTGCTCCTCCGTCACACAGTCAGGGGGCAAGTGGGAGCAGCTGGGGACTTGTGAGCAGCAGGGCTGGGCACAGAGGTCACAGCACGGAGGAGCCAGGGCAGTGCTTAGCAGTGGGGATGCAGAGCGAGGTGCTGGTTTGTGTCCTGCCTCAGCATCGCTGGGCATGGCTGAGCTGTGGCCCCAGGGAGGGTGGAAGAACCCCACAACTGTGTGTTTTAAATGAGTAATCATTAAGTTACTGCATTCTCCTTGCACCTTTTCGATGTGTTGATTGTGACCAATGTTTGTCACATCACCCACAGTGTGTGCCTTGTGCTGGGAGGAGCGTGGGATTCCAGGGACCCTCCATCCTGCCCCACTGTGGGTGCAGCCCATCTGCAGCCATCCCTGCTGGCAGTTCCGAGGCAGATCCCTGCTGGCTGTGGCTCCCTGGATAATTGTGTGGGGGCAGAGCCCCTGGGGGGCAGATACTGGTGATACTGGTGCTGGCAGCGGGGCTGGAGCGATGCCAGGCTGAGTGGGGGGACTGCCACTGGAAAGCTTTGGGAATGGCTGCGTGGGGCAGTGAATCCATGCAGAAGGAAATGAATTTAGTCACGGAGCAATCCCTCAGGCCGGGGCAGGAGGGCAAAGCTGGAAACCAAATAATCAGAGACAATAAAAATGACCCGTTCCCCCAGCCCGGCGGCAGCGGAGTCGTGTGAAAGGCAGCGATCCCAGCAAGGGGGGAGCAGCAGGAGCTGAGCCACCCTGGCAGGCACAGCCCCCTGTGTGCTCTCACCCCGTGTCCCCCTCCAACACAAATAGCTGGGGGTTACCTGGTTTTGCTTCAAGGATGGCTCTGCTGTGCTATTTTCCATTGTTTTCCTGAAAGTTCTGGTTTTGCAGAAAACCTGCAATGATGGGCTGATTCTTCCAGCCTTTGGTTGGATGTTGTGTGTCACAAATAGCAGAACAGCAGCAGGGGTGTGCAGGTCCCATAAAGCCTGGTGCTGCTGCAGGTGTGAATGCCAGTGCTGTGGGTACAGCTGTGGGAGGAGGGAGGCAAGAGCAGGGCACTGGATCTCACTGTGCCTGACTTGCTTTTCATTCCTCCTTGTTGGTGAGAGAGATTTCAGGGCAGCTGAAATGAACAGCCTGAGGTTATACACAAATACAGCAAAACAAAAAAACCAGTAAAGTTACTATATAATCTCCCAACAGCTGAACCTGAAGCCTCTTTGTTAAAAACTATATGGATACATATTTGTATTAGGGCAGCTTGTAATTCCCAAGGTCTGTGCAGGCTCCATTGGTTTTTATGGCTTTGAGGCCGTAACAGGATGAAGTGAGAAACATTTTAGCACAAACCACGTCATTTGGAGCCCTGTACAGACCCAGTTCCTCAGGCAGGTGCCTGGGTAGAGCCTCTGTCACCCTTTCAGGGGCTGGATGTGCAGGATTCTGTGGCCTGTGTACAACAGGTGGATGGGAGCAGGGGGGATTCCCTGTGGAACATGAGGGTCTGCCCTAGCATGAGTGGGACATTTTGAATGACAGCTCAGCCTGGATATCAGATCAGTGGGATCCATAGTCTGCTCTAGTTTAAATAGGATTAAGCTCATTGATTTGATGGGAGCTCTGCTGCCACATCCCAGGGGGTTCCCCAGGGCAGGAGATGCACCCACTGCACTCTGGGCACAGGTGAATCTGTGTATCTTTGGGGCTCTGGGGCTCTCTCGGGGTGCCAGTGCTGATGGGTATGGAAACAGGTGCTGGTTAATGCCAACAAAAAAAGGTTCTCTTTTTCCCCAGATCCTCTTCCAAAGCTGGGTAAGGCTGACTGGGACTCTGGCACTGGTGTAGGCAGGAGGCCCTGGGAGCAGAGGCCGAGGGATTTCAGCGAGTTGGGGATTTCTTAGAAGGAAATGGTTTGAATCCCATGGACCTTTCAGGGACATGATGTGAAAGGATCTTTAACACTGAATTCCTTGAGTAAGTTCAGCTTGTTCCCAGATAAACAAAAAGAAGGGAACAGAAGAAATGATCTTGATGCACGTGTGAACTCTTGGAAATGTGCTTTCTGCTGTGAGTGCTTCCTAGAGCTTAAGGATGCAGGGTCCAAGTTGTTCCTCCCTTCTCCTTTTGTCCATGCACAAGTTGGCTTTTCCAGCTCCTTTTCTCCTTCCAGAAATGCTCTGATGACTCAGTTTCCAAAACATCCCCCAGCCATGGCACAGCTCTGCACAGAGCCCAGGCAGCCGGGTCGTGTCCTGGGGCAGGAATGCTGCGACTGACCATGGGCTGCAGTTGTACTTTTAATTTCTTATTTATTATGATCAATCTGAGGACTAGTTGTTTGGTTTTGTGGTGTGGAATTTTTTTGCTTTGTTAATTTTTTTTGTTGTGTTTGGGGGTTTTCTTTTTTGTTTTGTTTTTTGTTTTTAACTAACAAAAGAATTACCAAGGCCAGAGCACAGTTCAGGTGGGTGATGTGATGGGTGACAGGACATTATCCAAGAGTGTAACTGTGTTAACCCAGTCCACATAGCATGTTCAGATGCAGATATGTTACCCCTGATCAGTGAACTCAGTAACAAAATGATTTTTGAGTAAATTTTGGGACCAAATGATTCTGTGCATTGCTGGTATTTACATGGTTTGTCTCCAAAGCCTCGTTGCCTTTGGTACAGAACATTTTACAGTATTGAGTTTCTATTCCTCTGGAAATCAGCAAAACCAGCTGGTGAGCCATGGAGGAATTTGATGTCAAACTTGGGGATTTACTCACGTGCACATTTAAGAAGGACAAGGAAAACTCGTAATTTACTCTGGCCTGAGTCTATTCCCGAGGCCATGCAAAGCCCCCAGCTCTGAGCAGCCCTGCACCAAGCACAGATACACCTTCTCCAGGAGGGTGTGCACATGGGATTGCTCACCTCTGGGGTTAGGGAATTTACCAGAACTGGCCTTCTTGCAGGCTGAGGGCAGCAAGTGAGGACTCGGAAAATTTCTAGGATAAAGAGAAATTCCCATGCAAGAGCAGCCAGATGAATTATCCTGGCTCTCCAGCCTGCAGTGCCTGCTGTGGCCACAGCCATGCACACGAGTTCATGGGCAGCTGCAGCCCCATCTGCAAAGCCATGGCCTGGCCTTGTCGTTTTGCCAGACCTCTTGTGTCATGGGGACCATAAAGTTGGGATTCCAGATAGCTATTGGAAAAACAGCTATTTCAGATCCAGCAGTAAACCAAAATACAATTAAATTTAGCTTTATGTAGTGTTTGTGCTTTTGATTATCCCCAAGCATGTATTTTTAAAATAAAAATGTTTCCAGCTCTATGGCATCCCTGAATGTTTAAAGCTGGAAGGAGCAGGGGATGACTCAGAAAATCCCCTGATTCTCACGCAATTTTTTGCTTTAACATCACGTATGTTTGGGTTTTAATTGTGGGGCAGCTGCAGCTTGTCCTGAATAAGGAGTGAGGGGCTGCAAGGGACCATGAGTGTCTCTGGCTGCTGGGGGCCAGTGCCCAGACCTGGCAGGATTGCCCAGGGAAGGGCACCAGGAGCTGTGTTGTCCCGAGCTCCCCACATCCCATTTGGTGTAGGTGGGACATTTTGCTGTGGCAATTTTCTCCACTCTCTTTCCTCTATAGACAAAGGGCATGGCATTAAAACCTTATGGCTGGGTCCTTTGGTCTGACCCTGAGCAGACCCAGCTGTGGCCATCCAAAGCCCATGAAGATGGTCCATAAATGATCAAACCTTGCCTGTCTCCTTTTCTGCTCTGAGGGAGCCCCCAGCAGTGCTGGCTCCAGTGCTGGTTTCTGGCATCAGACCCAAACCTGTCCCACCACTGACACACAGCAGGCAGCAACTCCACACAATCGGCAGTAAAGCACTTTAATGTCACCCAGGGGCAGTGTTATTGTCCTCGTGGGCTGGGAGGGTGGACTGGCTGGCTGGCTCCAACAGCCACAGCTGACCTGGGCTCAGGCCAACGTTAACTGCCCAAATCAATGTTTATTGGTGCTGTGACATGGATTCCTGGGACAGATAAACAGTGATCTGAGCCACTCGGGGCAGGTAACAGTCCTTGCAGGGGGTGTTCTTTTTTTTCTTAGCAGTTTGGGATCTGGGATGAAATAAGGCAGGACCTGGGATTTCTGGCACCCTGATCCTCACAGCCTGCCCTGGGTGGGGACACTGTGGTGAGTGTCACTGTGTCCAGAGCCCCGTACAGACCTGCCTGAAGCTGGTGGGGACAGGAGTGCCGTTCAGCCCTGCAGGGTCCCTGTGCTGCTGTCCTGGCACTGTGGGGCTCAGCTGTGCCTGGAGCATCCAGGCCTTGGCTCCCACGGCGCAGCTCCCACCCAGCTCAGGCCCTGCCTCTGAGCAGAGAGCCAAGGCTGAAGCCAGGCACTTACAGTAAAACTAACGAAACCCTTCCATGGCTTGGCCTTTTGACCCCAAGTTTCAGTCCCCAGGTGTGTGATCCTTCACCTTGACTGAGCACTCCCTGAGCTGCTCCTGCACTCTGAGTCAGCGCAGAGCATGTCAGAGAACATGGCCCTGGGAGCAGAGTGGCATTGGCACAGGGAGAGCCAGGATGAATCCTTGGGGAGCTCTTCTCCAGCTGAGCACCCGTGCCTGGCTGCTGAAATCACATGTATTTCACAGCTGCAGCCACTCTGGGAGGTGCTCTGTTGCCACGTGTAGGAGCTGACAAGGGGCACAAGGCTCTTTCCTGGCAGCTCAGGTTTGGTCTGGGAAGGAGTTGGTCTCTGTGCAGCTGTGAGTGATGCCTCCTCCAAGGCCAAAGAGGAGCAGTGGCTGCTCTGCCTCATCTGAGGCAGCGTCTCACCGCACTGCCACCCCAGCTGGGTCCTCAAGCACATCTGTCATCCCTCAGTGGCTGCAAGATGCTCAAAGAGCCATGCAGAAGCCAAGGGCAAACCTCTCCTTGCTTCCACTGGAGCCAGGGTTTTACCCCAGTCACCTCCTCCTCCTCCAGAACTCTCCAAAAAAAGGCACAACAATAAAAAAAGCATTGCACGTGGTGAGCTGTGATCCACAGCGATTCCCACAGCAGTTTTATTGCCTCAAGGAGGAAGAACGTGAACCCTGGAGGGAAGAACTTGCCAAAGTATTTAACATTTCTACATCTTGCATACAGCTAAAGGTTCCCAAAAATCTTTAAAAATAGCTGCAAGGATGTTTGTTTGGGGCCTGAGGCTGGGCTGATGAGGATCTGAGATGTGAATTCAGAGCAGGGAGCATGGGGGTGATGCTGGGGCTCTTCAGGGCCAGGCCAGGCCAGGCACGTCCCTGCTGGAGACACCTTTTAGGTTTGAGGGTCTGGGATTGACTCAGTGGCAGCTGTCACTGGGCTGAGGAGGGAGCTGGGTGGGTTTGATGCTCCTCTGAACATCTCACCTGCACTCTTGGGTCTCACATCCCTCCTATGGAGCCTGAGAGCAGGGAAAACCAGAGACCTGTGCTGATGAGCTGGTGGTGAATGGTGTCACACACAGCCACCTCTCCTTCCTTTAGAGAAACAGTGCTTTGAAATAATCCTCCCGAAAGAAAGGGGAAGTTCTGGGTGGGTGTTGTAACTGCCAGGTGACCCACGCACGATCCTGCTGCTTGGACGGGGCCGAGCTGGGAGATAGGGGGGGACCTTCCCTGCGGGTCTGCGACGGCAGCTCCGGCGGGGCAGGGCTGTGCTGGGACTGAGACCGGGCAGGGGGAGATGAGCCCGGGCAGGGGCAGATGAGGCCGGGCAGGGGCAGATGAGGCGGGCAGGGGCAGATGAGGCCGGGCAGGGGGCAGATGAGCCCGGGGCGAGGGGGAAATCAGCCTGGGGTGGGGGGAGATGAGCCCGGGCAGGGGGAGATGAGCCCGGCGAGCGCTCCCACCCTCCGCTGCCTGCCCGGGGCGGGGGATCTTTGTGTTGTCCGTCGCGCTGGGAGCCCCCGGGGCTCCCCTGTCCCGGGCCCGCCCGGCACCGCAGCCCCGCTCCGGGACAACCCTCCGGTGGAACTGGGGCTGCCCGGAAGGTAACGGGAGCTGCCCCGGGGGTAACAGGACTGTCTGGGAGGTAACGGGAGCTGCCCCGGGGGGGATAACGGGACTGCCCCGGGGCCGCCGGTCTAGCGGGAGCGGCCTCGGGGAAGATGAAGATGCTGAGGCGGGTCCGGGTGCGGGGCCAGAGGCTGCGGGCGGACCCCGAGGGGCCGGGCCGGGCCCCGCCTCTCCCCACCGCCCCCGCCGCTCGGCCGGCCCCTGCGCGGGGCTTTGGCGGGGCAGCGGCCGGCGGGGACGCCGAGAGCCCGGGGAGGGGACAGGGAGGAGCCGCGGGGAGCCGCCACCCCGAAGACGGGGACGGGGACCGGGAGCGGCGGGCAGAGAGAGCGGCACGGCCGGGAGGGGACCCGCGGGGGACACAGAGCGGGGGGACACGGAGAGCAGGTGGGGCATACTGAGAGCAGAGGGGACACGGAGAGAGAGCGGCGGGGCCACCCGGCTGCCGCAGAGGGACGCGGTCGGTAGAGGCTCTGCCCGGCTCTGCCCCACTCTCTGCCCCTCCTGCCCCACTCTCTGCCCCTTCCCTGCCCCCTCCCTGCCCCAGGCTCGATGCGGGACGGCGCTGGCCATGGAGAAGCTGTACCTGGCGGGGAGCAGCGCCTGGACCATCAACAGCTCCCTGGGGAACGGCAGCCTCCGGCTGGAGAACCTGAGCGCCGGCCGGAACAGCACCGCGGACCCGCTGAAGAGGAACGAGGACATGGCCAAGGTGGAGGTGACGGTGCTGTGCCTCATCCTGTTCCTCGCCCTGACCGGCAACCTGTGCGTGCTGCTGGCCATCCACACCACCCGCCACAAGCACTCCCGCATGTACTTCTTCATGAAGCACTTGAGCATTGCTGACCTGGTCGTGGCCATCTTCCAGGTGCTGCCCCAGCTCATCTGGGACATCACCTTCAGGTTCTACGGGCCGGATTTCCTCTGCCGCTTGATCAAGTACCTGCAGGTCGTGGGGATGTTCGCTTCCACCTACCTGCTCCTGCTGATGTCCCTGGACCGGTGCTTGGCCATCTGTCAGCCTCTGAGGTCCCTGCACAGGAGAGCTGACCGGCTCTCTGTCCTCCTCACCTGGCTGCTGTGCCTGCTGGTTAGCATCCCTCAGATCCACATATTTTCTCTGAGGGATGTAGGGAATGGGGTTTATGACTGCTGGGCGGATTTTATCCAGCCCTGGGGACCAAAAGCCTATGTCACTTGGATCACCCTCATGGTCTACATCATCCCCGTGTTGATGCTGAGCATCTGCTATGGCTTAATCAGCTTCAAAATCTGGCAGAACGTGAAGCTTAAGACAGCTCACGGGCCCAGAGTGGGTCTGGGCTCGGGCTCCCGCAGTGGGATGGTGTTTGCCAGGGTCAGCAGCACAAGGCTCATCTCCAAAGCCAAGATCCGGACAGTCAAAATGACCTTTATCATCGTGGTGGCCTTCATAGTGTGCTGGACTCCCTTCTTCTTCGTGCAGATGTGGTCTGTGTGGGACACCAACGCCCCGCAGGAAGGTACAGCCTCTCCCTTCCCTTGCCCTGCTGTGCATGGAGGGCTCTACTCAGGGCCCTGGGGATGCCCACGGCAGAAACTCTGCTCCAAGCTGGGCTTTGGCAGAGGGAGGAAGTCCTGAACGTGGGTGAGCCCCCTGCCAGGCAGCAGCAGCTGTGCTGTAGCTTCCCTGGGTCAGGGGCTACCTTAACCCAGGCTGAGTGGGTGGTGGTGGCTGTCCCTGGGTGGTGGCTGTCCCCAGATGCTGCTGTCAGCCCTCATGGAGCCACTCTGGGGTCTCTGGAGATTCACTGGCCACCCTGGGTGCCAGGGCACGCCAGGAGTTGCAGGCGCAGCCCGACTTCCCTCCCTTTGCTGTACGGTTTTCTCCTCACTGACTTTTCTGCTTTCTGCTCCTTTCCCTCTTCTCTCCCTCCTGCCTCCCCACACACCCCGGGACTGCTGTTACTGTATCTCTGACAGGAGCGCGGCTCCCGCAGAAAGCCCCTGATTTATGAGCAAAGCCTTTTCCTAAAAGATGTGGTGTCAGCGCTGTGCCATTTTTTAAACTCGGGCTGGCTGCTCCTGTCATCGCAGAGGTCGCAGATAGAATAAAACATCCCCCCTGCCTGCTCTGACTCGGCTGGAGCTGTGCAGGGCTGTGCTGTCACCCAGCGGAGCTCCCCGATGGTCCCTCTGCCCTGCAGGGAGAGCCGAAAACTGAAACTCTGCACAACTTTGCGAGGGAGGAGAAAGGGCAGAAAAGTGCACTCAGGGGTGAGAACTCCTGGGACAGACTGACCCGGGCTCGACAGAAACACCAAGTCTGGGGATGCCAAGGAGTGAGGAGGAGCTGCTGCCTCTGATGCCCACAGCCCTGCCGTGGCACGGGGCAGTGCAGAGCTGGGCACAGCTGCTCCCAGAGCATGGCCACTCACACGGGCTGCTCTGCCCTGCCTTAATGCTGCACAAACCCCACCATCTCCTGCAGCCTGTGCACATCTCCTCCCCATGGGCCAGGCTGACAGAGCCAGAGCCAGGCTGCCCTGTTTTACCTCTCTTGCTTCTCTTTGGTCCTTTTATTTCAGAAGTGGAGTGTGGCTTTTTGAACCTTCCTGGGTGCTCCAGGCTGCTGGCCCTGGGCTTTGCATCTGATTTAGGCTGTTCAAAACTTTGAGTTCCTAGATGGGCTCTGGAGGAAACACTGGCTCTCTCTTACACTGTATTTTAATTCTGCAATCTTGAGGACTTCCTCTGCCTCAGCAGCA
>JAWWEV010000024.1:588540-613115 GCA_035583235.1 Hafferia zeledoni
CCCAAACCTTCCCAGCACCCAAACCTCAGCAGCACCCGAACCTTCCCAGCACCCAAACCTTCCCAGCACCCAAACCTCAGCAGCACCCAAACCTCAGCAGCACCCGAACCTTCCCAGCACCCAAACCTTCCCAGCACCCAAACCTCAGCAGCACCCGAACCTTCCCAGCACCCAAACCTTCCCAGCACCCAAACCTTCCCAGCACCCAAACCTCAGCAGCACCCGAACCTTCCCAGCACCCAAACCTCAGCAGCACCCAAACCTTCCCAGCACCCAAACCTTCCCAGCACCCAAACCTTCCCAGCACCCAAACCTCAGCAGTACCCAAACCTCAGCAGGATCCAAACCTTCCCAGCACCCAAACCTTCCCAGCACCCGAACCTTCCCAGTACCCAAACCTCAGCAGCACCCAAACCTTCCCAGCACCCAAACCTTCCCAGCACCCAAACCTCTGCTGCTTTATTGACTCTGCAGTGGAGTAGGGGTCGGTGGGTTGTTCACCCAACCCAGCCTGCCTGTTGCACCAGGAAATTTCCCTTGTTCACCCTTTGCCATTGGCCTTGTGTTCCCTTTTCCATTCCTTTTCCTTTCCCTTTTTCCTTTCCCATTCCTCTTTCCCATTCCCTTCCCCTTTCCCATTCCCCCCCCCTTTCCTTTTTTTTTTTTCCTTTTCTTTCCTCCTTTGCTCTGAGGTATCAAGGGAAGCTCCAGCCCCACTGAGCTGTGCCCCACTCCCCTCTCTCACATTCCTCTTGCCGAGCACCCCGTGGCTGTGACACAGGTTGGGAGCTCTGCCAGGGCACTGCTGGGAGCTTGCACGGCACGATGAGGAGAAGCCTGGGGTGGGTTATTGTGGATAGCAAGTGCTGGAAGACCTCAGCCCTTCCTCCCATACCCTCCTTCTCCTCACTGGCTGCCCAGAGGCACTCGAGGGGTGGCAGGGTCAGACCTCTTTGCAAGGGACATGAACTTTGCCTGCAGCATTTCCATAGCATTGTCCTGATCCTGGATCCCTTTGCTGAGGCTTGGGTGCAGCATGGGAAGGGAATGTGGCTGTTCCTCACCTCACAGCCACAGAGAGGGCAGAGGAGAGGAAGGGCAGGGGGTCACTGCGTGCCGGTGGAGAGGGGGCATGGCTGCACCAGGGGGTGGCCAGCAGATGCCAAAGGCTGGTGAGGGGTAGTCACCTCCTTAGAAAATGTTTCACTTTCTCCACACCGGATGTCAAACAGCATCCCTGGTGTGGGCAGGTCTGTTTGTACCTGACTGAGCCCTGATGAATGCTGAGGGGCCTGGGGAGGGGGCTGGGCAGGGGCCCTGCTGTCCTGAGCCCCTGGGCCACATCCTGGAGCGTGGTGAGCTGCAGAGCTTGGGCAGGAGCAGAGGGATGCAGAGTGCTTGGTCTGTCCCATCATAACCCCTGGCACTGCTTGGGTGGGAGCAGAGGGATGCACAGTGCTTGGTCTGTCCTGGTGAGCCCCAGCAGTGCCTGGGCAGAAGCAGAGGGATGCACAGTGCTTGCCCTGTCCTGTGTTAACCCCTGGCACTGCCTGGGCTGGGCTCCCTCCTCGCAGGGTGCTGTTGGCTGTGGTTCGGCATGTGCAGAGTGAGAGATCAGGCTGTAAAGAGAACAACAGCAGAGCCCTCCTTTCCTCGGTGGGTTGGAGCTACAGACTGTGATCCAGGTGTTGGTTTCAGTACCAGGGACTCTCCACAGGCTGCAGGTTGGAAGGAGGTTCTCACTGCACACACCTCCCAGGGAACACACACCTGACAGGGAACATACATGGCGTTCTGAGCCCTGAATCAGGGTTGGCTCAAGGCTCCTGGGAGGGAACAGCGGGGCTGTGAAGCCCTGTAACTCTTGTATTGGTCCCTTCCTCTCGAGGTCTGATGCCCTGACATGTGGGCTGTGAGTGATCGTCCCTGTCAGTGTGTGGGAACTGGGGAGCCCAACCCCATCCCACCCCACTCCATCCCACCCCACCCCATCCCATCCCATCCCATCCCATCCCATCCCATCCCATCCCATCCCATCCCATCCCATCCCATCCCATCCCACCCCTGTACCAGGTGTTGGCAGCAGAGCCCCTGCAGCCCTGCCCAGGCTCAGCCTCCCCCTCTGCCCACCCCTCTGGGCACTCCCAGCCTGGAGTGGGGGATGCCTGGGAAGAGGGAACATCCCCGAGGGTCAGAGATTGCTGGTTGCAGCACTCCTCAGAGTCTCCAGCAATCCAGCCAGAGAGGGGAACAATCCACCCTCTGGACCTGCCCTGCAGTGAGCTCCCTGAAATTCAATTTGTCTCCCGCAGAGAGAGAAGAGCTGAATCAGACCTGGCTGGATGTTTTTAAGTGGATAGAAAGGCTGTGATGTATTTCAGGTCTTGTGCCTGGGATCTGTAGCCATTCCCTATGGAATTATTTTAGTATCTGCTTGAAATTAAAAGTGGTTGGAGCAGACATCACCAGAGCAGGAATTACACATCCGTTGGCTAAGGGTGCATTTGGAACCACTCACAGTCACACTCTTCACTGGTCTAAAAACTGCCAGTGGATTTTTGCAGAGGCAGGAACAGCCAAACCACCACATGCATCCTCAGTGCTGGTGCTGCCCTGGGAGCAAAGAGCAGAGGAGATGTGCTGGCAAAGCGGAGCAGGATAAAGGCTCTGTCCCCATCTGCGGCCACTTCATTGAGGGGCCATCCCACCTTGTCCCAGTGCCATGATCAGTGCCAGTCCCACTGTCCCCTTGTCACAGAAGGCGCTGATCCAACCTCTCAGGTGGGACAGTTGGTACTTTGTGCTCTGGGGACAGAGAGCAGCAGCCAGAGACTCGATGTCCTGGAACTGCACTGCCACCATCCTCCCTGGTCTCAAACATCACCCCTGTGGTCAGGAGCCATTGCCAGGCTCCTGGACTTCATTCCTGGTGTGGGAATGGCTCTCACCTCTCCTGGCAGAGTGTAGTGTGAGAAAAATTAATCTGTGGGGAAAGAAAGATGCCCGGAAAAAGATGTTGGGAGAGCACCCAAAGGACTCAGACAGGGCACTTTTTTGCCAGTCAGGGTTTGGTGGGAGGGACAGCCCAGGAGCAGGGGATGCCCTGGGGCTGGGCGAGAGCGGCTGCCCCATGGCCCGAGTGGATGGAACTGCTCGTCGGCCCCGGATTGGCAGCTCTTCCTGCTCCCGGTCCTGCTCCTTGCCATGGCAGCAGCGAGGGCCACGCTCCCTTTCCCCGGCTTTGGGCACTATAAAGGCGGGTTGCGGGCACCTCTGCCTCACGGCTGGGCATTCCAGGGTAATGCTGGGCAGGGGGCAGCTCTGCCTCACGGCTGGGCATTCCAGGGTAATGCTGGGCAGGGGGCAGCTCTGCCTCACGGCTGGGCAGGCGGCAGCGGCAGCAGCACTGGAGTAGAGTGGGGAAATGCAGCTTTTTTTTGGGACAACCCTAAACCCAACATGCTTGAACTGAGCCTCAGCTCCCCCCGTGGGTTTCTCCACTCTCCTCCCCTGTTGTGGCGGTCCCGCAGGCAGGGGGGCACCCCCGAGGTGGGAGGGAAGGGGTGTCGTGGTGCCAGCAGTGCTGGGGCTCCGGCAGGGCCCCCCGTGCCCTGACGCTGCCGTGCCCTGCCCTGCAGCCTCCCCGTTCATCATCGCGATGCTCCTGGCCAGCCTCAACAGCTGCTGCAACCCCTGGATCTACATGCTCTACACCGGGCACCTCTTCCACGACCTGGTGCGGCGCTTCCTCTGCTGCTCCACGCGCTACCTGAAGTCGCAGCCGACGTGTGACCTGAGCAAGAAGAGCCACTCGTCCTCCTTCGTCCTCAGCTGCAGGAGCACGAGCCAGAGGAGCTTCTCGCAGCCGTCCACGACGTGAGGCAGCGGCAGCCGCCACCCTGTGCCCTGACCTGCTGCTTCCAGCGCCTCTCTGGGGACAGCTGGGACCCGGACGTGTTGGGGGGCTGTATAAATAGGTGTACATATGGCTGTAAGCATGTACAGCAGGCGTTATCTAACTGAGGCATGAGCAGGGCAGCAATTCTGTGTCCAGGTTTCTGTGCTGCCTGGGACTGGACACCAGGAACCTGCTCCTGAGCCCAAACCTCCTGGATGCCACCAGGAGGGACTGGCTTTGCCCTAAATGAGCCCACACTGCTGGGGCAGGTGCACTGAATGCCTGTCAGATGGAAGGGGCTGCAGCACAGGGCGAGGGGTCACTGCAGGGACACACGGGTGGCACAGGGCAAGGGGTGACACTGCAGGGACACAGGGGTGGCACAGGGCGAGGGGTGACACTGCAGGGACACACGGGTGGCACAGGAGATGGGCAGCACTGATCCCATGGAGTCTCCCACCATTCCAGTACCATTCCCTCGCTCTGTAACACACAAGGCACGCTCACAGCATGGATTTTTATTGTTGACAAATCCTGTAAATAAAGTTTTCTCACTGTGTGTGGTGGAAAGCAGGAGGGATGGAAGGGGAAACAAGGCTGTAACACAACAGCCAGGTGTGCCCAGCACAGCAACACCTCTGCCTTGGGGCACTGCCCGAGCACTGGATCTGGAGGGACACAGCTGGGGACCTGCAGCTCTAAAAGGGTGATGTGATTAGGACTTCCATGTTTGTAATGAACATGAGAAATGCATTTAAATGTGTCCTTTATTTTTTCACTGTCTCCAGCAGGTACCTTAGCACCTTTCCTATCCTGACATTCCTTCGATTTTTTTGTGGGAGCTCTAAGTGAGCTCTCAGCACTTTTGCTGACTGGTATAAATCCTTAGGATACCACACAGCATTTTCCTCCTACGTTCACCTTCTTTCTCCTTGAGAGTCACTAACTCCTGCACAAAACAAGGAACAGGGTCCCCTTTTCTTGTGAATCCAGGGTCCTGGTGCACCCTCTGTCTGCCAAGGACTAGAGGGAACATGGCAATAGATGTTACTGGGATGGATGCCTGGGGCAGAGAGGGAGTTTGGGAGAGGCAGGGAATCGCCCTCCAGCCCTGGCTGTAATTCCCAGTGGTGGTTGGGGCCAGGCAGGACCATCCCCAGGGCTGTGCTGCTCTCCAGCTGAGCCCCCACACCATCCCCAGGACTGTGGTGGGTTGGGGACAGGGAGAGCAGCCCTGGGTGTGTCACAGGGGAAGGATATGGAATGCATTGCCAAAAAGCTTTTCAGGAGGGCTGAAAGTGAAGCCCAGGTGCTGACAGGGGAGCTGTGTGTGCTCCACGTGCAGGGACTCCAGTTGGGGGTTTTTGGATTCAGGCTGTGAACTACTAGAAAAAATAATTAAAAGTACTATAATTCCATAATATAATTGATTTTAATTAATTTTATTCCCACATAAAGCTTTTAAAAATTCTCAAAGTGAAGTGGTTTTGAGACTTTTTTGCCTTACACATACCTACATATCTTTTTTTTCCCCCTGAATCACTCCACCCATCTCAGCCCTGGGTGTTGCTGCAGCACTGGGGCCATTTTGCTATCAAATAATGGCAGTGCACAATCCCAAGCCCTTGGAAGAGGTCCAGCAGAAAACCTGGCTCTTTCTTATCCTTGGCATGGCACTAGAGGAGCCTTTGGCTCCAAGTCTTTTTTGGAAGCCAAGGGAAAGGAGCACATAGATACAATTGAGAACAGCCTCTGAACAATGAGACCTCCTGGGCTCTGGTTCAGCAAAGCACTTAAGGACGGAGCCAAAAGAATGTTTAAGGGCCTCAGATTGAAAGTGTGGCCCCATGGATGATGGACTGACAAATTAATTGACAGCACAAGAGAGGAAATAGTTTTGAATTGGACCTTTTTCTCCTCACTCCAGTTTCCCTGAATCCAGAATGGCCCTGTCTTGGTGGAGCCTCTTTCCTCTGCTCCCTCCCCACACTGGGGTGACCCCATGGGATGCTGAGGGAAGGGACTGGCTGGATGTGGGTCCCCTCCCGTTGGGCAGAGCCCGAGGGGTTGGCATGGTCCTGCCCTCTGCAGCCTCCACTGCTCCATCCCAGGACACAGAGCGGAGGGACAGCCCTGGCTGTGTGGGATACACACATTGCTGTGGCTGGAACTCACCCCACTGACTGAGGACATGGGCAGTGAAGGTTCTCACTGAGAACTGAGCCCAAGCTTTGCTCAGAGCCCAGCTTGTTGTCTTGCAAGTGAAGTGTCCTGGTGCCATGGCACTGCCTGCTGCCCTCCTGGCAACCCCAGCTCAGTGGGCATGCACAGGGCTGTGTTTCACCTGCACTGTCCTGCCCTGGGTTCTGCTCACAGCGCTTAATGATGCTCCATAATTAAGTACATAATTAAGCATCGAAGTGCCACAAGTGAATTTACAGCTGGCAGAGGCCCAGGCTCAGCTCACACTCCCAGAGCAGACACAACATGTCATGCACTGACTGATTTGGCTCTCAGAGCTTGGCTGAAATGCAAACACACATGAAAAGAAGTTTATTTTAGATATTCTATCCCTAAAACTTCAGTGTGGTGGTTTGATGCAAAAGCTCCCACAACAGCAATTCTTTGCAGCAAATAATAACCCCTGTGGGAGTGTTTATCGGTGCCATCCCTGCCCCTGGGGATGCAGGAGTGGGCAGGGCTTGGTCAGTGGCCAGTGGCAGCTCTGCATCCTCACTGCTCATCCTGCAGCTGCAGGCTGTGGCCCAGGGATGTGGTCCAGGAGGCGCTGCCATCCCTCCTGTGGCATCAGGATGCAATGCCGTGTGGTCCTGGAGGGCAGGGGGGTCTCCCTGGGCTGTTCCCCGGGTTTTGGCGGGTTTCTCTTCTCCTTAAGCTGCTGGCTTTGGGTTGGAGGAGGAGGCAGCCCTGCCTGCCTCCACCTGCAGGGAGCACCCGGGAGAGCCAGCTCTGCCGTGGGGCCCTGCTGTGGTGCACAGTTCCCTTGCCATGGGTGTGCAGGGCTGTCCCTGAGTGCAGTGTCCATGTGTGCAGCTCCTCACCAGGCACGGCTGTCCCTGTGCCCGAGGGCAGGAAGCTGCACAGGGAGGGCTGTACCAGGGCTCTTGGGGCAGCTGCTGGGACCTAAATCTCCTTCCGGAGAGCAACTCGGACGTTGCTGCAGATCTTGGAGAGCGCCTCGAAGAACGGGTCACAGAAGGTGTGGATGCAGAGGGAGTAGATCCTGCTGACGCACTGGATCTCTATTAGGTAGCTCTTGATGCAGGGCACCACTGCCCAGATGTGGCAGAAGGAGATGAGGGCGAAGAGGAAGCCCCAGACGACAGCCAGGGGGATGCCCAGGATGGCAGAGAGCAGCCGGTAGCACCAGTACTTGCTGACGGTGAAGGTGGTGTAACTGGCCTTCCAGACGCCGTCGAAGCTGTATGTGCCCACAGGCTCAGCTATCACATCCTCAAAATCCACCTGCAAGAGAGCAGTGTAGGTGAGGAGAGCCTGGGGGATCAGAAGGGCTCCGGTGCAGGGACGATGGTCTGCTGCAGGGTGAGAGGAGATCCCACACTGTGGGGGCTGGGGAGGGCGAGGGCTGTGCTGGGGGCACAGATCCTGCACCCCTGAGCAAGGGCTGTGCTGGAGGCACAGATCCTGCACCCCTGAGCAAGGACAAGCCCCGATGCAGCCAGAGATTCCCCACCCCTTCAGAGATCCCAGTGGGACACAGCTGAGGGCTCTGGGCACTGCCCAGCCTCAGCCTGTGGGTAGCACAGTGCAGGCCTTAACCCATGGCATGAGGTCCCAGCCCTGGGGTGTCACAGTGCCCATCCCACCCCCTGAGCTGGGGCTGGTGCTCCCAAGGGCTGGGGCCAGGCAGGAGCCTTCAGAACAGGAGCCGGGTGAGGGGTGTTGGCTGTGGAGGCATCGAGAGCCCATTCCTGCCCTTTTTTAGCATTCAGGGAGATGGGCTGCCTGCTCAGCAGGAAGGTGTTTGTTCTAATAAAAATTCACCAGGCCTCTGGAATTACAGATTATTTATTTATACCCACAGGGTTGAGGTGCCCAGTGCTGTTCATCCTCATCCCTGCTGAGGACGGGGAGTTGGGGCTCGGCCCTGCCCTTCCAGATGTAGTGCTGTTTGTGCAGGCACTGGGGGTGTCTTTGAATGACAAACACTCCCAAAATTCTCTGAATTCTGCACAGAGATCCCCATGGGGTGTAACTCACTTCTAGGGAATACATAAGCTGAGCTGTTTGTCTTGAAAACCAGCCTGACCTTCCCTCAGACAGCTGAGGTGTCTGTTTGTATATTCATGTTAAATTGCAATATCCATTCTGGTTTTGGAAGCACTTTGATTACAAAAATCGCTCTGCATCATCTTTAATTTCCTGGAGTGGGCAGGAGGTGCTGGGAGAAGCATTGAGGTGGATGAGGAATCACCAGCCCTGACAAGTGGTCCTGGAGTGCTGCCAACAGCCCCAGAAAGCCCAGGTGTGCTGGGGACTAGCCCAGGTGACTGCCCAGCTGTCTGAGGAGCTCATCAGGGACCAATTAACACAGGGAGCAGTGGGATATAAGAGCAGAGGGGCTGTCTCAGTGCCCTTTCTGCTGGCATCATACTGGGAGGGATCTGCAGGAGCGGTGGAGCCTCAGGCTCTGTGGATCCTGGAGAGCAGCCTGCACAACGTACCATTCCTTTATGGAATCATTTAGGTTGGAAAAGCTCTCCTAAGGTCACTGAATCCAGCCATGGTCTGCTTTGTTGCCATGCTTGGAGTAGGCTTGTGAAGCTCTGCAAAGCCCCTGTGGGTGGTGCCACCACTGTAACGTGGTCCCGAATTCTGGCTGGTGCCCTGTGATGCTCAGGATGTTCATCCATGACCAGGTGAGCCCTCTGTCCTGTGGAGCACCCTCCTTCCCTGCTCTCCTGCTGGCTGCCTCTCTGCCTGCTGTGCTCTGGGTATGCCAGGGGCCCGGGTGTTTGCAGTGCACTCCTGCCTGCAGGACAGTGAGGAGGCCCTGGCAGTCCTCTGGGATGCTGTGGAGCAGCCCTGGGGTGAGCTGTGCCCTGCCCTGGGGCTGGCTGTGCCCTCCTCCCCAGCCATATCAGCTGGGCTATTTTAAGGTGGAGGAATGCTGGGGAGCCTGAGCTCTGAAAACTTCCAACACTGATGGAGCAGCAGCATGGCCATGTGAGTGTGTGAACTGAAAGGTCTCTTCAGGCTCTTCAAGGAGACCCTTGAGTGGGAAAAGGCAGGGCTGGGGTGCAGGAAAGAGCCTGAGAGAGGCGGGAGCACTACAGATGGCTAGGAAGGCACTGGCATTGCCTCCAGTAAGTAGCTGGTGGCGTCCCAGAGCTCTGCCTGGCCCTGGGGTGAGTGGGTTCAGGGCTGTCCTGGTCACAGCAGGGTGGTGCTTCCTCCACCTGCCACCTTTCCAAGCCCCAGGCAAAAGCTGTGGGATGCCGTGGCATGGGGGACACATTGCTGGGAATGTTCTCGGGATACTGAGGTGTCAGGCAGCTGCCACAGGCATGTCTTGCAGTGCCAGGAGGGTGCCCACTGAGGGCTTCCACTGCCACAGCTCATCCAGAGGAATTTAATTTGACCACAGCATTGTTGTAGTTGTACTGGTGTTCTAATGCCCAGATGCAGGTCTGTGTTGCACCAGTGCAGTCAAGGTCACAGCCTGTGTGAGCAGCTCAGTGCACACTGTCCCTGCTGCTGTGACATCCACTTGGATCTCAAACAGTTTTAACAAAACCCTTCCACCTCCTCCTCTTCTCCTTTGGGCTGGAATTACCCATGACATCATTCTGACAGAGTTTAGAGGAAGACCAGGAATTGGAACGAGAGTTCCTCTTGGTCAGCAACAGAGGGAGGGATCTGGGGGGCTCCTGCACCCCTGGGCTGCCCTGGTGAGAACAGCCTTCCACAAACAGGACAATCTACTTACTGGTACAAAGGAGGGCATCTCCATGGAACTGGAGTGCCCATTCAAGGAATGGGAAACATGGCATTAATTGGAGCCCACATGCCACCCGGCTGGTTTCTGGGTGCCCAGGCAGTGGGGCTGTTACCTCCTCACAGCCCTGGGGATGGCACCTCTTGGGGCACGTGGACAGGCACTGACAGCCCCGTCCGAGGTCTAGCCAAACACAGACCAACATTTGAAACCTAAATCCTGGTTCCAGCGCTGCTCCACAGCACAGCGTGGCACAGCCCT
The DNA here is from genome assembly GCA_035583235.1 of Hafferia zeledoni. NCBI lineage: Eukaryota > Metazoa > Chordata > Aves > Passeriformes > Thamnophilidae > Hafferia > Hafferia zeledoni. Next base: position 598,680 of record JAWWEV010000024.1, read on the forward strand.
ACCTTCACGACGTCCTCGTTGATGTGCTTGGGGTCCCTGTCCACCAGGTCGATCTCTTTGGTGTGCTGGTCCTTGATGATGATCCGCTCCTCCAGCTCGGTGCGTTCCTCTGCCATGGCCGAGCCGCGCTCCGGGCGCTCCGCGGCGGGGCCGGGGCAGCTCGGGCAGGGCAGGCTGGGGAGCGCTGCCCCCCCGCCCGCAGCAGCTGCCCGGAGCCCCTGGCCCTGCTCCAGGCTAAAATTAATGCCGTGGCTCCCGCGGCCGGCCCGGAGTGTCCCTTAAAGGGGCTGGGCTGGGGACAGCCCCCGCTGCCACCTCAGGGGGATGGCATGTGCGGGGACAGCTGGTGGCCTTTGAGCCACGGCGGGGGTGGCACCGGGGGTGGGTGTGCAGCCCCCCAGCCCAGCTGGGGGCAGAGATACCCAAATCGGGGCAGGAGTTCTCAAAAGCCTGAGAGAAATTGTGTGAGGAAAATTGTTTACAAATCTGTAAATGAGCAGCTCAGGAGAGAAAGGGATTGTGCTTATAAATATTGCCCAGAGAAGCTGCGTTGTCCTGGGATGGCCACTGAGACTTGTGGTCCCTCCAGAGCCTGGGAGAAGGCTTGTGGTGGCATCTTGGCTGTCCTTGTTTCCAGCTTTTTCATCCAGATAAACTCGAGGAAATCCAAGACACAACCCACAGACCCAAAGTGGTTGGGAGATCTCCATGGGCACTGCCCACAGTGACAATTAGCATACTAATGAAGATTTATTTAAGTTGGGCTGTATTTTACTAATAATCCTCAATGTCTTCAGTGCACTCTTGGCTTTCATGAACTGAAGACTTGTTTAAAAGTAATGGTTTTGTGAAAAAAAACCAACACCCAAATATAAAATGGAGGCAGAGAGGGAGAGAAGTTTAACTGCTTAAGAACTGGTAGAGAGGGAGGGATGGACAACTCCTTAAGGGGTCTGGATATGCCCAAACTGCTGAGTGTGGAAGTGCTGCCTCAGAGCCCCTGTGCTCGGCTGGCACTGGGAGGGAGGGATTTCAAGGCAAAAGGCTCTGCTGCCCTCCCAAACCATCAGTGCCTGGCACTGCTGTCCTTACCAAACCCACGTGCTCCACGCCGGGAGCTTTCAGCGCTGGGATGGGGCTGCTCCAGCCCTTGAGCTGATATAACACAAAGCAAAAATGGTGTTGGGCTGAGCAGCTCTACTGGAAGCTGATGTGGTGGTGCCCTGGGGTGTGATACATCCATAGCTGAAAGTGAGGTGAATGCAGCCTGTCAGGCACCTCCCTAACTCCTGTGGGGAGAGAGAGGGCAGGACTGTGGTGGGCAAGGAACTGTGAACTCACAGGATCCTGCAAAGGCACAGGGGGCATCTACAGAGAGGGGACAAACTCTGGGAAGGGTTGTTGAGTGTGGGGTGTAAATCTGGGCAGGCTGTTTCTGGAGAGAGTGCCCATCAGTGCCCCTGTCCTGGGCAAAAGGATACTGGGAAACCCTTTGGCAGCACTGGTTCCATATCCCTGGGTCTCCCTCTGCTTTTACAGAGTGGCTGGAAGAGCCCAAGCCCAGGATGGGCTGGTGGTGGAGATAAATCCTCTCCACTCTTCAAGGGTTTGGGCACAGGTCTAAGGCCAGACCTGTTCCCTCAGAGCTACATCCTCTGTCAGAGCTCTGTAGCCCCAACTGCTCGATGGCTCAGCATCTCGGGACACATTGTGGAGGGTGCTTTTGCAAAATCAGCCTTTCCCCCTGTCTGGGAGCCCAGAGAGGGGCAGAGGGCGTGGGCAGAGGCTGTGCTGCGTGTGGCTCTGCCGGCTGTGGGCAGGGCAGGGCAGGCTTGGCCGGGCACCAGTACCAAATTTAGGAGGCACAGCTGCTCTGCAGGGCTGCTCTGGGCAGGGGGGAGTGTGACAGGAGCCTCCACTGATTTTTTTTTCCACCTGGAAGGCTTTTCCCAGGAAGGAGGGGTTGGGTGCCCTGCCCTCTCTGTGCTGAGGGGCTCAGCCGGCTGCCCCAGCCCCGGGGCTGTGCAGAGAGTGGCACAGCAGTGCTGGGGGTGCTGCCCCTGCCCCTGGCCCCGTGTGGGATTTCTCATGGCATGAGTCACTCGCTGTCTTTAGGCTGGGCCAGGCTGTGCCCAGGGCATGTGGCTCTGGTGTCCCAGGCGTGGGAGGGGGAGAATGTGCACCCACGGTGGGCCATGTGCAGGTAGTAAAAGTCTCGAGCAGGAGGAGAGGGAGGAGAATATTCTGTTGCACTGTAGATGCTATAAATAAACATATTTCCGAGTATGTAAAGGCTGTGAATGGGACACTTTGTAAAAGTGGAGAGTCACATACACAGCAGAGGCAGCAGCAGGACTTGGCAGAGGGAGAGCAGGAGGCACCTGCTCAGGGCTCCTCTGGTTCCTCCATGTGCTCTGCTGGACAGAGCTTCCCCAAAAGAGATGCTGTGGAGGTTTCTTTCACTGCAAGTGTTAAAGCACTGGCACATGTTGCTCAGAGAAGCTGTGGCTGCTCCATCCCTGGAAATGTTTAAGGTTGGATGGGGCTGTGAGCAGCCTGGTCTACTGGAAGGTGTCCTTGCCCATGGCAGGGGGCTGGAACTGGATGAGCTTTCAGGTCCCTTTCAACCCAAACGTTCCATGATTGCATGAAATGCTTGCTTTGACCCCGTGCTTGGAGTGGGTGGTACTCCCTCCAATGCTCCTTCACACATCCAGGTGTGAACTGGCACCCGTGGGCACCTGCTGGAGTCTGTGCCCGGCTGCACTGAGGTACAAATCTTTCATTTTGAGAACACTGGTTAGGAAACCTGGGGATGATTTTCCCTCTGCAGAAACAAGGAGTTACCATTGCCCCTGGGGCTGGGGTTGGTGTCCTGCCTCCTGCAAGGGCTATGGGGGCTCTTGGGTTTAGGCTGGTCCTTCAGTCCTGAAGGACTGAGGGGCACAGAGGATGCCGAGGGCAGGATGTGATGGCAGCAGAAGTCGTGACTGGAAAATACAAGTTTGAGAAGAAGCTCTGTCATGTTTAATATCAATTAAAATTGAATTTCAGTGAGGAAGTAGAGAAGAACATTCATTTATCATTCAAGATGCTGTCTTAGTTTGTTTCTATTCAAAGAGTCTTGCCCTTTAAAAGAGAGAGAAAGTCTATGACTATCAGATTCATGCCCCTGTCATACACAACCATCCAATCTCTCTGCATCTCTGTTGTAAATGCTGGGAGAGCAGCTGGAGACCTCCTGGTGGGATGCTGTCAGTGCTCTGCTGGGCTGGGGGCAGGTGGGTGCTGCCACCTCTGCAGGTGGGAGCTGGAGGGGCAAGTGTGGAGTCACACTGAACAGAGCCTGGCCTGGCCTGGTGGAAATCCTGTTCCTCATTTGTGATGGAGCCCCTCAAAGTAGATGAGGGCATGAGAGCTCAGCTGTGACACTGGACAAGTGAGGCTGCATTTCATCCCATGGTCTGTGAGCAACAGTTCTTCTTTGCATCTCAAATTTGAGTTATGAGCTTCTTTTCACTCTGGACATGTTTGTCCTGAGTGGCAGGGATGCTGAGGGTGCTCCAGCTGCCCTCAGAGCCCCTGGGTCTGGGATGTTGGCCCCTGAGGACAGGGCTGCCCTTCAGCAGGGACACAGCAGGTGGGTGGAGAGGAGCTGGAACCCATTAAGACAGAAGTACTGAGGAGTTTCTGCTTTCAGTGCTGCATTTTTAATGGTACCAGGGCTCTGGGTGTCACAGGAATTATCTACAACTGCATCTCCTGTTACACAGCCCATCAGGCACTAATTGAGACCAGGAGGAGCTGCTGCTAATTCCCTCTCAAGTAAGTTCTTATGGCTGTGGGCAAAGCTGGGTTTAATATGCTGAACAAAAGACTGTCCTGTGTCGGATCAAGGGGCAATAAAGGTGTGCTGGTGCTGCAGGAACAGTCACCTGCCTGGTGGGGCTGGGGGGTCTCCAGCAGTGGGGGCTCACCCACCCCAGCTGAACCAGGCACTGTGCAGTGCTGCCCTGGGTGGAGCCAAGGCTGGTCCAAGGAAAACCAGCTTTGGTAACTCGTGGGTTGTTGTTGCTCCTCTGCTGAAGGCACAGGAGGACAGTCCTGGAGAGGCCCCTTTCAGCTTATGTTTATGTCGCCTCCTAATCTCAGCTCTTCTCTCTCACACCAGCACTCTAAATTCCTGTGGATTTTCATTTTAAAATAGCCTCACTTGGTTCTCCTTATCAAGCAAGTCTTCTCTTGATTTATTGCTTGTGACGTAACTGGGGGGTAACTGAGATTTTCAGAGTTAACTTCTTGTTGTGCTGCTGGTTAGAACTGGGGTCCCAGCCTGCCTCTGGCTGTCCTTGATCCTGGTGTTAGTTCTTCTGGACTCTGAAAACAGGCAGCAATAGAACCATGTCTCCCTTCCAGCATGGAGGGACATGGCTCTGAGCTGCAGGATGGGTACCTGGGGGGCACTGCCAGTGGGCAGGACCCCAGTCATGCCTCAGGAAAGTGTTCTTATCCAGCTACAGGGAATGCAGGTGGTTAAATTTGCCTCACTGGCAAGAAAATGAGCCCAAGTAGGGGCTTTGTAACACAGGTTTAAGGAAAGAAGAGAGTGTGTCTGTGCTGTGTGCTGAGCACCCTAAAGGTGGGGCTGGCTTGGCCTGGGCTCAGCTCAGATGGGCTCAGCCCCTCTCCAGAGCTCTTCAGGACCTCATTCCCCTGGGGCAGTGGCCAGTCCCTCTCTGAGAGCAGAGCTGGGCTTTGTGTGGCCCCAGCCCTGGGTGAGGAGTGGGAGGCAGCTGGGCCAAAGTGCAGAGTGATGTCTGTGAGTGCCCAGGAATCAGGGAAGGTGCTGCCATGGCCAAGATGTGCAGAGGGGTTTGGCTGGTGTTGACTGACATTGCTTGGCTGGGGCACAGCCAGGAGGCTCCTCATGCCTGCAAATAAAATCCTTTCAAGTCCTGGAGTGGGGTGAGTCTCATAATAGCCCAGCACAGAACACAGATCCTATTTCTGGCAGTGGGAGCTTTGCATGTGGAAGGTTTCAGCTGCTCTTTCCTGTCCTGCTCTTGTTCTGACCTATTGTGGTTCTCCTTTGTCTGTCAGTGCCTGTCTAAAAGCTGAGAACTGGGCTGGGCTCAGGCTCCAGTGTGGCTACTGTCCACCTTCCCTCCCCAGAATGGCCATTTTGGATCTCAGGCCGGTGGCCAGGCTGTGTTCCTGTGGCACTGGTGGGTGGGCTGTGCTCTGGGGGTCCCTGCACCTACTGTTAGCCCTGATGGGGCCTTGGGGTTCCTTTAAGGCAGAAGCAAAAGCTGACAGGCTTGTGAACACCTAATATCCCAGCTTAGCATGCTGACAGCTGTGGGAAAGCAGGGCTGGAGAGCCTGGCAAATATAGAAACATGAAAATAGCTTCCCATCTCCCTCTCCATCAGAGGAAAGGTTCATCTGTAGCAGTGTATGTGGTGATTTGCAGCTGGAAAAACTGCCTGCTCTGATAAGGAATATAACACCCTTGGCCCACCTTGTAAAGCCAGAGTGCCTTCTGAGCCCTGAAAGTCTTTGGTGGACAAGAAAGACTTTCTATTCCATGGAAGATCTGACTGTTGGGAGCAGATTTCTGTTTGATGTGCTCTGCCCCAAGTCCCCTTGCTGCCCCCCTGGGCTTTAGCAAGGAGACACACATGGGTTTTCCTCAGTACAGACACCCTGGGAGGCTGTCCTGGAATTGTGGCCACTGGTGCTGATTTGAGCTGTGGGTCCCTGGCTGCTCTGAGCATGGGGAGCTGGGCCTGGCTGCCCCTTCCAAGGCTTGGCTTGGGTTTGCAGCAATCCCTGGGGCGCTGCCCCAGCCCAGGGATGCTGAGCAGAGGGCGGTGCTTTATGGCTGAGCCGGGCTCTGCCCCCTTCCCTCCCAGTCCAGAGCCACTCCCAGACACCAAATAACACCAAGAGGAAGCATTGCTTCCATTTTTATTTTATTTTCCCTTCTAGACCTTATTTATTGAAAGCAAAACAAACCACGTGTCTTGGGCAAATATTATGACATTTCCTTATTCACACTTGGTGTGATAAGTGAGCTGGTTTAGGGGCTGTGGTACATGATTTATTTAGCTTGGATGTGGATATAAATCCAGTCTGTGAGGGAAGCAGTGCAGCTCTGTAGGAATGTGGTTCCTTTTGTGTCCACTGTAGCATAGCCAGTGCCCAGTACCTGATTTGTGTTGTTTTAATGCAAATCGGGCACACAAAACCGTCTGTAACACGTTGTAGGAACCAGGTGATTTCAGCAGTGTCTGAGAAGAGCTGAGAAATGGAAGGTGCATATTGGATTGTTAAATGGAGAAGGAAAATTCCATTTAAGGTAAACGTTTATTTACTGCATAAAATTATTGATTGTTCTGCTCAGGATAAAAGGGAGAAATAGAATAAATACACTTTATTTTGTTCCACTGCCTTTATCTTACAGACAGTTTTTGGATTTCAGCTCAGACTGTCCACATGCCCACAGTGAACCCCCAGCAGTGTGTGTCAGTCAGAGGCTGCAGCTGGGCTTGTCCTGGGGCAGTGACAGTGGCAGTCCCTGTCCCACTGGCTCCAGGTGAGATGTCTGGCTGGGCACAGATCTCCTGGGAGCCCTCTCCTCACAGCTGCTGCCTCTCTGGGGTGGGGCATGGGCTGTCTGTGCCCAGGCCAGCTCCTCCTGCCATGCCTTATATCTGTGTCAAAGCTGTAATTTTGGCTCAGAGCTTCCTGGGCTCTCCAGGGTGGACAGAGCTGTTCTGTACAGCGAGCTCTGCTCTGTTCAAAGACACATTTTAGCTGCAGGAGAAGGTGTTGAGGGATGGGAAACCAATGGAAATTCACCCTTCAGTATGCAAGAGCCAGACCCTGTGAGGTGCTGGTTCTTCTGCAGGGGGTAAAGCCCCTCAATGACCCCCTTGGGGCTCAGCCATGCTGGGATTTGTGAGCCTGTTCCAGGTCTATGATGGAGCTTTCCGGGAGTTACCACTGGGCTATTTGTGCTTTTAGGAGTGTTGCTGACTGGGGCTATTTACGACAGAATAAAGGAATTAATATTTATAACTTACCCTGCCTTTGCCACATAAATCAGGAATGGCTGTGACAGTGGCCCCTGTTCCAGCCCCAGTGGGGCAGCTGCTCAGATGTGGCTGCACAGTTTTGGTGCACAAATTTTATTCCTGACAGATCCCTGTTGCTGCCCTCAGCACTGGTGAGGTGGTGGCAGTGAGAGAGCCCTCGGGGAATGCCTCGTGAGGAAGGTGAGCCTTCATCCCTTGGGCTGTGGGATACACCGACCAGCAAAAGATTTCTGGGCTGTTGAACCCACTCCTGGACCTGTGCAGCTCCCTGGGCAGGGCAGAGGGGCTTTGCTGACTGGTTTCTGATCTGAGGGGCATCACGGGGTGAACACTGTACGAGTGGAGGGGGCCCTGCAGCAGCTCAATGACACGGCCCTGCTGAGGATGGGAATTGCCACCAAGCCCCTGCCTGGCCCCTGACAGGGCTGACCCCCCCTGAGGTGCCAGGAGAGCAGCAGGGAAGGCACAGGGAGAGGGAAGAGCTTCACTGCCGTGCTCAGGGTGGTGCAAGCAGGACAGGAATGTGTGTCCCATGGCAGAGGAGTTGCTGCTTCGTGGGGATCTCCAGGAGGAGATGTGACACCTGGATGTGGCTGGGCTGCAGGGGTGTGGAGATGTGTCCACCTTGTCCTGGGGCTGGAGTGCTGGGGTGTCATCAGTGCCCTGATGGCCCTGTTGGCACCAGGAGAGTAAAGAGCAGCTGTGGGTGCTGATGGAGAAGTTGTCGCTGAGACACTGAAGTTGAGACAAAAGACAGCCAAAAACAGAGCAAGAAAATGAACTGATATTGAAATAATAGATGGGAGAAAAATAGAAAAGATCAAGATCCCAGAATCAAGAGAGATCGTGTTTGTGTGTAAATCCTTCACTGGAACTGGGCTCCATATGTGGAAGAAATCAATGCTGCTTTTCTCCTTCCACGCACTATTTCTGGTGCTCTCTAAAGTCATGCCCCAAGACTCGCTGGTATTTCATGAAGAACATGCTCAGCCTTCAGGGTGAGCAGTGCCAGAGTCAGAAAAACAGACACTGCAAGAGCCATGTGATTGAACAAATGTTACTCTTTCTTTGCCTTGTTTTTTTATAATAAGAACAAGAAATTGGCCAGAAATCTTCATCACTTTGAAGGCTGACATATCCCATCATTTAAGCCCTTCTCTTTAGATGTGGAGAGGGAAATCTGCACATCCCTGAAAACAAGCAAAGGGTGCTGGAGCCTCAGGAGTGCAGGGAGGGAGCTGGGGAAGAGCCTGGAATCCCTGAGCTGGGTCCTGTGCCTGGGCTCACCCTGTGGGCCCTTTTGGAGAGGGACTGATGTGTCCCTGCTCTGACATGAGCTGGGATTGACCAATTTGTCTTGGCAGTGGAGGTGGAAAGCTGAGGTGTGTGCACAGCCCCATCCACACTGACGGGCCCCTCCCGAGGAAGTGCCAGCAGGAGGAAGTGCTGAGTTCAACCAGCTCTGTCCCTGGTGATGAGGAGTGGCCCAAAGTCTTGCTGTGATTGTTGGTTTGGAGCCCTTGCCTGGAAAAAGCCAGAATTATTCATCCTCAGGACACAGTGGTCATAAGCAGAAGGGCAGCATTTTCCAATGTCTTTTTTCCCAGGCAAATATAAATACACAAGTGAACACTTTGAGTGCTCATCTTGGCCTCAAGGGCCTTTCCCCCATCCAACCAGAGCAATCAAACCCCCAGACTGACATTTTCTGCTCAATTTTCCCCAATGGTTCTGTATGAATGCTTTGAGAGTGGAGGCAGGAGAAGGGATCGCTTTGTTTGCACATCTGTTGGGAGTTCCAGCTTTGCTGCAGTTCATGGGCAGCTTGAAGGGTTTCTGGGCTGGGTGTCTGCTGAGGCCCAGCCTCCCTCACTCCCTGGGTTCTCACTCCATGTGCTTCCACCCTGCCCTCCCACCTCTTTGACTAAGACAAGGCTATTTGTTCCCACCCTGCTGCTGGAGAGGGACTCCAACAATCCTGCAGCTCTGGGCAGGTTCAGGTCTCTGCTTTGGGAATCAGCCTTACACAGTTTGCAGTTTGGCTCCAGCCTCCAGTTCATAAAGCAGCCAGAGCTCCTGAATTGGTTTGTTCTGCTTTGGATTAAATCCTCAGCCCTCCTTTTGCTGCTCTTGCTTTGTATCTTTTATTGTTTGCTGTCTTGGGAAAATGGCTGTAAAATGAAAATAATAAGTGATCCTCTGAGGCTCCAAGCCCAACACCTGCTGGAAGCAGAGCTGGGAGCTGCTGCAGTTGGTGCTGCTTTGCTCTCCAGGGTTCTGCCTCCAGAAATTTGGGAGGGCAAAGAGGCTACCCTGGCCAATGCAGGAGAGGACAGGGTGCTCTCCTGGGCCACGGGGGTTGGTGGTTTGGAGCATGAGAATGGCAATAGGAATAATTGAATGGTTTGAGTTGGAAGAAATCTTCAGGACCACCCAGTTCTATCCCTTGCCATGGGCAGCAACACCTTCCATTAGGACAAGTTGCTCAAACCCACCCAACCTTGGGCACCTTCAGGGATGGAGCTTAATTGAACTTAATTGAACCTGCCTCGGGTTTCCTCTCCAAGCCTGGGTGGGCACCACATGGCTTTGGCCCTTCAGGAAGGGTATTTCTAGATGTGCAGAAGACCAGAGAGCTGGAGTTCCTGCCAGGCTCTGCCAGGTGCTCGTGGGATGGAGCTGCTCTGAGATGGGCAGTGCCTGGCACAGTGACTGTGCTGAGTGCTCAAAATAGCAGCGCTCAGGTCTGGAGATGGAACGGCTCGTGCAGCCTGAGGTGAGGTTTAAAAAGAATTTGAACTGTCAAAAGCAGAGTAGGGCATTTGAAAACAACTCTCAGCTTTCCCAGTTGCTGTGGAACCAAATCAGCAAACCCATGTTCATCGACAGGCCAAGGCTCCTTTTATAGCAAAAGCAAATATTGGAGAGGCTTGGGGCCAAACACCACTTGTTTTGTCAATCTGCTCTGCTGGAGTGGCTTCCAAGGGAGCCCTCAGACCCTGAGCAGAGGTGGGAGAAGGGATGATGGTTTCCACCTTCTGGAGCTGGGCTGTGGCACCAGCAATGCCCAGGGTCTGGAGCAGTTTCACCTGCCCTGGGAGTGCTGCACGGACACGGCTCTGGCTCCTCTTCCTTTAGAACGCCATGAGAGGCCCCTGACACACCCCAAGGGACAGATGCCAACCCCAGTGTGACATCCCTCCTAGAACTAATGCTTGGGCATTTCCTGCTTGGTACAGGAAACAGAGGAGGAGAAACAGCTGTAGGAGCTGACTCTATTGTGCATGGCTTAAATGCAGAGGTGGTTGGAGCAGAGGCCCCAGGGATGACTTTGCACCTCTGCACAGGAAGGTCTGGCAGCTGAAACTTTCTCCTGTGTAGAACTCTGTGAAACTGCCTTTATTTTTAAAAAGCTTTTGTATAGAATATTCCAAGCAGGTGAAAGGAATGTTTCATAAAGGTGACAGGAGAACAGATCTGCTCCTGAGAGTTTTGAGTGAAAAAATAGACAATGTAATAGAGACACCAGTCTTAAGTATTTTATCAAACTGGAATTACTTAACTAGATTTTTTTATTGGGATCAGTGGAGTGTGGGAGGCTATAGGAGCTGGACATGGGGGATTTGGATGCTAGCAAAATAGTTCAAACTTTGATTTGGAAATGATTTGCTACTGGAAAGTACAGGATTTTGTGCTTTCCATAGCAAATTACACAAAGTGAAAAGCCTAAATATTTTTTTTCCAAAAGAAACCAAGCTCTCAAATGTTTCACCACGTGTTCCAGAGCAGACATGAGGACTGCCGGTCCCAGCTGAGGGCAGGAGGCTCTGCCCCCCTGGCCCCCCCGAGCGTTCCCTGATGCCCTGCAGAGGATGCTCCGGGGGGAACAGCCGGGGGGCTTGGGGATGACCGCGGCAAACTTGAGGAAGGAGCATTTCAGTAGCAGTCTCAGCAGCACGGGCAGATTTATGGGCTTAGATGCTTCTTGCCATGATAGTTTCATGGCATCGAGACTGCGCTGTAGGAAACACGTCCCTCCTGAGAGCTCCGCGAGTGAAAAAGGGGGTATTCAGTGTATCCAGAGAAACCGCCGGGCGGAGGCAGCGGAGGGAGATGCTGTCGATGCTGTTCCTGCGGTCTCACAGCACCATCTAGTGAGGGTTGCCCTCGAGAGAGCCCCCTCCTCCTCCTCCTCCTCCACTCCCCCTGCTCTGAGAGCAGCCTCCTCCTTCGCCTCCTCCTGTGCCCGGCTCGCATTTCCCCCGGGGAAAGTTGTATCTGGTGGCTTTGCCTCCTAAACGGACCAGCCAAGCTTTGCCGGGGCTTCCTCAGGCCGGGCATGGGTGTTTTTTCCCAAGAGCAGGAGGGCAGGGAGGCTCTCCGGGGCTTTCAGACAGGCTGATGGCCCTGCCCGTGTCCGTTCCCGGGGGATGCACCCAGATGGAAAGATAAAAAACCAACGTCACGGAGAGGTTTTAGTGCTGACAGCTGAAGAGACAATGTCGGGACGTGCCTGCAGGTCCATCATGTGAGCGGGTGCTGAGGTGTTGATAAGGGCTAATATGAGCCAATTTCATGCTGAAAGGGATTCTCTTACATCTGTAAATATTATTTTAGTGATCTGTCCATCTGTAGTCAGCTCAGGGTTTAGGTTTTTAGCATAAATAAACAGCCAGAAAGATCACTTCAGGGGTTTTTCAGTGCTGTGTTTGGATGAGAAGGTGCTTTTCAGCTGTTTGGAATGGTGGGTGTCAGTGCCAGCTGGGAGGTGACATCTGGTGATGGGAATGAGTTGTCTTGGGGGCAGAGGGGCCAGGGAGATGGTCACACACCTTGTCCTGGCTGTGTGTGTGGTTCCTGCCACGTGTCCACCTGGGACAGCTGCCTGGACTGATGTCCATGGGATCAGTAACACTGGGATGATCAGAGGGCCGTGGGTTTGGAGCAAAGTGAACCTGGAACTCCCAGGTCTTGGTTTAACTGTTATGTCACAAATCCTTTATTTGCATTCCAAAACATAGTGGATTCCAGGATTCGGGTCTCATAATGGACAGGGTTATCCTGTCACAGGGTCATCCATCATCCTGTGACAGGATGGGCTCATTCCTGCTCCTGCTGGACACCTGTCCAAGCTCGCCCAAATCCAGCCCCTGGGCAGCAATGCCAGCCAGATCTTGCCCTCTGGGTCAAATTACAGAGGAGAAATTGCCCTTGCCGGGCAGGGCACTCGGTCCCGGAGCCCCTCGGGGCACCGGCTGGAGCAGGAGCAGCTCTTGCTTTGCTCATGGACAGCTCCAGCCACAGCGCGTTTCCAACCCCCCGTGAGAATAATCCCCAAATGCCACTGATTAACGCTGTTAAGCATAACCCATTATCCTATTCCACAGAATCAGGATTTTCCTTTGCTGTTGGTTCGGTTGTGTTGTTTGTTTGTTTGGGGTTTTTTTGCCTTTTTTGTTTGTTTTGTTTTGTTTTTAAAGAGTGAAAAGGACAATTCAGGAACAATGTTATCAGGATCCAAGTAGCCTCTCGGTACAGCTTTGTTTTCCTTTGTATCATGATATTCACACGCACTTAAGGTTGTGAACACTCCTAAGCACTCATGGTTTTGAGCTCTGTAGAATTATCCGCGGCAGTTTTTAACTGTTCACACATTTCAGAGAGCAAAAATAGGAAAAAAAAAGCACTTTCGGAAAGTGTCTCCAGCAAAGCAGGAGTGGCAGCAACAAGCCCCTGGCACAACCATAAATACGGATGCCGCGCTGATGAGTCTCTACTATTTTTATGCAGTTGTGCTTCTTGATCGAGCTATTCCTAAACTGTGTTTTCACAATAACCATTTCCAGAACCGAACTCTCCTTCACCGTCAGCTCATGCACCTGCCCAGTCCCTGTTTGTGGGCACAGAGCTGTGCCAGGCTGTGACCTAAAGGTGGAGCTGCACATGGCAAAGCCCAGTGATCCCAGTGGACCCGGGACTTAATCCTTCGAGGTGTGAACTTGGTCCTTAAATGTTCTGGGATGCTGAGAGAATAGTGAGGGTTGGAAGGGCCCCCTGGAGATGACCCCGCCCAACCCCGCAGCCAAGGCAGTCACCCAGGGCAGGTGACACAGAAACACAGCCAGGTGGGGTTGGAATGTCTTGAGAGGGAGACTCCACAGCCTCTGTGCAGCTGCTCCAGGGCTCTGCTGCCCTCCATGGAAAGCAGTTCTTCCTTAGGTTGAGGTGGCACTTCCTGCCTCTGTTTATGGCCGTTGCTCCTTGTTCTGTCACTGGCCACCATTCCTCTTGCACCACCCCCTGGCTCTCTAGTTTCGTCTCTAAACAGATTTGTGGAGTCCACCATAAACTGCCTGACATGAGATACAGATTAAACTGGAGTTTATCTCTTAGCAGAGCTCTGCTTAATCAAAGGGTCTGTCCCACTGGGGGTCGGGCCCTTGGCTGTACCCACTTCATTAGATGTTACTGTGGTGCCTGAAGAAATTCTGGTTCTGGGGGCCCCAGGGAGCTGTTACTGTTGCTGATGCTGCTGAGAAGTTAATTAAGTTCTGAGTTCCTTAATTTATAAGTGAGAAAAGATTTATTTGCTTAAGAAGGAATAATGATGCTGGAGTAACCTGTTTAATCAGAAAAAAGGACTTTTTGGTTCTGGAGGAGCTGGATGGAGCACAGGCACCCACATATTTAGTGTGTCTGGAGCTGGATCCTGATGGGACAGACCAAAACCTAAAATATTGGATGAGGAACAGCTTCAGAGCTGGATTTCCTGGCTCTGGCCAAAGTCTCTCATACTTATTGTTGTTTTAAAATGGAGCTCTGTGTTCCTGTTTACAGAATATTGTGATTTCCAGCAACATGACCGTAGCAACAACTCTGCAGGTGATTAATTTACCCAAATCTGAGATGTTTTTAACCTGATCAGTGAAACCATTTCCAGCAGACTGGAATTTGGTACTCACACTCGTATCTCCATCTTTTGCTTTAAACAGGTTTTTGTTTAACATTTGCACACTAAAAATAGGCATTCACATCTTCTTGGTCGTGTGCACGGAAGTCCATTATGTTTTGGAATGAAAAGAAAGGATTTGTTGTGATTCAATATTTAAATTAAGAAACTGGGAGTTCATGCTCTCACAGTATTTATCTGAAAAACTGGCAGAGGGCAGGGTTAGACTGGATATTAGGAAGAAATTCCTTCCTGTGAGGGTGGGCAGGCCCTGGCACAGGTGCCCAGAGCAGCTGTGGCTGCCCCATCCCGGGAGTGTCCCAGGCCAGGCTGGACAGGGCTTGGAGCACCCTGGGCTGGTGGGAGGTGTCCCTGCCCATGGCAGGGG
>JAWWEV010000024.1:613215-655446 GCA_035583235.1 Hafferia zeledoni
CCTGGGCTGGTGGGAGGTGTCCCTGCCCATGGCAGGGGTGGGGTGGGATGGGCTTTAGGGTCCCTTCCAACCCAAACCAGACTCACATTGTTCCCAACAAACTGGTCAGTGAATCCAAAGTTGTTTAAGACACTTCCTCCAGCACTTGAGGAAGATGTTCCTGCTTGGTCTGGACATGACTGAGATGCTGAATCCATCTTACTGATTTATTTTTCCCAAGGAAGTTCCTGCAGTGCTTCTTGCCCCCCATCCCTTGGGAGCCTGTGCTCCTTCAGCTCAAGGACAGCCCCTCCTGCATGTGAGATGTGACATTTCCAATGGAGCATTCAGGGCTGGGGTTTCAGAGGAAGAAATAACAGAGCAGCAAATTTTGCTTTCCAGAAGGAGGGAACGTGCTCTTAGAAGAGAAGTGCAGTAAATCAGTTGATGGATGACACCCTCAGCCTCCCCCTGTGCCATCAGATGGGCTGCTGTGGCTGGGTTGGCATTTCCTGGCTCCTCTGTGTGCTCTTTTCTTGCCCAGATGGAATTTTTGTAATCAGCTGCTGAATGTGAAGGTCACTTTCATAGGCTGAAAAAAATCAAGAATTTCGTGTTGGCGTCAGGAGGACCAGTTATGAATGAAAATAAGCTGGAAACTTTAAGAAAAAGGTTGTAACTCGGGTAGCAGAGTGAGGGCTCTGCCCCTCCCCTCTGTGGTCACGTCCCTTACAGGTGTGTGTGCAGTTCCAAGCTCTGCAGCTACAGCCTCTCACCTGCTCCCAGAGGAGCTCTGGGCTTTGGAAGCTGCTGGAGCCTCTGGCCTGCCTGGGTGCTCACCCAGCCTGGGCTGGGGCTCCATCCTGTGCCAAAGCCTCAGGCTGAGGGTCAGTGTCCAGATCCAGCTCTTGCCCTCCAGCGCTTGTGGCACCCAGTCCTGGCCCCTGCCAGGTGTGGAGGGAGCTGGGGACCTGCAGGTTTGTGGCACCCAGTCCTGGCCCCTGCCAGGCATGGAGGGAGCTGGGGACCTGCAGGGCTTTGGCACCTACACAGGGTGTCAGTGTTGCTCTGCTTCAGCTCTGGAGAGCAGGACTGGGAGAGGACAGTCAATGCGATCCTCTGCCTGGGTGGTGGCCTTGAGGGGTATCAGTCTGGGCTCTGCACCCACTGCCAGCCCTCGGGGCTTTCCTCGTTCAGGGGTGTTTCCTTGGAGCACAGGTGGCATGTGCCATGGACCACGTGCCCTGTCCCGTGGAACGCTCCCTCCTGCCCGCCGTGTGTGCCTGCCCAGCTCCCGGCTCCGTGTGCCCCTGGGCTGCGGCTGCTGCTGCTTCTGCACGCAGCTATCTGGGAAGCGACTGGCTTGGACACCTGGCTGTGCCCCTCCCTGTGCCCCGGTTGTGCGGGATTGGTTTGGATACCTGGCAGGGCCCCTCCCTGTGCCCCGGCAGTACCAGCACCTGCTGTGGGCCCTCCCCTGGGGACTGACCCAGAGCTTTGCTGGAATGCCACTGGGATGAGCTGGACTGGTCACAATGCCTGGCAGGGTGTGGGGTGTTTGGAGTGTATCCCACAGGGAATGGCTCGAGCTGCAGCCGGACCTTGGCACAGCTGTGAGCAACTCCCACCCCGGACTGAACCTGCCGAGAGCCCCGGGGGGCTGCCCGGTCCCGCAGGAGCAGAGCCCCTGCCACCCGCTCTGGGGCAGGGGCAGAGCAGGGACCCCTTTGGCTGGCACGGGGGAGCAGCTCTGAGAGCCCGTGTTGGAGACAGCTCAGCACGCCCTGGAGTGGCCAAGCCCTGGCACCAGCCCCCCGTGCCCTGGGCACAGCAACAGTCAGCTCACTGCACTTCTCCTTTTCTTGGCTTTTTCTTCATTAACTAGTGGGGAAAATAGTCAAAAATCCCTTCTTCGTGTCATTTTTTTCCTCTGGAATTTTGAAGAAAACTCTTGCTGCAGACTTTTCCAGAAGCAGTGTTGGGTAATCTTTCCTCTTTTGTTAAATTCCTTTTCTGACATTAGCACAACATTTGTTTGTGTGACAGTTCCCATTTAGCTTTTGACAAGCTCTGTAGCTGGTCAATTTATTTTACTTTTTAAGTGAAATGATGAATAAAGAAAAAAACCTACTTTCTTTTGCCAGCACTACACAGAAATTTGCCTTTGTGAAATAATTATTATTTATGACTCCTTTAATGGTTGTGCAGCAGAGTTTTATGGCTTTGGATTTTGTCCCGTTAGAAGCAGGATTTTATCACTGACTTTAGATGCAGGACGAGTGTGTGCATAATGTTTGCTGTCCGAAATGCCCAGGCGGCTCCGTGCAGGAGGAGTCTCTCCTGCTGTCAGGACTGTCACAGATGCCACAGTCCTGGGCAGTGCCACAGGACAGGTTGGGAAGGAGCTGGGCAGCCTGGGTGTCCTCCTCCTCCTCCTCCTCCTCCTCCTCCTCCTCCTCCTCCTCCTCCTCCTCCTCCGTGTTTGGGCTTCACCTGTGCTTGTTATGAGGGTTGGGAATCTGAGTGCAGGTGTTGTTTCCTTCCCTCCTCTCCACCCTTCATCCCAAACTGCTCATGCTCCGGCCAGTTCCCAGCTGGTGCTCCCAGTCCCACAGAGATGCTGACAGGGAGTGCCCAATTCCTGCCCAGGGAGCCAAGAAGTCTTACCCCATGTGCTGTTGCCAGCCCAAGAATTATGGTGGTGAGAGGAACAGAACTTGCCTCTGCACTGTGGAAACGAGATGAGAGACTGGGCACGAAATGGGGTCCATGGCCCAGAGCCACCCAGGGAGGGGGTGGTGGGACAGGGCTGGTGGAGCTGCTGGGGAAGGGGTGGTGGGACAGGGCTGGTGGAGCTGCTGGGGAAGGGGTGGTGGGATGGAGCTGCTGCAGAAGGGGTGGTGGGACAGGGCTGGCTGTATCCTCTGGGGTGGCAGCAGCACCCACGGGAGCTGCTCCTTGGACCAGCTCTGCAGAGCCCAGCTGGACTTTGGCAGGTTTCTCGGCCGGTACAGTCTGGAGAGTTATTACCACCCTCTGTGTTATTCAAACACCAAACTTAACAGGCTTAAACTTGTCTTTAAGAAGGGAGAAAAAAAAAAAGGGACTGTTCTCAAACTGCTTTGTTTATGTGGCTCTATTAAGTTTGGAATAACAGAGATGGTATCACATAACAGTGGCAGTCTCTCTAAAACATGAATCTGCTGCAGCTGATGATGTCTGCAGGAGCCTTAGTGGAGCAGTCGGTAACTGCTGCTAATCCACCTGCACCGATGCCACCAGGAGGTCACCAGGATGCCACTGGGATGCCACTGGGCTGCTGTGGGCACCAGCACGTGCCTCTGCATCTGTCAGAGAACAGGAGCAGCGTCTTCAGAGCGACACTCGCCTTCCTGTGTTGTGGGGGGAAATTGGGTTGTCCTTAAATGGATGTACAAATCCATTTGTTGACTAATCCAGTGTTTACCGAATAGATGTGAGACTGGCATTGGTGATTTGTTTTTCCAGCACATGTTGCAGCCCTGGAGGCAGGGGCTGGGGGATGATGGATGGGGCATGTGCTGTCGCTGAGTCCAGAGCTGCCAATCCAGCCAAGCTGCACACACAGACCGAGGCAAGCACTGAGGAGCCACAGATCCCTAAGAGTGGACAGTGCTTAAAATCCCATTGAAAATATTTTTTTCTGTATCCAAAGATGCAAAGTCCGTGCTGCTGGAGCAGCAAGACCTGTGTGATCTGTCAGGGGGAGAAGTTTCAGCCCTTCCTGCAGCTGGGGATAACCTGGTTGGCAGCACAGGTAGGAGTTCAGGGCTGGGACTTCTATTCCTGATTTTATTGGAATGCTTGGGAGCTCAGCTGGGTTCCCAGGGGGAGGCTGGGAGGGGATTTACTGCCTTGAGTCAGGCAGAAACAGGGTCTTGAATGGGCAGTTTTAGTCCTTACTGAGGGCAGCCTTGTGCTGGGACCTGAGTTGGGTTCACAGAGGTACGGGATGGTCCATGGTCAGACAAGAGGTCAGAGATGGAGCTGGAGTGGCTGAGCCTCTGCCTGGTCTGAGTCCCAAAGCCCCTCACAACCAGGGGTGGTGTGGGGCAGGCCCTGGGCTCCTTTTCCTGGGGCTTCAGTGATGGCACCACTGGTGGTGGTGTTGCCTCACCCTTTCCATTTGGGAGCTGTGGGCCAGGAGATCACAGATGGGGCTGAGAAAAACCTTGTGAGGTTCAGCAAAAAGCATTGCCTGCCCTGCTGGGCATTTCCTGAGCACTTCCCATTTTGGTACAAAGTGCTACCATTACCTTGTGTGAAGATTTATTTGTCAAAACACCATCTCCATCCATCCTGAGAGCCTGGAAATGGCCCAACCGTCCCATCCCACTGTGGGGGTCCTGGGCAGTGACCCTGCACCAGGCAGGCACAGCTCTGGCAGCTGAGCCCTTCAGGTCCCTCGGGGGCACCAGCCAGGCCATGTCCTGCAGGTAATGGAGCAAAATGGTTCCCTGGGGCTTTGGAAAGGGAACACAACATCCCTCCTGCTGTCAGGAGTCCCCAGGAGGCTCTGGAATCACGGGGATCCCATGGAGGTCTGATTTCAGGGCTTGTCATCCAGGAGTCATCTCTGGTTGCTGCCCGTACAAGATTATTAAGAAGCTGAAGTAGGAGGGCACAAAAGGGAGGCAGGATTGGCTGCTGTCCTTGGAAATTAGGGAGCATTTGATTAGTGAGCCTGGGTAGGCACAATAAAATGTTGAGAAATGTCATCAATTGCATTTTTTATTTAGAGGTGATCTTTAGCAAATGAAAAAGAAATACTAATTATCAAAGAAATCTCAATTACCAAGTGAAATACCAGAGAAATAATTTTTCAGAAATGTATTGAAAGATGGAGGCAACTGAGGTAATTATTGTTCCTTTTGCCTTTTCAGAGTCCTGGCAGATATTATTTATTATCACTATTTTTATCGTAGTAGCTAATTTTGAATAAACATTAGGATTCTGCTCCATCTGATCCATGCTGGAGTTCTGCAATCTCAGTTGCTGCTGTTAAAAATGTGATTGCAAATGCAAGAGCTCAGCCAGAACACACTGTCTTCACCCACAGGAAGGAGAAGGTTGCACAGGAAAAATGTGAGTAAACCGAAATACCAAAATAAATTCGAAGTGAAATGGTTTTATTTTCCTTGTGGCCTGTCAAACCCAGCAAATTTCTGGCTTCCACCGAATGCCAGGCTATAATTCCCCCTTCTTGGCAATGGAGGTGGTTTGTGAGCACCCCCAGCTCTGTGGGGAGCAGGTTCTGGACCCCTCCCATCCCACCAAACCGCTGGCACCACATGGGGCTCGTGCCAGTCACGGCTGCTCCACCTCTGGATTTGCATCTTCCCCCTGTCCTTGGCTTAAGTTCTTCTGCTCAATAACCAGCATTTTTGGAGAGATCTGGGCAGTGGTTCTCTGCTTCTTTCTGTGGCAAACACGGCCTCAAAGCTTTGAGACTCCAGAGCACAAAGGAGGTGGGGCAGGTTTTCCCAACCAGCACAAGGTGCTCCTGCAAAGTCATTCCTTCCCATGTAGTCATACACTTCTGCATGAACATGGGTGGGTGTAGTTCCACACAGATGGAGTTGCCCTCTCCATGGCCCAGAGCCATCTCATGTGGAGGGCTGGACCAGAGGCTGTTGGTGGGTACCTCTGCCATTTGGGGTGGCCCACACAACACCCTCTGAAAACAGGGTGTTTTTGTCCTGAGATACCAACAGCGAGGGCCCAGACAGTTTGGATAAGCTTTCAAAGGAATCCAAACAGCCTAAATAATCATCAAGCCAGATTCCTGCTGGCCCCAACAGTTGCTAGTGGTTGTTCCGAAACAAATACAAACCCAATTTACTCTCATCGAGTCATTCTTGAAGCACGAGATAAACTTCATCCTCTTTGCTGCTGCTGCTGCCAGGGGCCAAACAGTGACCCCTTAGGCAGCCCCCTGGCTCTGCCTGGCAGTTGGGTGTCCTCTGCCTGAGGCAGCCCTGTGATATCTCTGCAATATCCCTGCAGGAACCATCTCAGGACCTCTGCCCATGTTCCTGTGCTTGGGGAGGTGCCGTGGCCACCCGTGTCTTACTTGGGCACAGCTGGGCACAGCTGGAGGCAGGGGCACCATCACCCCTCCCCACACCCCCTCTGTGTGCCAAACATCTCCCAGGCAAGGTGGGATGAGCATCCTGGGGTGAAGGCACATGTGGGGATGAGGGACCGACACCCAGGGCTGGGTGTCACCTCCCCTGTGCCAGCTGTGGGTGACAGTCTGGCCATTCCTGGTGGGTTTTAATAGAACTTCAACTATATTTAGATGAAAATAAATACATTCTTGGCTTGCACATACTTTCTGATGCCTGATGAATGAGCAGGACCTCTTTCACAGGAAACTATCACATTCCTGGGGCTCTGCCGGGCACAGGGCCGTGGGGGCCTGCCAGGCTGTGCCCGTGTTGTCACCACAGAGGGCACTGGTCATCACTGTTATTAATAGCTGCACTCTGTATTTATTATTAGTGCTGATGGGAATGAGGAGGGAAATTTGGTGATGCTGCAATCCTTATTCTGTGCTTTTGTGAGGCTCCACTGGGGAGGGCAGAGGGACCCTGGCCAAGCTGCACTGGCACAGGTGGGCACAGCACCTGAGAGTGGCCATTTCCAGCCAGCTCTTCCCTCGTGTTCCCCAGCACCACAACTGGGGATTATCAGGGCCTTGGCCAGTTCCTTCATTTCTCCTTCTGGACTTGCTCTCTGGCAATTCCCCCAGCGTGGTCCTGAGCACACCCACTCCATGTGCCTGGGCAGCTGCCTGGGGTACAGATGCCAACAAGGCAGCTGCAGCTGTGGCACAGCTGTGGCTTTGCTTAAATTGGCTCTTATTGCAGTCCTTCAGTGTCTGAGTAACCTCTTGGTGAGGCCCCATCTGCTCCCAGAGGACCCAGCTCTGCCAGGTGAGTCCCAACCTCCCTCCATCTGCCCTGGGCCCCTGGTCTTGCTTTATAAATCAGGTTCAATCTCTTGACACAGCAGACCCTAAATGCAATTTCTTCCAATAAATCTGATAAACTGGTGGCAGTGACTGCGCTGTCAGCTTGTCCCCTCCTGCTCCTGGTACCAGAGAGTACGGCCTTGGTGAGGGATGGATGTGTGTGCGTTCCTGGTGGGTTTGCTCTGTGTTGAAAAGCCAGACTCCTGCTGCAAGAACTCCTCAAAACAGTCTCTTCCCTGGAAAGAAATTCTCATGGCACTGATGTGTCCATCCAGCCCAGCACTGTGACCTCCAGCCCAGCCTGCGGTTGGGGAGGAAGGAGCTCCGCCTTCAGCTGATTGTCTCTCATCTTTCGGGGTCCTGGAGGGATTTTTGCAGCACTGGGACAGAGCAGGGCTCTTGGTTCTCAACGTGGTAATATCATATCTGTGTTCTCTGCTTGCTGGTCAACGGCTCAACTCCCATTTTAGGACATATTTTCCTTAAAATGCTGCCTTATTTGGCCTTTCCCTCTGTGATTCCGGTGACATCACTCACCAGGCAGCTGGTTCCATGGGGACCACCCGGAGAGACCCCCCCAAGGGGAGATGGGAGTGTGGGGTCCTGTCCTGGAGGGGCGTGGGGTGCCCTCCTGGAGGGGCACAGGGTCCTGTCCTGGAGGGGTGTGGGGACAGCAGGGCCATGAGCCCCAGACAGCAGGGACACCGTGGGCTGGGTGTGGGGACAGTTAAACCTCCCTGCACAGGAGATGCTCTGGCTCTGCTGCTGGCACAGGGTGAGGGGGCCTCGTGCTGCCCGGGCACTGGGGCACAGTTAAGGGCCATGTGCCCCCCCAGTGCCCCTGTCCCCCATGGGGGGTTGCAGGAGTGTGGGGACCATGGAGTGCTGCTCCCAGTGCTGCTCCAGAGGCAGGGCTGTCCAGAGCTGGACACTGGGCCTGAGGAATGAGTGGCAGGGACAGAAGTGTCTTAATTGTCACTTATTTCCCCCTGGGAACCAGCTGAGGATGTGCCACCCAAGTCCTGCCTGGCACCAGCTGGGCTGCTCTCCGTGCTGGTGCTCCTGCTCCAGCTCCAACCCCACACAGGGGTGGGACGGTGTGGGAGAACCAGCCCATTTCCCTGGGATGCTTTGAGACAACCAGCTTCATTTCCCTCCTCTGGAACCTTTGTCCTGCCATGACAGAAATTCACAGTGCAACTCATCTCCTTTTGGCTGAAACCCCACGATAAAACCCCTCTGTGCCAAGAGCTAATTAGAAATTAAAAGATTAATTTTGAAAAATCAGATGAAGGGGGATATTTCTGGGTTAGGGATGTTTCCTGATTGCACAAACCCAAGCAAAACAAAACTTGCATACTAATGACTCCTTGGAGATAAACCAATTTATTTTGCTAGATTTAAGAACGAATCTGAGTAATTTTATTACCAGAAGTGGTGTTGCCAGCTCGTGCTACTGGTATTTTTGGAGATAGAATAGTTGAGGACTGAGGCTGGGATGGGACAGGCACAGCCACAGCTGGATGGGCTGGGCTGGGACAGGCAGAGCTGGATGGGCTGGGCTGGGACAGGCACAGCCACAGCTGGATGGGCTGGGATGTGACAGGCACAGCTGGATAGGCTGGGATGGGACAGGCACAGCTGGATGGGCTGGGCTGGGACAGGCACAGCCACAGCTGGATGGGCTGGGATGGGACAGGCACAGCTGGATGGGCTGGGCTGGGACAGGCACAGCCACAGCTGGATAGGCTGGGATGGGACAGGCACAGCCACAGCTGGATGGGATGGGATGGGACAGGCACAGCCACAGGAGCTTTCTTTGGCTCAGCCCTAAAACAGCAGCTGCTGCAGGTCTCTGGAAGAGTTTCCACTGAAACACACCAGCACTTCATGAATACTTGTTTTTCCACCTCTAAATTTTTCTCTCTAGGGCTTTTAAGCAAGTTTTATTGTAGTGTTTATACAGCCACCTCACTCCGCCTTCGGTTTATGTTTTTCTCGCCTGCAGCCACTGAATTTTGAGGTTTATTAGTTATGGGTATCTGAAATCACATTCTTTTAAGAATTGCCTGCTCCAATAAACCCCCTAAAAAGTTCCTGTTTAAGGCAATTGTGCTCCACCCAAGGATCAGGTTCTTACTGTTATACCCAGGACCAGCAACTTCTCTGTGGTAAATATGAGGAATACATCAATCCCAGGAAGTCAGGACTGAGTCAGTTCACTGGAGAAGTATCCAAGAGAACAGGTTTTATTGGAAATAAACTGTAAAGGAGAACGCTGATGACTTTTCTTGCCTGGAGTGATGCAAAATGCAGCCCCACCAGCATCAGGCCCAACCTCCACGCTGGGGCTCTGCTCTCAAAGCCATGCACTGCAGGGAAAGGCCACAAGAGTGGATTCTTGCCCCTTTTAAGGATTTTTCTACCTCTCCTGCACAGTTCCAGAATCACAGGTGGTGTAGAACTGGCCCCAGGCCCCCCACAGCATCTGTGCCCCAGCAGCAGGTGCAGCACCACCCAACTCTCATCTCCAAGTTATTTAACACTCACTGAATGGAGCAGGCTGTGAGGACAAACCAGTGTCTTCAGAGCAGAAAGAAACCACAGCAGTTGTGAGCTCCTTGCACACTCACCTTGGTGAGAAAATATTGCAGGTCTCTGAGAAATAACAGAGACATTTAATATAAGAGAACAGCCTGAGCACAGGGACACCTGTGGGCCTGGACTAGCTGATGTTTTCAGTGACATTGCTGGATGCAGGGAACAAATATGATCCTCAGGGACTCAGTGCTGGATCCTGGGATAGTGTCACTCCCAGCAGACCCAAGAGGGGACAGGAGAGCTGTGGGACAAGGAGCAGGGCAGAGCCCAGGGCAAGGTGCTGCTGGCTCTGAGGGAAGGTACAGCTCCCTGGTACTCGGAGGGGTCATGGATGTGTTACAGGGAAAAGCAGCATTGCAGCATCTCAGGGACACCCCCTCCTGCCCCCCAAGGCAGCTCAGGCTGGAAAGCTGTTTCTCCACAAAATTCTTTGTGTTCCAGTTCTGTGGCTGCAGCTCCACGTGCTGAGCCAGTTGCTGCCCAGGCAGAGCTGAGCCCTGCCCCTCTAAGTGGGGTGAACCCTCCCTGTGTGCCCACTCCTTGGTTTTGCACCACTGCACATGCAGAGGACAAAGCTACAGCTGCAGGTGGCTGCAATTTTATACCATTTGCTTTCAGAAAGTTCATCAAATCCCTCCAAGTCCCTGCCCTAACACAGCCACAGCAGCCTGTCAACCTAATTCCAGTAAGGAGTTCAAAAACCACAAACACCCCTTGGGTTTGACCATGACTGTAGGTTTAGTATGCCAGAAGTTACTGTTGAGATGTGTTATTTCCAAAATACTATTGCAGGATCTTAGTCATAAGAAGCTTGGACAGACTTGATAGAAACCAGCAGAGCACAGCCCCTCATTCCAGTTCCTCCTGGCCAGGTATGGCATGGACCTCCCACCCATGGGCATAAGGGTTCCCTGCCAGATCCAAGAGGACCCCAAGGAAATACTCCCCTCAGGCTGTGCTGGGTGCAAGGGAATACTCAGGCTCTAGTTTAACCTTCTCCTGTTCTTGCCAAATGCCCCCAGTCCTGTGGGACCTCGGGGTGCCCGTGGGGCCCTGGCTCAGAGGCGCTTGCTCTGGCTGCAGATGGTGCACAGGAGGCTGGTGTTGGCCAGGGCGAAGGGTTTGCCCATCAGCGGCATCTCACACTCCAGGCAGGCAAAGTGCTTCTTGTGCCAGGCCAGCCCTTCCACCTGCTGGTAGTCCTCTGAAAAGATGATCTGTGGGACACACAGAGACAGACAACTGCTTATTTCCACCTTCTCACCACGCTGGAGCCTGGCAGGAGCAGGAGAACCAGCCCTACAGCTCCCACCAAGCCCATCAACCTTTGGCCAGGCTTTGGGAATATGGACATAAAATAATCACAGATTGGTTTGGGTTGGCAGAGACCTCATTCTAACCCCCTGCCATGGGCAGGGACACCTTCCACTAGAAAAGGGTGCTCAGAAGCTCTGACTGAGCCCGTGCTGGATCCTGGCACTGGCAGGGGTAAAGAGAGACCAGTTGGTTCCTACCTTGGCACAGGGGGATCAGGGGGTCTCTGGCCAGTCCCTACCCCAGCACAGAGGGGATCGGGGGTCTGGCTGGTTGGCAGAGGGGGATCAGGAGGTCTGGCTGGTTGGCACAGGGGCACCAGGGGCTCTCTGGCAGCCGTACCTCGTCGCAGCCGGCGCAGCGGGGCCGGAGGCTCTCGCAGTAGTGGCGGCCGCACCAGGGGGCTCCTCCCTTCCAGAAGTAGATGAGGTCGGCGAGGGGCTCGGCGCAGCGGCAGCACACGAAGCACGCCGGGTGCCACTGCCGCGCGTACCCGGCGCGGGCGGCGAACACCACCGGGCAGTCCCCGGGCACCGCCTGCTTGCAGGTCTCGCAGCGCTGCAGGGAGAGGCAGCCAGTGAGCTGGGGCTGGCCCTCAGTGACACCTGCGGGGCTGCAGCTGCTGGAAGGCTCTCTGGGATGGAAAAATCACCTTTGGCTCACGGGCACGGGGCACAACAGGGTGCTGAGTAACCTATTTTGGAGATCTTGGGATGGATATTTCATTCCCAGATGTGTTCTCTGCATCACTCTGAACGACACAACTGGGCAGAAGCCCCGGCAGCAAAACAGAACAAACTCATCTCCAAGCAGGTCCTCAGTGCTTCCCACTTCCACACATCCTGGGGTACCTGCTGTGCTGCTGCCCCACATCCCACAGCACTGAGGAGGACAGTGGAAATCAAACTGAGACATCCCAGAGCAACACAGGGCACCCCCAGCCAGCAGGACCAGCGTCCCCAGGACTGTCACCCCACACCCCGGGCAAACACCTGGACCAGGGCTACCTATGGGCAGTGTCCAGTCACAGTATAATTAGAAGTCATTAGAAATATATTTGCCTGGACTGCCACTCACTTTCTTCCAGCCAGATCCCATGGCAGGTAAGAGCAGCACTACTCACCACCAGCCAAGTGACTGGCCTTTGGGACACCTCCAAGCTAAAACTTTCACTGAAATCCAAGGGTTCTGCAAGAAAGAGTTAAGAATTCCTACAGTGCAGGGCTGCAGCATGTCAAAGATGTAATTCTGCAAAGAGATTAGGAACTCTGGTCTTTTCTCACTGTTTTCTGTCTGTGCCTAACTCAGATGTCACTCCACAGGTTTCAGAACAGAGTTTTCCATTTCTAACAGGCCAGAGAGCCAGAATTAGCCATGGCTAATCTCCAGATTAACAGCATCCATGCACATTGCACATGAGACCAACTGTTGGCTGCTGATCTGTGCCTGCAGAGCGATCCCACGATTAGTGAAGAGCCAGCTCTAAAGCTCCACTCAGAGCTGTGGCTCGTTGCTCCAGTTCCCACTGAAGCTGCATAGTCCAGGTCAGGGTAAGAGCTTCCGAGTCTGGGCTTTGTCACTGCCTACAAGAAACTCCCTTCAGCAGCAGCTGGAACCTCTTGCAGCAGAGTCTGGGCTGGATTTCTACCAGCAATCCCCACAGCAGCCTGGCCAAGGCTCTTGTGCACCCAAGAGGCAGCAGGAGCCACCTGTGTGTCACCAGAGCGCTGGCACCACAGTGTCTCTGCTCCAGGTGGCACAGGGACTGGGAATTCACTTACTCTGATTTAAGTCAACAGCTTCTAATAGGTGGGTGAAATCACAGGACCATAGAATGGTTTGGTTTGGGTTGGAAGGGACCTTAAAGATCCCCTCGTTCTGACCCCCTGCCATGGGCAGGGACACTTTCCACTAGACCAGGTTGCTCAAGAGAAGAAGAGGAAACACAAAAATAAGATTTTTCAGTAAAAGGTAAATTAACAGTCCCTGAGCTGCAGAAGGACATCAGGGATGGGCAGGGACAGAGGATGGATGACTTCCTACCACCACCAGCAGCCCCTTCCACCTGCTACACATGAGAGCTGCAGACACTGACCTTTGCAGCTACAGCACTTCCTTACTCTCATCCCTCCCATGACACAGAGGGGGCCACAGAACTATCTACAATCCCGAAAGGTCCTTTTCTCTGTTTGGTCACTGATATTTCCAGCATCCCACGTGTTTCACCACCTCCTCCTCCTCTTCCCTCCTCCAGCTGGATTTGCAGTGACTGCCCCACCGCCCTTGGAGCGGATCCACTGTGCTGACGGGCACCTCCTGTTTGCCCAGGAAATCCAGTCTGACAAGAGGCAGCACAGGAGCACAGACAGAGTGTTTCCTGGCTTGGCTGTTCTGCTGAAAGGGGATCTGTCTGCTGACACTGCTCCTTCCACCACGGAGGGCTCTGACACGTTTCCAGCACTCCGAGTCCCACGTCAGTGAAGGGGAAACTCGGCACAGAAATTGTAGGATTTCTGGTCTGGATGAGCAGGAACAGTGCGGGGTGACTGGCAGAGAACACCACTCCTGGCACACTGGCAGCATGGACAGATGGGCACCAAGGCATCCTGCACCCACTGTACAGGACTGAGGCCTCTTCCCTACGCCTCCAACGCCTCCCTGAGGCACCAAATTTGGGAGACTTGGGAGACTTGGGAGAGCTGCCTCTGCTCTGTCAGCCCCAAGAAGCCACAGATCCACCATCCCAGCCCTGCTTATCTTGCAGGATCTAAAGTGAGAACAAACACAGCAGTTTCCAACCCTGAGCTCAAGTTTCTTGCCAACAAGAACTGTTAAAAAACCAACTTATTTTGCTGTTTCTTTCTATGGAAATTATTCACTGGGAAAAATTATTCACAGGGCTTTCCCCAAGCATTGTATAACCTCCATCCCCTGCCACTTGCACACTACATAAAACTCTTCCAGTTTGAGATGGGATTACAGCTTGGTGCTCGTTTTACATCTCAATCATGCAGGGAGAGAAGTGAAGACTTTATTAGCTGAATTACCAGAGGTGTTGGCCAAAAAAGTGTCCCATTCTCCTAACGTTTTCCCAGCCTGCTCTCTCCAGCAGCTCCTGTTCCACAGTGCCAGTTCCCAGGGAAGGCACTCCCAGACACCACCAGCCTTCCCCTGAGCATTCACTGCATGGCTGGCCTCACCCTTTTGGGAACAATGGCTAATTGGGATCAATTGCTTCACATTTGGATTTGGTTCCAGTGCAGTGAACTGTAACATCAGAGAGTTCCCACTTCTGCGGGGGTTAAGGATGATTTTGTGCTCTGTGGAGAACACTCAGCTCGCAGGACACACAGCAGTGATGCCTCTCTGCAGCTCTGATGAGTTCAGGAACTGCCTGAGCTCAGCTGCCTTCACAGGGGCCCTGGGTGTCCTGCACACAACTGGCCTGAGTGTGCCAGGGGTGGTTTTACAGCCCAGCACAGACACCCAGGGAACCATCCTGGCCCGATTTTTGGGGGCAGCTTTAGTGCTTTCTGGCTTCATTCTGCTCTAGACCAAGGGTAGCAGGTTTTGTATATTTTTTATCCCTACCCACATCAGCCTTAATAAACATGTGATTGAGGCTCACGTCTTGAACTGAAACAGGGTGACATCAAGCTGCTGGTGCTGACTACAAAGTTTGCTATCCCAGAGATTTAGTCTGTGTCCTACTTCTAATGGGCTCCATGCAGAAACACCACATGAGCTGCCTGAGGACCAGGACCTTCACAAGAA
This sequence comes from Hafferia zeledoni, assembly GCA_035583235.1. Classification (NCBI taxonomy): domain Eukaryota; kingdom Metazoa; phylum Chordata; class Aves; order Passeriformes; family Thamnophilidae; genus Hafferia; species Hafferia zeledoni. The sequence continues at coordinate 627,899 of JAWWEV010000024.1, forward strand.
GCTACTCAGCACCCTCCTTCCCTCTAAGCCCTTGAGCCAAAGGTGCTTATACTGTCCCAAAGAGCCTTTCTCGTGGCTGAATCCTGCAGGGCTTTGAGGGCTGGGACAAAAACGCTCCCAGCTGAGGACAGCATGTCCTGGAGTGTCCCTGGTGGCACCCCCAGGCATCACCCACAGCACCCCAGAGAGCCACGAAGGAGGAAGGCTCAGGGGAGCTTTCTCAGACTCAGGAGCAGGGGTCATGTTTAGCACCCAGATTTTAGGGGACACACAGGAGATGGTGATACAAGTAGAGAGGTAGCCAAACCTCCACATCTGGAGTGTGCTGATCTGCATTTTAACTCTAATTACATCAACACCACTAAAGCCTCCAGTGTCACCAGCTTCAGGCCCCTCATTTCTCAGTCCCTTTGCATCCATCTCTCCTTCCTGCCACCCATTCTGCTCATCCCTGCTCTCCCCTCACACACTGCACAGTAAAGCAGTCAATCTCATTTTACTATGGCAGAACTTTCCCTCCAGGGCAGTTCTGTGGAAGCTTTGCAGACCAGGAAGTTCAGCACATTTCAGATCCTGGGACACAGCTGGTTCCTGTCTGCTCAGCTGCATTAATTCCTGCACAGGAGATCAAGTTAACCCAGGGGCACTTCTTTGAGGGGGAACAGGAGGACTGTGACCACCATGGCCAGTAGCCCCAGTCCTTCATGAGTCTGCCATGCACTGTCCCGGTGCATCTCCCACTGCTTTGGAAGCTGTTCCATTTTTCAGCTGGTGCCTGAGAAAAATGTTGCTTCAAACCAGAGAGTAACATCACAGTTACGTATTTATTTATTTGAAAGGACAAACTTGCAGTTTAAGTAAACCCTCATCACTAGGATGACTTACTGATATGTTTAAAGGAAACCTTCCTTTTTTGGGTATTTTTTTAGCTTAGAATTCTCTGTCCAATTCACTGTTTTGTTGCAATAGTGAAAATCTTTACTGTGTCACAGGACTCCAAGTCAGATGCACGTTAACAGGCCATGGCAGAGGAGAGACATTACCCAATATGGACTGAAAATGAAAACTGTTCTTAACATGTACAACCTCAGTGCAGGAATGGCAGGAAAGTTCTCTTAAAAACACTTGGACGCCACTTATTTTTTCAGCTTGAAATCCTCTGCTGCAAGTCACCCTCACAAGGGCCAGGACAAGATACTTCCACTCACCATATTTTATGATAAGCATCTGTTCAGCAGCCAGAGGCCACTCCAGACAGTGCTGGGGGAACATAAATCTTAAAGGGTGTTGGAGAATCTCAATTGTTTCCCTGTGGAGATGTAGTTGTATTCCCAGGGACACAGAGTGTCTGTTTAAATCTCTCCAGAGCAATTACAGCCATGGGAACACTGTCTCCAATCACAATTCTGTGGTAATTGGACTGAGCCATCACCTCCTGTCACTTGTGGTCCTTTCACTCACTCTGGGCTGGAAGCCCACCTGGCAATACTAACTACAATTAAGCAGTTTCTGATTGCAAGTACCTTATTGACTCACATCATAGAACCACTAAGGCTGGAAAATCCTCCAAGCTCATCAAGTTCAACCTTTAACCGAATACCACCCTGCCCACTAAACTATCTTATCCAGGGATACTCAACTTTCCAGAGCTGCCAAGATTACAAAGTTGAAATCACCAGGTCCTACAGCCAGAATTCCCTCACCTTGGCCTTTGCTGTGGAGGGAGGGTGATGGGGAAGGGGAGAAATCCCCTGCCAGCCCTGTCAGGCAGACCCCTGTGCTCGGCAGGGCTGGCTGCAGCAGAGGGTCTGCACCAAAGCACAGCACGGTGTGACTGAGCACCTGCAGCAGGGGTGGAGCAGCCCATGGGAGCAGGATGGTGACAAGGAACACACCACCCTGCCTGGTGCCATCTGTCCCCGCTCCAGCTGAACCAGCTCTATTGCCAAAGGCTGCCCAAGCCCAGAGCAGTGTCCCCCAGTCCCAGTCCCAGTCCCAGTCCCAGTCCCAGTCCCAATCCCAGTCCCAGTCCCAGTGCAGCACTCACGTAGTGCCCGGCCGTGCTCTCCAGGGCTCCGTTGGTGGCCTCGGGGGGTTTGCTGCCATCGCTGCTCTTGTCCTGGGGCTTCCCCTCGTCCTTCCCTGCGCCGCCCTGGCCTGGCAGTGCCACCTCCCCCACGCCCAGTGCCTCGGCCTTGTACTTCTTCACAAACTCCTCCATCAGCCCAAGCTCGCCCTCGGCGAGGCCGCGGCACTGCGCCGGGTCCTGGTCGTACGGCGGGAGCTGCCGTGCCAGCCGTCGGCGCCGCTGCAGTGCCCCGTCCGTGCCCGCCACCGGCTGCAGCTCCTTCGGGATCAGCTCCATGTACTGCATGGCCTGGATGGGAGAGCACCCAGTTACTGCAGGGAATGGGATGGGATGGGATGGGATGGGAGAGCACCCAGTTACTGCAGGGAATGGGACTGGGAGAGCACCCAGTTACTGCAGGGAATGGGATGGGGAGAGCACCCAGTTACTGCATGGAATGGGACTGGGAGAGCACCCAGTTACTGCATGGGATGGGATAGGGAGAGCACCCAGTTACTGCATGGCATGGGATAGGGAGAGCACCCAGTTACTGCATGGAATGGCAATGGGAGAACACCCAGTTACTGCATGGAATGGCAGTGGGAGAACACTCCCTTTGAGGTGTTTTAACCCCCAGTTTGGAAAGAAAAGGCTGAGCTGGCTGAGATGACAGTGGCAGCCAGGCTGTTCTTAACCACTTCAACCTCAGAAAACAGGTTGGCTCTTTTTGGGAGGTTTTATTTTTCTGTTTAAAAACACCCAGCCTGCCCAGGAATGCAAAGCAGCACAGAGAGACCTGCCTTACTGGCTCCCACCCAAATCCCAGCACACCCTCCCTCACTGGCACTACCAGGACACTTTTCCATGTAATTTGACAACAAGGTTGCTGAAAAGTCTGAAAGCCCATAAGCATCAAAATCCAAGACAGGTTTCCTATTGCCTTATGCTGGGACAGGGAGAGCTGCAGGGTGTGGGCTGGGGGACCATCCCAGAGCCCCCCAGGGCTGCACAGAGCACAATTTACAGTAACAGATCCCCTTTTATCAATGAAAATAATAGTTTAATACAGAAAAAAGTAGTTAAATAGTTGGGTCTGAACACCAACAAGCACTAACTCCACCCCACTACTGACTTCACAGCAGAGGGAAGGTATTTGGTGACCCATTCTGTGGGACACAGAAGGGAAATGCCAAGACAATAACCAGCATGAAGTGTCTGGCCACTGGACACTACCTTAAAGTCAGAGTAAAACCATTTCTGTCCCAGGCTGGGTTAATGCTCATGGGACTTGGGTCTGCACAGTTAGCTTCTCCTGGCTGGGGATAAGGGAAGGGAGTTTCCCAATCCAGCATTTTTCCTATTGTAGTGTGAAGAGCCCCAGGGCAGCCAGTTGGCTCCCTGCCATTCCCTGCAAGACCAGCATCCAGCTGCAGATTTGCTTCTTACTGGGTCAGCACTTGAGAACTCCATTTAAAAAAATTAGCAAAGAGATTTAACTGTTTGTGGCACATGGGCTGGGTCAGGCCAGGCTTTTGAACACAGAAATGCTTGCACAGCACAGCACTGGACAACTCGTCACCTGGGGAAAAGCTTCCAAGTCACTTCCACCTTGGCTACTCTGAGCCAGAGAGCAGTGCTGCGGGGCAGAATTCCTGGTGAGAAATTTGCACCAGCACCAGACAATGATTTCATGGAAACTGGGCTTCTTCCCTGTGTCTTGGGGTGCAAGGTAAAAATCACTGTACACTGGGACATTAGACAGCACTCAGTGCATCATGTGCCTGTGCCATGGCAAGGTTGGTGTCCAGTTTTCTGGGCACTTTGGTGCCCTGTGGAAGAAGGTTCTGGCCAGGAACAGCAGATTGGAGAAGTGCAGGATGCTGGGGGAGTGATCTGGTGCACTAATGGCTTTCTCAGGCATGAGGAATCCTAACAGGAACACAGGAACAAGTCCCTGCCAGCTCCTCCCAGGCTCACACAGGCACTGCCAGTGGTATCCAGCAACTGGAAAGGGAAGAACCAAACCCAGTGCTGTGTGACCAGAGCACCAGGACAGCCTCAGCCTGCACTGGCCTCAGCCACAGTGTAACGTGCTGGGAGCAAATGGGAAAGACTCTTAATCCACTACAAACGTGCCACGGCTCATGAGCACTCATACAGAGGGAGAACAATGTGGGCACCTGGAGCCTCCTGTTCCACTCCGGCCCTCCATTCCCAACACAAATTGTCTGTGCTGAAAGCAAGAAAAGTGAAGCCTCGAGCCTTCCTTAAAGCCTGCTCAGGGCCAGGTTTCAATATCTGCCCTGACATGTGGTGGGATGTTACCCCTGATCAAGGGAATGCTTGCAGGTATTATGGCAGATGTCATCAAATGTGTCTAGAGAAAAGATAAGGGAAAAAAATCCAACCTGACACCAAACACTAACACAAAGAATAATAAAAAGCTGCCACATCTGCTGCTACCACATTGTTACAGTCAAGGCTTCACTATGTTGCCTGAGTGCAGGTAATTTTGAGGAAGAGAATTTTAGGTTTTCACTGTTTACTACTGATTTTGGAGCTATTTTATGATCTGTTCTTTTCGCTATCCCCAAGGACCCTGAATATCTACTTCATGACTTTTCCAGGCAGAGCTTAATGAGAACGTGCTCTGAACTTCCTGCTATTATCGACCAACCACTTGAGCACAACAAGGTTAAAAGCCCTCCCCAGTTTCCAGCCTGCCTTCAGAAGGAAGGCACTGGAGCCAAGCAGTTATGCATTAACAGCCTTTTGGCCCAAACCTCTTCCACACTGCCCTGAGAGTGGCTGACATCCAGCTCCTCTCCTCAAAGTTTGTCAAGCTGATCCTCAAGCCAAAATTTATCAAGGTTGTCTCCAAAGCTCCTGAACACTGTTTATTGGAACCAAGATATATTCCAGCACATCCAGGCACTATAAAGAGATCAAGAGCTTTCATAAATGTTTTGACCTCCCACCTTCAGGGAGGTGGGTCTGGGTGGGGGCTTGTTTACAGACAGAGCCCTTGGCACAGGATCATGCTCCCCACCCCCCCTTTAGACCCTGAGTTCTCTTTATAAAACCTAAACAGCAATATTTTGTACCCTTGGAGCTGCCCCTTGCCAGCACCCCAGGGATGGAGCTGGGTGCTGCAGGAGGGGAATGCTGGCATCTCCAGTGTGCCTGGGCTCCCCCACGTCCCCAGACTCCTCAGTGTCTCTGCATTCCCAGGGGAAACAAACATTCCTGCTGGGCCAGCTCCTGCCAGAGCAGAGGAAGGAAGAGGTGGCTGCAGCACCACGATGGGTCAGCCCAGCTCTGCCCCAGTCGGCCTCCAGTGCATCCCCAGCAGAGCTCACACCCTCCAGTCAGCCTGTCCAAGGGGCTGAGGGCAACTGGGTTTTAAGGAGAATTAACCAGTCTGTCCCTGGGGATTGCAGCTGCACTTCCACATTTGTATGCTCAGTTCTTAACAAAAAATACCAGATAGCAGTTTCAGCAGCTTTAAGCTATTTGTTTCATCTGAGCAGCAGCAGCTCTTCCCTGTCCACTCCTGACAGTGGAACACAGAGTGCTTTTATACTACAGCACAGTGAAAACCCAGTTAAATGCTTTCCTTCAAAAAATTCTCTGCTGGCTCACACTTCCACACACCAAAACCCACTTCCATCCCTTCCCACACATCTTGTCCGGAAGGAAATGGGGCAGGGGAGGGAGTGGAACAGGACTGGGGGCTTGGTTTCAGATCCAGGCCTTGGCACAGGACCACACTCCCCATCTCTCCTTTTTACCCTGACTTCTCTTAACAAAATATTTTTTATTTGGACCAGATTATGTTTAAGGAAAAAAAGTCCTAGCTCCATCCAGAGCTGGATGTGGGACAGGTTCCTGACAGCAGCGGTGGGCAGAGCTCCTGCACATGCAGGCAGAGAGCTCAGCTGTGCTCCAGGCCACATGCTCTGGCACAAGGAGCCTCCCTGCTCCTGTTCCCAGGGACAGGAAGCTCCACAAAGCTGCTGGAACTGGATGGGCTGCTGCTCTTCACCAAAGGGAGTGTGAGGGACCATGAGGGACTCTGGGAAGGGAGTCTGAGCCCACTGCTCCAAGGGAGGGCATCCTCCAGCAGGAAAGGGATGCTCTCTGAGCAGATGGGGAGGCCCAGCACAACCAGGATGGCACGGCCACCCAGCCTCATGCTGCCCAGCACCAGGAGAAGTCAAACCCCCTTCCTGCTCCTCTGGTTGCCCAGTGCAGACACCCCAAGGTGGCCCAGAGGAATGGCTCCCACACCCACCCTGGGGCTTTGGAGCAGGTGTGGGCTGCTCTGGGCTGTAGGACAGCAGGGATGGGACCTCTCCTCAGCAATGCTTTTATTGGATAGGAGCTTTACCGAAAGACTGACCTTTCTGGTTGTAAAATCCATTAAAACTTCTCCTAGAAATGTAAACCAACCTATAAACCCCTGAAAGGCATTCCATCCCCCTCTCCTCCCTACTCTGCTTATTCCCGTGCTTTTCCAAAACACAGAGTGCCCCGTACATTCCTGCCCTCTGAGGCGAGCCACGATTTACAGTTTTTCCCCAGTAACTCCATTGCAGAGCTGAGCTCTGTTCCCATTCAGTGACCCCCCACCAGACCAGGGATCGCCTCACCAGCTTCTGGGCAAGCCCTGGGGGCGCCCACTCGTAGGTGACGGTGTCGAAGGTGGGGTCCTTGCCCGAGATGTTGGGGTTGGTGACGATCATGCGGTTCCTCTTGTAGACGCGGCCGCCGTCGCCGCCCTTGAGGCGCGCGGTGAGCGAGGAGTACTGAGAACCTGCCAGCAGGCGCCCGATCCGGCGGTCATCCTCCAGCTCCGAGCTCAGGCTGTGCTCCTCCTGGCTGCACCTGCACGCCTTGCACATCTTCCTGGGGGCAACAACACACACCACGCTCTGGCGGGGCTGGGCTCAGCAGGCAGGTGGGCCCCAGTGGCTCAGTCATGGAGCACCAGCCTCTTCCAAGGGTTAAACACACACTGGAAAAAAGGCTCAGTACAATTCAGAGAATGGCTTGGGTTGGAAGGGACCTTAAATATCATCTTCTTCCACCCCCTGCCATGGGCAGGGGCACCTCCCACCAGCCCAGGTTGCTCCAAGCCCTGTCCAACCTGGCCTGGGACACCCCCAGGGCTGGGGCAGCCACAGCGATGGGGCAGCCCTGTGCCAGGGCCTCATCATCCTCACAGGGAAGAATTTCTTTCACATATCTAATCTAACTCTGCTTTCTGTCAGTGTGAAACCATCCCCCCTCGTCCTGTCACTACAGAAACTTCCACCTGCAGGGAGCTGCTGCTTCCCCTGGACTTCAAAAACCCTTTCAAGCATCACTAAATTGGAGATTAGTCTCCTCACCAGACTCCAACAGCTCAGCACCGGCTTCACCTCTTATGAAGCTTTATATGCCATTAAAAAAGTGACTGCTAGAAGGAACTGAGGCTTAATTGACTATAATTTGAACTGTAATAGCTGTAAATCCCACAGACAAGTGTGTAAGGCCCTTCTCTGCTGGCCAGCATTGCCATCAAACGCTTATAGCAAGAGGGACAAAGTAACTCTGACATAACCCTGAGGGTTTCAGCAGGATTCCCAAACAAGGAGGAGTCAAACCAGCCTTTAGTGGAGTCAATTTAAAAAGTCAAAAAGTACTTCTCTGCCAGGTGAGTGTTTTAAAGTCTAGACTTCACCCAGCTGAGGTACCAGAGCTGGGAGCTGAAGGTGTCCAAGGCATTTGAGCTGCAGCCAACACAGCTGGACCACTCCCTGTGCTGGTGCTATGGACCCGCACAGCCTCCCGAGCTCTCCAGGCACACAAAAGGAGCCCAGTGTTTGTGAGGCAGCTCAGGGGGGCACTAATTCTCTTTTAATTAGTGACATCTGTAGGACTGGCTTTCATTTCAAAGCCCCTTTGTTGTCCTGCTAGGGCAGGGAGCTGCCCCCCCATCCCTGCCCTGCCACCCTGGGCAGCTCCCACCAGCTCCTGACATCAGTGCCTATTCCCTTACATCAGTGCTTTGAAAAGGAAATACTGAACATAAAGTATCAAATGAGATGTTCTGGCACTAAGCACAACATTTCAGCTGAGAGGAGGCAGGACAGGACCAGACACAGCACCGAGCCCTTGGCTCTCAGTCACCCTCCAGCTTTGAGCCCGTGCACAAGGTGACAGCCAGGCACCTGGCACGGCTCCTGCTGCCCACGTGGGATTACCCTTTGGGCAGCACCTCCCTGCCTGCACAGCAAGCAGGGCTGTGCCTGTTTGCTCTGCTCCCAACCAGGCTTGGCAGGCAGCGGGCAGGGGCTGTGCTCTGGCACACCCACACTCTGCAGAGCACTGTGTGGCTGTCCAAGCACAGCAGGCTGCAGGGTGTCAGCAAAAGTGGGCAAAACCCACTGCTTGGGGCCTGAGCTTCCTGTAAGCACTTACGGATGAGATTTTAACTCCAAGTATAAAAGAGCAGGAGCAGCGAGGAGGGGGATGGAGAGCAGGGACATGAGTGTCCCCTCAGCTCAGCAGCTCCTCTTTGTTCTTAAAGTCACCAGAGGCTGAACACCAACAGGACCAAGGGCCAGTGGCCAGGCAGGGGGACCCAGGGCCAGTGGCCAGGCAGGGGGACCCAGGGCCAGGCAGGGCCCCTCCAGCCCAGGACGTTACCTCCAGGAATGTGGCTCGAAGCCTGCGCAGGTCCCTCGGCAGCGCAAACAGGGCACTCCCCTGCCCAGCTGTGACTGGCTCCCAGACATCTGGAAAACAGCAGGACACCGAGTTGGAAAGGCAGGTCTCAGATGCCAACTGACCATGTTCATGCAGCCCTACTACAAGTTTATTTAGGAATGCTTGGGATGAAGATGTTCAGCTCAAAGTGGGGGAAGATGGAACAGCATGAAGGGGCTGGCACATCAAAGCCAGTGAACATGCCTACACTAGACAGGCACCTTAACCTCATCCCCAGAGACCTCAGGGCTCATTCAAAGGTCATTTTGATCCAGTTTATACAGCTTGTGTATTGCACATGGATCTGAGCAAGTCAGAAGATCCCACAGCAGACATGGAGGTGTGTTGCCATAACCTGGCGCTAAACTTGCTTTTCTGCAGCTTGGGCCCCCTTGGTCTTTCTCCAGGGGTATTCTGGGAACGTGGCACGTTTCCATGCCTCTGGCACTGGACTTTATGGCTGGTTTCCATAGTGAACAGGAAACAACAGTGAGGAAAAGGTCTGGGGAGGTGTTGGGGAGGGGACACGGGGGCTGTGGTTGTGCTGCACTTTGTGCTGCTCCCTGAACACAGAAGGAAGTCACTCATATCCACAAGTGCAGAGACAACCAAACAACCTCCCATGAGAGACTAGAGCAAAAATCCACACCAGGAGCCAGTAACATTGGAAAATAAACCTATTTTAGTGTCTGTCCCATGAATTTATCAAACGTAGCTTTCTGAATGTGAGGAACGTAGGAGGGTACAGTGGGAGACAAAAACAAAGTGCTCCAGGAGGCACCAGGGTGAGGTGACACCAGGAGATGCTGAATTTATCTCAGCCTGGATGTTTATACATGAGCTGTCAGGCTCCTGTCTCAAAGACACGTTTGTTCCCTGTAAAAATGAGCTGAAGGAAACCAGGGACAGTCCCACCCCCAGCAGGAGCAGTGGCAGCACCACAGGAGCATCACCCAGCCCAGCACATCCAACTCTGTGCAGGCAGAGATCCAAGTACAGGGTCTGACCCACCACCCACCACTGCAACAAACACCTTCAGTGCCCAAGCACTGCCAAGCATCACTCCCAGGCAGGTTTCTGACCCCTCTGCACCCCCCAGTCTGCATTTCCCACGAGGGCTTGGGGCATGCACAGGGCTCGGGGCACGCACAGGGCTCGCACCTCCCAGCCCTTTCTGGGGCCTGCTCCCATTTATCAAGCTTTTGTGGAAGATCTTTAATTCCCCTTGAGTCACCAACTTGTGCCCTAGCACTGACTGTTCATAGCTGAGAGCCGGCCTGAACCACAGAATCATAAAATATCCTGATCTGGGAGGGACCCACAAGGGCCACCAAAGTCCAACTCCCTGGTCCTGGGACAGGCTCAAGAGCTCAGACTGCAGCAAAGCAGGAGCTCAAGCTCAGACTCCAGGAGAGGCTGTGGAGGTTTCCAGTGCTGGAGAAGGCTGGTCCCTGCCCACGGAACCTGAGCCCAGTCTATGTGAGTCTCTGAGCTGTGACAGTCTTTCATTACAAGATCACACACTATTTAAATCACTATTAGTTATGCTGGCAGAGGCTGTCCTTGCCAAAACTGATTTTCAAAGGGAGGATCAACAGCAGTAAAAGAACAGGTGAAAGAAGAGATGCTGCTCCCCAGCCCCATGGGGACCTTGGGCTGCCCCAGCTCTGTCCAGCAGCTCCAGCCTCTGCAGCTCTGCCCAGATGCAGTGCCAGGGATGATGCTGGCAGCCTTCCTTCCTCCTGCATCCACCAATCCCACTGCCAGCACCAGCTCCCAGCTCCTCAAAGCTCCTGCATGGACCTGGCAGTCTCCTCGGACATTCAAACTCGTTCTGCACCTTCAGGAGGAAGAGGTTATTTGATGGCACTCAAGAAAGACATTTCATTTACTCGGAAACAACTAAAACTTGCTAACAAGGGCAAAGTTTCTATAAACAGATGTTTTAGTAATGACTGGATGTTTGTTTCCCAGTTTTAAGGTAGATGACAGGCCTTTACATGTCTTTTATTTTGCCCAGAACTATTAAATCTTCACACAAGCTGCTCATCCTGGCGAAACCATGTGCCAGCTTTCCAGGAGGGATAAAGGCATTTGAGATTTCCACCTAACACTCAACTCCTGCCAGTTCTGGAGCAGTGTGCCAGGTACCCACTGACTGATGGGTTTAACTGACTCTGATCTTAGTGAGTCAGACAGAAGCTGAGTGACTGTGAGTGCTGGTTTATCTGAAATACAAACATCTGGATTAAATAAACTCACTGGGAAAAGGTTCATTACACACAAGTGGGAAGCACAGGGACAACTGTGGTCAGTAGAAGCAGCAGCACATGGGCCCCCAAAACAACCTGACACTTCAGAGTCCAAGGAAGTGTCAGTGCAAAAACTTGCAGCCCTTCGGGGTGGCACCAGCCAGTGACCTCCCCCTGGAGACAAGCCCTGTGTGTCACTCCACTGCCTCAGTGAGAACAAGCCCCTTTCTTGGTCATTTATTCTGCTTGTCCAAACACGACTCCTGCTCCTGTCCAAGTTTAATCGAGGTTAACTGCTCCTCACTCCAGACACTGCCAGTGATGGCTTGGGCAGGGCTGTGCTCTGCCAAGGGCAGGATGGGCATCCTGCAGACCCTGCAGAGCTGGGGTCCCACAGGTGCTCCCCCACCCCCTGTGGCTGAACAGCCAGCTCAGGTTGATGGATGTGTCCAGTCAGCACTCCTGACCCCAGGGGCCTTTGGGCTTTACATACCCTCCCACCTGTGCATTGCTAGCCAGGACCAGACCACACACCGTTGAGACCAGAAGCTCCAGTCCACAAGCAGAGCAGCTGTGGCTGCCCCACCCCTGGCAGTGTCCAAGGCCAGGTTGGACAGGGCTTGGAGCCACCTGGGCTGGTGGGAGGTGTCCCTGTCCATAGGAGGAGATTGGAACTAGATAATTTTTAAGGTCCCTTCCAACCCAAACTATTCTAGGATTTCATGATTCTATGACCACCTTGGGAACTCCTGCTGGCAGGTGTTGGTAGCAGGAGGCTCCTCACCAGGGGACTCTGGAGCTACAGGAGAACGCATGGGACAAACATGTGCAAACTGGGAGGCTCCTCAGGTCAACGTGTGACTCCTGAGCTGGCTCAGGTCTCTCTGCCCTTGGAGATGCAGGTCTCCAGCAGCATGGAAAGGTGCTGAGAAGGCAGCTCATCCTCACTGCTGCTCAGGTGACCCCATGGAGCCCCAGGGACACCCCTGAGGCACAGACAGACCTCGCCAGGGTACCAGGAGCAGCCTGAGTGAAGACACCCAAGCCCCCTCCATGTGTGAAGGGGGGAATTGCCCACCAGCTGTGGCACTGCCATGGTCTGCCAGCTCAGACCCCTCTGGGCAGTGTCTCCTCAAGGGTTCTGAAAACCCAGCCAGGTCTCTCTTTGGAGAAGAACATTATTCCTCACCCCCTCAGAAGCAGAGGGAGGTCTGAGCCACTCTCATTCCCATCCCTGTGCAGGGGCCAAAGACAACAGGCAACGCTGCCCAGTCAGCAGCACGTCCTCCCAGACACAGAGCTGTTCCTCACTGCTCTGCTCCAGCTCCCCACACAGGCATAAAAGGAGATTTCTTTCTGCAAGACACTGCAAAAAACCTAAACCCAGTAAGATAATGTGAAACAAATGCTCTGACTATCTCAGGCTCCACCTATGCCCAAGCCAATCTGGGAACTGCAGCTCAACTTTGGCATCACCTTCAGATAAAGAGTGTGAAGATATTTGTAATGCTTGAAAAAAATAAAAAGCCAAACCCAGGCCTGTGTCAACAAACTGCTTAAAGAAAAGCAAATCCTGCTCACCAGGACTAGATAGACACTCCTTGCAACATTTCTCTTTTGGCTTTCTGTGCCTTAGAACATTCTTGCTGGTAGAAGAGAGAAAGCAAGTCAGGGCAGAGGAAATTCTTGGGAAGTGAAATGATAGGAAACCAATGCCATTCCACCCACAAACCCATCTCTGAACAGTCTCAGGAACAGGCTGGTAACACACCATGGTTTGCTGTTCCACTGGCCAAAGGCAGAGACATCCATTTGCTGAACAGTAGGAAAAAAGAGAGCCCATAATGACAAGTGACAAGGAAGAACCCAAACGTGGCTCCACCTTTGTTCAGAGCTTGAGGACTCCTCTGGAAAGGAACACTGTGCTTCCCAGGAAGAGCTGGTGAGATGGACCTCTGGCTAGGAGCCATGAGCAGGTCAGGGGCCAGCCCAGCACATGCCTCGGGGCTGTTTCACTGCCCTCAGCCTGGTGCCCCCAGCCAGAGGCACCACCTTCAGTTCTGATGCTGTAAAAGGATGATGCAGCCACACACCTGACTCCTGCTTTTGGTGGTGCTTAGTTTGCTTCCTTTCCCTTGCCATTAGACTGCTCCTTGCCTGCATCATCTCTCTTTGGTGATGCACAAGGCACAGGGTCAATGATGAATGAGCTGTGACCTCAAGCAGGAGCATGTGCCATGTTGGGAGAGCACAGAACAGCCCAGGGACATGGGGTAGTGACAAAGAAAGTGGAACCAGGAAAGCAGAGCCAGTTCCAGCTGCTCCATCAGTCACTGTGGCAAAGGGATAAGATCTGGGGTAGGGACATCCTTAGTCCACACTCCCTTGGCAAGCCACGGTATCTCTGAGCAGGAGGGACTCACCATTGGCTGTACACACCATGGAGCACAAGGGAACACAGGGTGGCTTCAGCCTGGACACTGCTCTGGCCGACAGTAGCACTGGCCACTGTGGAGGGGACCCAGAGGGTCACCAGCCCAGCTGGCAGGTTACTCTGGACTTGCATCCTCAAAAACCTGGGCCTAAAATAAAGTTCAGAGTTTTGACAAGTTTGGCCAACATGGTCATTTATTAAGGACCATCAAGACAGTTACACCCCCTCTCCTGCATGAGCTGGTTCCTCAGACACTGATGGGATACGAGGCTGGACTCAGCTGCTCTGACTCCTGTGCTCAGTGCTAGTGGGAGAACACGAGTGCCATCAGGGCACATCCACAGCTGGGGTGAAGGGTAAACATCCCCCTGGCACTGCCACCTGAGTCACCCCCAGCTCTCCAGGCCCCAGCAGGGCTTTGGGGACACCCTGCCATGGCCACAGCTCCAGGAGGGACCAGGGAAGGGGGGCCCTCCTGCTTCCACAGAGGCTTCTGGATCCCCAAAGCACTTATTGCACAACACCGTATTTGGAGACTGAAAACGGTGCTGGAGACACGTAACTACCTCAAGTATGTTTCCTCCTCCTTTTTAGGGAGGGAAGAGGAAAAGCTGGTTTCCAAAAAGTTACTCCAAGTTCACAACAGCCCTTCACAGCCGAGGTCCTCATTTCACCTCTCCTTGCAGTCCGAGCACTCCCCAGAACCCATGGCAAGCTCCACCCAAACCCTTCTCTCCTGCAGCCTTGGCACTGGATACCCCACCCCCAAATAACAGCCGTGGCACAAGAGAGCTCAGGGCGGCTGAGGGACCACATGAACCCTTTGGGTGGGTTCCTCCAGCTGCAAGAATTTTGGAGATTAACAACTAACTAAAATAGACCCTTGAACAAAGGAAAAGGGAAAAGTCACACAAAATTCACGTGGGTGGGACGAGTCTGCTCAGCACAGTTGCTGAGGAGTTTGGGGATAGGGATGGACAGCAGTCAGTTTGTTGTCATTAGCTGATTTTAATAGAGCTAAACTTGCACAGTAACAGGGAGCCAGCTCAAACTTCCTTGAGGATTTCCAATAACAGGAGGGTGTAAGGGTTTCCACCCCATCAGGGGACACTGCACACTCTGGGAATGCACCCTCAGACACAGTGAAGCTGAACTTCCATGGGCTGAGGGAAAAATCAGCCAAACCCAACAACACAAGGTTAACACATCCAAGTCAAGCCAGGAATGATTCCAGACTCTGCACATACAGAAAGCCCCTTGGGTTGCATTTTCCTTCCTGCTGTGGGTCCAGACAGGCAGATTTGGTGTAATGCCTTATTGTACACAGCCACATGTGGCACCCAAGGGTCCCTTCCCTGCCCCACCTCTCCTCCAGACGGGACAGTGACCCAGCAGCCTGTTCACCCAAACTAGGGACCTCTGAACTATCCTCACAAAGTATCAGCCTGGCCTCCAGCATCTCAGTTCCTGCTCTGGGTGGGCAGTGGGTCTCACTCAGCATTATCCTAGGTAGCTTCCTCATCTGGCAAACCCTCTGAATAAATCCCTTGGAGAAGAGGGTTGCCTGCCTCTCACTGAACCTGCCTCTCAAACTGCTGGGGAAAATCACCCTCAAACACACCATGGGAGAGCTGAAAAGTTCCAACAAGCACTGGCAGAGATGACTCTGAGCTCATTGCAGGTACTCATGTTGGAGCCAACACTGCCCAGGCTCCTGCTGGAGAGGAGATGCCAAGTGATGCCACCCACTGAACTTCTCTGAAGTGAGCATTAAGACAAAAACTAAGTGAGATCCTGAAAGAACCCAAAATAGCAGCCCTGGGTGGGATGAAATCCCCATATCTGTGCTGAAGGACAAGGAGCTCAGCCTGAGTCACCTCAGGGTTTGTTTTGGCTCATCCTCTCTTTGGAACTAATCCTCCCTGAGTCTCAGTGCCAGAGCCCTGTCTGGTTCCACTGCTCTGCCATTCATCAGGGATGCTGTTGCTGCTCCTGCTTATCAGGCAGAGGCGAGGTCTGATGGCACCAGTGTGACACGTGCCAGCCCTGCAGGCATCCCTCCCTCCACACATTCCTGCCCTGGGACTCTGCATGCAAACCGACAGCAGCAGGACCAAGCAAAGGATAAAAGTATCAGCCCTTGAGGTGCTCCTGGGATGCAGACTTTTCTTTCTGCCTCATCCTGACACACTAAAGCAGAAGTGCCACAGCAGAACTGCCACTCCTGGAACACCTGACCTTGGCCAACAGTTTTACACAGTATTGTTAATTTTTCCCCCCCTTGCTGGTAACCAACAAACTGAATGATTTGGGCTGAAAGGGATCTTAAAGGTCAACATCCTACGTGACTGCACCTGATGTCCACAGAAGTCCAGACTCAGGAGTGCTCTGGAGCCAACACCCAGTCCTGGTACAGAACAGTCCAAAACACCCCCTGGACCTGCTGCAGGAGGACTCACCTCAGTGGGACAGCCAGGGCTGTGCTGAATTTCATGAAGGGCTCCATGCCACCATCTGCAAGTGGAATAAATCCATGCAAGGGCAAACAACTGCCCTTAAAAGTGCACTAACCACTACACACACTCACTACTGCAGTTCTGAGAACAGCAAAGGGCTGTTTTGATCTATTTTCTTCTCATTTTCATAGACAGAAAACATCCATTGTAATCATGACCTGCCAGCAATTTGTTTTCCTGCCAGATTCTGAGCAAGCAGTTATCCCAATTACCACACTCACAGGGGGAAAAAATCCCTTACAAAAGGCTGTCTTTCATGTCAAATTCTCTCTATGGGATTTAAGGCACCAGTGAATGGGTTGGTATCATCTGGAATACCAGAAGCACTTATTAAACTTTGCAGAGTAAGAAGTTTGTTGCCTTTTATTTCAGCAACAAAAAGACCAGGAGAAGGCACAAATACTGGAAGAAACTATTTCAATGGAGCTGCCAAATCCCAACCTACAGGATCTCAGAGCTCCAACAACCAGGGCCTCTGCAAATACCTCACTCTTCCAAGAGCACAGAGCTGGCAACATTCCTTTCTGCACTAACAATGTGGGAATTAATGATAAGAGAAGGGCAAATGCTGGAAATTCAGATGAACAGATTTTTCCACAAGCCAGACAGTGCTCCAGATATTTGAGCTTAATTATAAACCCAAGCCCAGCCTTGAGAATCACAGAATCAGTTGGGTTGGAAGAGACCTCCGAGATCATCAAGTCCAACCCTTAATCCAACCCCACTGTGATCACCAGATCATGGCACTCAGTGACACGTCCAGTCTCACCTTAAAAACCTTCAGGGATGTGGAATCCACCCCCTCCCTGGGCAGGCCATTCCAACACCTGACCACTGTCTCTGGGGCTTTGAGCAACACGTTTCCAGGTCTCCAGAAAGAGCAAATGAACAAATCCGAGTGAATCTTGTGGCTGGTGATGGCCTGAACCCCAAGGCAGAAGCTGAGGGGCTGTGCCAGCCCAAATACTGGCAAGACACAGGCATCCAGCCAAACAGGCTTTTGGCTGACTGTGTTCTCTGATGTTCCTCTGCCCTAACCGAGTGATGGACTCAAAGCATCAGGAGCAGGGAGAGGGGAAAAGCAAACAGCTGCCCAGAAACCCTTCCCTCTCTCTGAGCCCCATCTCTGAACACAATAGTAGCTCCAGGCTGGGACATCCAAGCACCGCCTTTCCTGAATGGCTGAAATACAATATTTCCTTTTTAAAAAAAGAGAAAAAACCTCAGCCTAAACAAATACTCCAGACACTGCCTCCCTGCAGGACCAGAGGGATTTTGTAACTTGTAAATTGTATTTTATGGGACTTGATTTAGCTCTGAGTCCAAGTCCCAAAATAAGCTCCTTAACCCCTGTGCTGCTTTATGATTTCATGTCTATAAATACTTGCTCAGAGCAGGTTTCTGCATTAAGATCAACATCTGCTTCCCTGTCACAGCTGCTTCCTCCCCTGGGCTCCAACACAGGGATGCTGTTCTGGGAGCAGGGATTTCAGTGCCATGAGGACAAACCACCTCCCCGGGTCACCAGCCGTGTGTGTGTGACCTGTCCCCAACACCAGGACACCCACCCATCACAAGGAGGCTTTGCAGAGAAGGTCCCAACTGCTGCTGGTGGGCACTCCAGCCAGAAGTGATGAGCATGAAAAAGCTGCAAGGGACAAACAACTCCCAGTGGTGTAACTGTTAAAAGTTCCCAGGTCCAACTGCCCAGAGCAGGGATGAGGCTGTTTGTGCAGCTCTGACAGCGTTTACACAACTGAGCAGCAGCAGGTTTGAAGGACTCTGGGGCTGGCTCTGCAGCCACAGCTCTGGCCATGCCTGCCCAAAGTGCTCATGGTGCTTTGGGACACAAAGCCTTCACAGACGTGTGCCACAGAAAGCCTCTGGGCAGAGCCCCCCGTTATCTGGGAGCTGAGCATCCTTCCCCACAGAGCTGGGCACCTGCCACTCTGTGGGGAGAACAGCTCAGGGCTCAACCCAGGCACCTGCACACCCTGAGCAAGGGACTCAGATTATGAAACCGAACAAAAAAGTTGAGTCTCCAATGTATTACTCAAGTTTTTAAAAGCTCTAATTTTTGGACTTTCTCAAGGACAAGCTCCCAGTCCCCACCAGCATTGCCATCCACATCTGCACATACATGCAGGGGGTTTTCAACCATCCAGGTACTTTGCTGATGGAGAGGGAGCTCCTGCCTCTCCCCAAGGCCCCCAGAGCACACCCTGGAGCCCATTGACTCCTGCAACAGCTCCACTGCTCTCCTGTCCTACAGGCTGCTTCGGGGGGTTTCAGGTCCCATGCTAAAGAATTGAAGAAAGCAAAAGTTAAAAAATCAAATTTTGTATTCACTGAGCCAACTTTACCTTGGCTTTGATGGGTGGTTTTAGCTTAGTGGGTTATTTTGTTCTCCTGACAGGAAGGGACAGAGTTTAGTGAGAACAGTACCCAAGCCCAGTGCCTGCCCTGCCAGCTGGCCCCGCTGGCACCCGCCCGTGCCAGCCCTCACACTATCTCTGCTTGGAGCTCTAACTCTCCATTTGGAGTTTAATCTAAACAAGCCCCGTGCCAAACAAACGCTGTCCCACTCATGCTGCTTTCATTTCCTCAGAAAGATCCCAGAATACGCTAGGCAAGACATCAACAATAATTAAACCCAACAGTGATTGAAAAGCAAATTTCGGGCCCTTGCAACAAGCCCTAATGAGTTCCAGACTTCCCTTCCCCAGCTTGCTCAGACTGGCTGTGTGACACTGCCAAGCCAAATTAAAACTTGACAGCCTTCCACGCCATGCCCAGAAACAGTGCCCATCTCGGGAGTCAGGAAATTAAACAGCGTCTGCTGCGGAGACGCCCATTTGTCTTTGGGTGATTCAGACACTGATCCTGGGTCTGCATTATTCTTTTTCTTGTTTTCATTAGGCCACTTCAAATCCCTTTTGGAGTACAAACTAGCTGGGACTCCTTATTTGTACTGACTGCTGTGTCCAGGTGAGAGGGGACAGGCACTGGGCAGCAGAGCCCTGCAGACCAGGGCACCACCCCCTCACCCACCGGGGGATCACTTGGCACAGCCCACAGGTGGCCCTGAGAGGGTCTCCCAGGCCCAAGGGGGGTCCCCAGCAGAACTACACCTTCCACTGCAGACAGTTGGTGCTTTGCCCTCATGGATTTAAGTGAAATTAAAGATGACGTCTCATCCTTTGCCCTTCACCAAGAGGAGCTGAGGATGCAGCCACATGTTTCAGGAAGGCTCTGCTGGTTTCTGCATCCCTGAGCCTTTTGGGGTGCACTGTGAGCTCTCACTGCTCCATGCCCTGAGGGCAATGCTCGAGAAACTCCCGGGAGATGGGTCCAGTGCAGAAATAGCTTTGCCAGGGTGTGTTTCTGCTCCACAGCACAGATTTGCTCAGCCCCCCTCACTGTCCACATCCAGCCCTGCTCCTGTGCCCCCTCCCACGAGGGACCCCCAGCCTGGGGCTGCTGGCAGGGGCTTGGCCCCTTTCAGTGCCCCCTGCTCCAGACAAGGCAGGGATTGAGCTGCTGCCAGCACAGCCAGCCTGCCCACAGCCAGCACACAACCCCAGTGAAAAGGGTCAGTTCTCACTCCTGCAGGATCCATCTCCACTCCATTCCATCTCACACACTTCCCGTGGGCTCCAGCTGGCACCCAAAGCTGCCCTCTCCACGGGAGCTGGGGCAGTCAGGACCCTGTGCCCAAGGGTCAGCAGCAGCAGCAGGGACCTGCTGGCAGAGGACACTCTACTGAGAGTCTCTGGGGTGACACAGCAGGAGCCCTTCCCAGCAGGTCCCACCAAACCCTGGCCACCCCCTGCCACACTCGGCATGCCTGCCCATGCCAACAAGCACTGCCAGTGTCCCCATGGTGGGCAGCCAATAGGCCAGCAGGGACAGGGAAGGTGGCAGTGCTGGAAGAACCCTGAAATCCCTCAGTCCCACCTCAAAGCATCGGGTCTGTCAGGCAGGACACAGGGAGAGCAGGGGCCCAGCTCTGCAGAGAGCCCAACACAGCCCAGTCACCCAGAGCAGGCACAGACAGCAACTCCTGCTGCCAAACACCAACCCTTGCCCGGGGCATCCTGCAAGGAGCAGCCAGTTTGCAGGAAAACCCGGTGAAGTTTTTCCTGGGATCCAGAAGTGGCTCAGTTCAAACCTTACAGGACAGAAGGGGCTCCATCTCAACAAGAGAGGGGCTGACCTTCCCAACCTGACAGGCAGGAGGGGTCCCCAAGGTCAGCACTGGGGAGAAACTTCACAGCAAAGGGCAGCATCCCCCATGGGGAAGGTTCCAGAGGTGCCCCTGTACCCTGTGAGACCCATGGATGCTGATTCCAGGGCACAGCACTTGGCACTGCCCGCTCAGGACCACCTGGCACCAAGGGATGGAATCACAAGCTGCCAAGGGGTGCTGAACTCATCCCCCAACCACGCAGTGACAAAGGTGCAGAGACGAAGGTCGTGGAAGCAGCTGCTCCCTGACAGCCCATTCCATTCGCTTTTATCTGGCAACCAGAATCCCTTCCAGCCAGCTCAGCGCCATGCCAGGAGGGCTGTGGGCTGTTCTGTCCCCATCAAAGGACATTGTGGCACAGCTGGCATTTCCTGCAGCCAACACTTTCCAGCGGGTCTGGAAGGGCACAAGTGAGTCCTCCAGGAGCCCCGCTCAGGACAGCTGTGCCTTACACCAGTTAATTCGGGCAACAAACACTTGCTTTTCAAGCAAAAGCTTTGGTGAAATAACTTCTTGTACCGAAGTAAGCCCGAGCTCAGGCGCAGCGTTGGGCAGTGCCGGAGCGGGGCTGGGGCTGCCCCGCACGGGTGGATGTGCCCATGGAGGGGCAGGAAGGAGGGAAGCACTTCAGGGATGGGGTCTGCCCCTGCCGGCCCGGAGTGGGGGTTCTGTCCTGTCTCAGCCCCGAACTGAGGGGGCTTGTCCCTTCCCATCCCTGCTCAGCTGCAGAGACAGCGCGGGGCAGGAGAACCCAGGAGGGGAAGAATATGGGAAAAAATCCGAAACCCTGGAGTTTCTGAGCCCTGCCGGTGCCCGGTGCGAGCTCGCCCGTCCCGCGCACCTCCGGACCGGGTTGCCAGCCCGCAGCCTCCCGGGGCAGGGCAGCACACAGCCCGGGCCCCCCTCCGGACCCACCTCCTGCCCGCGGATGGTTCCCGGGGAAGGGGACCACAGTCCGGGATCCCCAGCCCGGCCCCACGGCTGGTTCCCGGTGCCCCGCACGGACCCGATGCCGGTGCCCGGTCCTTGTTCCTGGTGTCCCGCATGGACCTGGTGTCAATTCCCGGTCCCTGTTCCCGGTCCCTGTTCCCGGTCCCTGTTCCCGGTGTCCCGCACGGAGCCGGTCCCTGTTCCCGGTCCCAGTTCCCGGTGTCCCACACGGACCCACCTCCTGCCCGCTCTCTCCGTCCTTTCCTTTCCTCCCCTTCCCTCCGGCGCCGCCGCCGCTCGCGCCGGGCGCGCGGCCCGACCGCCGCCTTTCATTGGCGCTCGCCGCGGCCCCCGGGCCGCTCTCAGCCAATCCGACGCCGGCCAAAAACTTCTCGGGCCAATGGCGAGCGGCGGGGCGGGGCGTGGAGGGCACGGCGTGGAAAAGGGAGAGGGACCTTGGACAAGGGATGGAGGGGCGGGACAGGGGAATGGCCTCCCACTGCCAGAGGGCAGGGATGGGTGGGATATGGGGAAGGAATTCTCCCCGTGAGGGTGGGCAGGCCCTGGCACAGGTTGGGCAGAGCAGCTGTGGCTGCCCCATCCCGGCAGTGTCCCAGGTTGGACAGGGCTTGGAGCAGCCTGGGCTGGTGGGAGGTGTCCCTGCCCATGGCAGGGGTGGCACTGAGTGAGCGTTGAGGTCCCCTCCAATCCACAGCGTTTCGGGATTCTATGATAAGAGAGCAAAGCTCCTGCCACGGTTCCTGAGGCTTAAAAAAGACAGGATAATGAAAGAAATGAATAGTACTTGTAAGTGTTTCTGCCCAAAGCAACAGTGCAGGGAGGGGGAAGAGGATAAGGCCGGGGATTCGGGGTGCCCAAGCAGGGTGCAGCCCTGGCTGGGGCAGGGCAGCGGCAGCTCTCAAGCCAAGTTGCCTTTTGTGGCTGGGCTGGGGCTGTCCCGCTGTCCTTCTGTCCCACTGTCCCACAGTCCCTCTGTCCCTCTGTCCCACAGTCCCTCTGTCCCTCTGTCCCGCTGTCCCTCTGTCCCACAGTCCCTCTGTCCCTCTGTCCCACAGTCCCTCTGTCCCACTGTCCCACAGTCCCTCTGTCCCACAGTCCCACAGTCCTGCTGTCCCTCTGTCCCGCTGTCCCTCTGTCCCACAGTCATTCTGTCCCTCTGTCCCTCTGTCCCGCTGTCCCTCTGTCCCTCTGTCCCGCTGTCCCTCTGTCCCTCTGTCGGACTGTCCCTCTGTCCCACAGTCCCTCTGTCCCTCTGTCGGACTGTCCCTCTGTCCCGCTGTCCCTCCGTCCCGCTGTTCCTCTGTCCCACTGTCCCTCTGTCCCACAGTCCCTCTGTCCCTCTGTCCCTCTGTCGGACTGTCCCTCTGTCCCAGTGTCCCACCATCCTCCCATCCCCGGCTCTGCCACCAAGTGCAGGGAAATGGATTTCCGAATCGGACAGGAATGTGCTGGGGCAGTTTATCACAGCAGACAGACATGGAATGTTTTTAGCAGAAGAAACTGTCCAAAACGATGTTTCTGTTGTTATTTCAATGGATGTTGAGCATTGAATAACAATCTATTGCCTTTTGGTTTCTGCTTTGGGGTTTTTTACCATGAAATGGTGAGTTCTTTACAGCTTTAGCAAACATTCCTGCCTGCTCCAGCAAACATTCCTGCCTGCTCCTGCTGTGTCTGGGAGGTCCAGCACAAAGCCCCTTTGTGCAGGTGAGGGTTAGAGGGCTCCACATGCTCCCAGCTCTCTCTCCTGGTTCCCACTTCCCACTGACACACCATTCTCCCTTCTTCATTGTGCCTGAGTCCAGGAAAACCCGTGCTGAAATAACAGAAAGCAGGTTCCAGCTGCTCCTTATGATCCGTGATCTGGGAGCACAACCCCAGCTCAGGCTGAGCTGGCTGCTTACAACTGTAATCTGAAAAAAATAAATCCTGAACTCTTGTATTGGTTTAATACCTCCCATGTTGGGACATTTTCCTGGGATTTCTTGCAGCATTCCTGCAAAGAGGGGGAACAGGGAAGAGACACTCTGGGGGCATTTGGACCTGGACATGCTCCTTCAAAATGAAGGAATACAATTTACAGTGACTGTGCAAAGGGAACTGAGTGAAAGGCAGGAGAGCAGGAACGGGCACAGGTGCCTCCTGTCCGTGCCCCAGCCATGCTCTGCTTTGCTTCCAGAAGAAGACAAGGACTTTCTGCTGCTCCCAGCCGTGGGCTGTGTTGCCTGGCACGATGCAGGGGCAGCTGGGCCCCTGCATTCTCCAATCGTGCCTCCAAGTGCCCCTGGCACAGTGATGCCATGGCCCTGTGGCCCGTGGGCTCTGGGCTCCTGCCCTGAGCACTGCTGGGTGCTCTCCCCCTCTGGCACAGGATGGAGCAGGCAGGGCCCCTGGATCAGCCCGGGGAGAAGGGATTTGTTCTCTTCAAGAGGGAAAATGGGGATGGAGCTGGGTTGGTAATACTGGTTGGGTACAGCAAAGAGGCCAAAGCACTGGGGACTCATTTCCCCCTGGAGAGTGTCCCTGAGCAAATGTCTGCTCATTTTTGGAAGAGATATTTGAACAGCCTCGAAAAAATCTGGCTTAAAAAGTGAAGGCAGAAGAGAAATTCTGGAGAGATAAAGTCCCTCCAGGGAGGGCGTTTGAACCTGACCTTCCAGAGGCATTTGGGGAGCGAGCAGAGGGAACAAACAGCACAGGGATATTGTTTTTCAAACCCATGAAGGGCTTGGCAGCCCCAGGAAACGTTTGACATGGCAATGGGGTGACATTATCTCACTTTCCCAATGCACACATGCACGTGGCCACCTGGGACATAGGAAAGAACTTACAAAGGGATTTCAGGGTGCCACGAGGCACTGGGGGATGGGCCAGCACCCAGCAGGAGCAGTGGCACTGCCCTGCTGCCACCCACCCCAGGGACAGCTGTGGCAGTTCCCCACTGTCACCTGCCCCAGGGACACTGCAGCAGGTCCCCATTGTCACCTGTCCCAGGGACACTGTGGCAGGTCCCCATTGTCACCTGTCCCAGGGACACTGTGGCAGGTCCCCAATGCCACCTGCCCCAGGGACGCTGTGACAGGTCCCTGTTGGCTCCTGTGCTCTCCTGGAGCTGAGACTGTGCTTTGGACAAACGTGGAGTGAAAGCTCTGTCTGGGGGGCAAATCTGTGCCACAGGGAGATGTCGTATGTAAAAGTGACAGGTTTGGGGTTTTTAGTTTCCTGGTTTTAGTTTTAAGCAGCAGTTACCAAGCTGAGCCCCTGCAGGCTCCAGGTGCTGAGGTGGGATTGGGCCCTGCCAGTGCAGCCAAGGCTTTCCATCAGCTTCACACAGGGTGTCACGAGGCTCTGTCATTACTTAATATTGGAAGACAATAAACCCAAGACTAGAATAAGACTTAAAACTATCCTAGATGCTTATATTTACAATAAAATATGTCTGGAAGTGTTGTATTTAATATAACACAAATAAATCATGACAAGTGATAGTGAGGTGTAGCCAGAGCAAGAAGCTACACCAAGGGCAGGTTATTCCTGACGTTCAGAAGCCCCTTGGCAGAACTCCCTGCGGGTGGGAGTTCTCTGGCATGGGAAACCCAACCGGGCTGGGTGGGCACTGTTGTAGTTTCCAGGTTTCTGAATGACTCAGCCTGTCAGTAAACAGCAATAACAGCCCTAAATGCTGTCTGTGAGGATGGAATCTGCCCCGGGCCCGGCAGTGCTGGAGCAGAGCAGGGAGAGGTGGAGGGAGGTGACCGGCTCGGAGAGGACCCGGCCCCTCCCGCAGAGCCGTGGGGAGGATGCCAGGGCCGGTTATCACTGACGGGCTCCGAGCTGGGCTATACTTAGCGCTCTGCTAGGAAGGACAGAATCATCCTGTGACTAAACACAGCTAAATCCCTGCAGGAGTCATGGCCCCAAAACTGCCGACAAATGGACAAAGATGCTCAATTATGAGAATCAGGGATTTCAGCTTCCTGTTGATTCACCAGTTGCTTTTATCAGCACAAAACTATCCCTGCAGAGGTGACTCCAGACTGGGGCTTCCTGAAGTGCCCTCGGGGTCAGCTGAGCTTCAGAGACAGCAGCCTGTACCATGGGCAATCCACGTTCTGGCTGGAATGGCAGCAGCCAGAGATTGGCATCAGCAATGGTTTGTGATCCCAGCATTGCTCCTCGCTGCTTCTGATGAGCTGCTGAGGGTGACCCCAGACTCCCCATCTTCAGAGAGCTTGTCCTCATCAGCCTGCAAGGTCAGGAGTTTATTGGAGTCACTGAGGACAGGGGAGGAAAAGACATATGAGGTCATCTGTGGAGGGATCCTCTCTGAGAGCATCACTGTCTGTGATTTAAAGCCCCTTAAGCAATCCCCGTCTCTTGGTCAGAGTCTGCACTCTCCCAGCTGGATGTTGCAAGGTCTAACTCGGTTGAGTTTGCAGCTTTGTTCCTGATTTATATTCCTGCCACTCGTATTGTTTCAGCCGTGGCTTTGAGGAACGGAGCAAGGCACTATCCAGAGAATGAAGGTCACGTCCTCCCTCCCCATCCCAAACCCAGGAACCCAGGAAGGGAACAGGTCCCAGGGGAGCTGGTGAGGTGACCAAGGGCAGAGGGTTTGCAAGCTGCCTGGCTGGGGAGCTGGGGTGGGGAGTTTTGGGGACCAAGCAAGCTCAGAGCAGGCTGAGGAGGCTGAAGCCCAGCTGCAGGGGCAGGGAGTGCAGGGGGATGTTCTTAAGGATTTGGGGATTTCTTCTGGAATCCCAAACAAAGGAAAGGGCCAGACTTCTGCCTGCAATTCATGCTGACCTGCTTTGTTGGGAAGAAATAAAAGGCATTGATGGAGAAGGGAAATGAAAGATGGCAGCTGGAAGTGAGGTTTTCTGTTCCCCAGGGGCCCCGATGCTTCCAGGGCACATCCACACCAATACTGTCCATTTGAGATGGAGGCGTGAATGGCTCCTTGACTGATTCAAATGAAACTTTAGTCCAGAGGCAACAGAAATGGCCAAAACCTACGAATGTTTGTGATGCCATGGGCTGTGAGGTGGCAGCCAGCAGAGCCTGCTGTGCCAGCAGGGACCACGTCAGGGCACCCTGTGGGACGGGGCTGGCGCCTCGCTGAGAGCAGCATTTCTGTGCTGCAGATGGAGAGGCTGGTGCTGTGGGGAAAGAGATTACTGCAAACTCGGCTGTGTTTTCTAGAGAGGGAATCTGTGGTATTATATTCTTGGCTAATTTTCAATTTTTTTCTCTTTTGTACAAACATAAAGGGATAAATGAAGTAGAAAATACGTCTCTGCAGCTGCTTTCAGTTTAAGTGTTTTCCCCCTTCCATGAATGTAGTAGTAAAGCTACAAATTTGGTTGAAATATTTGTTAAGAAATTTTCATCTGGACTCTCAGTCGGAGGAGAGTGATCAAAGGGAAATGACAGGAAAATGAACGGAAGAAATTAATCAAAAAGGCAGACAAAGGACAATTAAATCCAGGCAGCTCCTTGCCTATTGATTATTGACAAAAGTAATCCAAAGTCCTGTATGGGCTGATATTGCCCATGACTGGTTTAAAGAGATATATGATTGCAGTGGGAAGAAAAGAAAATGCTGCATCAACTCTAAGAAATATTTTGTGGTAGCACATTCTGTTTTTTCAGTGGTCGTGATCAAATGAGTCATCCCGTTTGTAGTTGAAAATAGACTCAGTAATGTAGATTAAAAAATAAACCAGCAATACGTGTGGGTTTGAACCCAGCTGTCATGGTAGGGCTTTCCTAATTTGGCTGTATTCAGGCAGGGCCTTTCTTCCAAAGTTTACGCAGTTGGTTTCATCATCAAAAGATTATTTGTAGTGAGTAAAGCCCTTGAAATCGTGGCTCAGTCAGAGCCTCGGAACGGTGTGAGCCCCTCGAGAGAGTGAGGAATGACACAGAGTTCGTGAGGAAAATGAGTCGCCTTTTTGCCCTTTCATTTTGAATTCAGGGCTTTTTTTACTTTTGCCTTGGCCGTGGTGCTCAGGGGAAGCTGTTCCAGCACAGACAGACCTGGTGGGATGTGGCTGCCTGGCACAAGCAGCTTCTGTGCTGAGGCAAAGCAGCCACTGGGGCTGTGGTGTGTGGGTGCCACAGGAGTGTCACAAGGGTGCCACCAGGAGTGTCACATGGGTGCCAACAGGAGTGTCACGTGGGTGCCACCAGGAGTGTCACAAGGGTGCCAACAGGAGTGTCACATGGGTGCCAACAGGAGTGTCACATGGGTGCCTCTGGGTCTGGCCATCCTGTGCTGCCCAAATCCAGCTGAGGCTGCTCAGGGGCTGTGGGATCCATTGCC
>JAWWEV010000024.1:655546-668476 GCA_035583235.1 Hafferia zeledoni
TGGGTGCCTCTGGGTCTGGCCATCCTGTGCTGCCCAAATCCAGCTGAGGCTGCTCAGGGGCTGTGGGATCCATTGCCAGGCTCTGAGATGGGCAAAGCTCTGTGGCTGGCATTGGTGTTACGGGGCTGCCACGCTACATCTCCATCACCACCATGGCAAACATGCCCTGCTGTGCTGGCCATGCTGCCCAGGAGGGGCTTTGTCCCACCCAGGGGGAAGGCAAATCTGGGAAGGGAGGAGACTGAATCTGGAGGAGGTCAGACCTCTGGAGAAAGCCTTGGGTGTACAACAGAAGTGAAGAGATGTCCCAGAAGGGATGTTTCAGAGGGAAGGGCTGCTTTAGCTGACATAGGTAGATGTAAAAGGTCAGCAGTTGGATCTGGAGGGCACAGACCAGTCACACGGTGGGAAAGGTGGTGGAGAAGATGGGGGTGGAGGAGATGACGAGGGTGATGGAGCTGATGAAGGTGGTGTAGAGAATGAAGGCAGTGGAGATGATGAGGGTGGTAGGGCAGACAAAGGAGCTGTTACAGACATGACCACCCCAGTCCCTTTTTGTGCATCACAAGCACATGTAAATAAGGCTGTGGTCTTCAGTCCCAGTCCTGCAGCAAGTGACACCTCTGCGTGTGTGTCCATGTCAGGCTGTTGGAGTTGTCTTTCTTTGGGGACAGAAACATTATGGCTTTAAGGCTTTTACTACCAGGGAGAAATCTTAGAAATGCAAGAATACGAAAGTAACAAAAGTAATTTTGCAGGTCATTGTAGTTAAAAAATAGAACCATTAGCAAAACAGGACTAACCTTATCTGATGCTCTTCTTTAGAGTCTGGCATGTAGTTTTATGGATTAAACTGTTTTTCATTTTGACACTAAGAGCCCTCTTTTAACTTTCCAAAAGGCACATCTGAAAACAGCTCAGGAATCTCAAAAAGAAAAATAGTCGAAAACAAAGATTCCTTCTCTGCAAAATATCTTCTTAATTGACCCTCAGCCCCAAAGGTCTCTCTCACAACTCCAACTTCAACCCTCTTTTGGAAGAATTTATGAGTAGCCTTTTACAAATGGAGCAGTTCTGCCCTCCCACCTTGCAGCCCTGGGATGCACAAAGGATGAAGGACTTGTCTCCATGGCCTTTATGAGAAGAACATGGATTTTCATGTGCAGGTTGTGACTGTTTTCCACTTTCTGATTATTTTGCTGCCACTCTCAGTGTGTAATGAGGGTGCCTCCCTTGGGGGTTGCCTGTGCAATGCTGTGGTCTATTGGAATGATCTGCTCTGCATGGGAACAGGTTCAGTAATTGCTTTTAAGAGGCTGCCATATCCCCCCCATTATTCACTGCAGAAGGACCCATTGTGGTTTGAAAGGAGGTGTCCCGTTTCCTTAAATTAATGATACACTGCAGGGCTGCACCATATATTTAAATTGCCATTTACTATAGTAATAAATATTAATCAACCTCTAAAAGAAGAAATGGGCCATTGTTGGAAGGAAGTAAAAGAACATTTTATGCTACCCCGGGCTGTCTTGTTTCTGCAGGGACACAAGAAAAATGGTACTTATCATCTGGTATTTCAACAGAAACCACTGTAGGGCCTCTCTAAATCCATCCAGCTTAACTGGTTGCTCACATGTTCGAAAAACAACCATGGATTTAAAGGAAAGTATTTATTTCTCTATAGTTTAGCCACAGTTTATCAAACGTTCTTGCAAGCTGAACCAGCACTTGAAACGCAAGGCCCTGCTGTGCCCCAGGACTGCTCAGCACTGACAGCACAGAGGGGAGAGTTCCCAGCACTTGCTCAAAGGCCACCAAAGGATTTCTCCCCAGGATGAACTCATGTGCCTGAACCATGGGCCCAAACTCTGCCTTGGGATGAGCTTTGGGGAGCCCCTCCCTGGGATGGCTCCATCAGCTGCACTGCCATCCCTGCTGTGCCAGTGCCAGTGCCAGTGCCAGTGCCAGTGCCAGTGCCAGTGGTGGGTCTGTGCCAGCAGCAGGAGCTCTGGGAGCTCCCCAGGCCCTGGCACAGCTCGAACACCATGGCTCCCACTGTTCTCCAGCCCAAGCCCTTCCAGCCCCTCTTCATCCCTTTTACTGTTATCCACCTGTGGATGTTGATAAAAATGTGCCTGACAAGTGCCAGGCTGTAACCACATGGTCACACTCCAGAGCTCCAGAGGTGCAGGAAAATAATCCCCTGGTTACATTTTGAGGGGCTGAGGACAGAGGATGGAAGGTTTGTAGGGAGAAGTGAACCCCCCCAGACCCATGGACGCTGAGAGGGAGATCCTGCAGAGTGGACAAAACTGGGATCTGATGAAATCTGCCAGGTCAAACACTTGGCTCCTTCTCCAGGTGTATCAGGTCACATAATAAATGATGTTATCCCTTACCTTGCCCAGATTTGTCCAAATGTGTTTGTAGAAGAAGCTTCTCAAACCCTGTTGCACAACAGGGAAGTCCTTCATCAGAGCTACAAAGGTTCAGCCTTGTGCCATAGGCACAAACCCTCTGTTCCCTTGGACAGGTTTTTGTAACAACTGCTAGTTGTTACTCCTGGACAGGCAGTTAGTAACAACTCCCAGGTCAGCCAACAAACTCTTTCATTAATGTTGAACTGAAAAGGACTCAGACTTCAGCCCATACCTGGAGATCTGACACCTGAAATGGCTTTGTAAACCTGGGGTGCTCATGGGTTGGTGTCAGTTGTGGGTTTTGGGAGGGATCTGCTCTGATGAGAAGGGAGGAAATGGGGCACTTCCACCACCTCTTTGTCTTGGCATGTAGCTTGGACTCAGTTTGTCAGTACAAATGTCCTCTTTTTTCCAAAACAACAGCTACAAGAGCCACTTTTGTGACACCCTGAGTGCACAGACCTCTTTGGGAACATCTTTACAAAGCTGGCAGCAGGTGCCATGTGCACTGGAGGATGCCAGGCTTTACCTGCATCTCCCAGCAGCTGGAGGGCCTTTCCAAACCTGGCCTGAACAAAGGGAGCAGCGAGGTTAGCAGATCTTCTTATCCTGAACAGTGAATTCCCTTTCTTTTCCCATTCATTGCAGGGCAGATCATTCATGCTCTGGGAGCACAGCATGGAATTTATGGCTGTGATTTAGTAGGTGTGGGTTACCTACTCCTGTCTCAAACACATTGCCCGAGTCTGGCATGCAACCCCTCTGACATTGCATGGACATTCCCCATATTTATCTCCATTCCTCCTATTTATCTCCATTCCTCCATTAGTTTTGTGTTAATCTTGTTTATTACTTCGTTGTTACTCTTTGGAAGCTGCCAGACCATTCATCTCCCCGAGGCTCCCACTCAGATGCTGTTACTAATTTGATTTAAGTGGCTGTAACTCTTTCGACCTGTCTCTGGGAAATCTGCCCTCCTTTGGCACTGCCTGGAGGAGCTCTGGTCTGGATCAGCGGAGGGATGAAGGGGTTACAGCACCTCTCTGTCCTAAGGGTGTGAATGGAGAGAAGCACACCTGGAGATGGCCCTCACCTTGGCGGGTGTTGGTGCAGCATCCACAGGGATGAACAGACTCCAGGGTCAGGCTCTCCTGCCCTGCTCTCATGGGGGACGTGGTAAAACCCTGACGTGCCACTGACACTCTGGTTTCCCTCCATCTCGTTGTCTCAGGGCCTCCTTGGGTGATTCTGTCTCTGTGGGCAGCATGTGGCACACACCAGGCACTGCTGGAACCAGGGGATGCTGCTCTCTGGGCAGCACAGCAGTGCCACACCTTCTGGGCATTCAGCTACTCCTTGAGATCCCTACTGGGGCTCCCAGCAGAGCATTTCCCAACAAACCTGCTCCAGACTTGTTAGGCTGCACCCTAATGCCAAGGCACTCTCTCCCCTGTGCCCCCAGGGCAGTGGGGAGGGCATGGAAAACCAACCCAGAAATGGTACAGGTGAGAGTCCTGAACCGGGAAACTGGGAAAGTGGAAAAGGAGCTGACAAAGATGTCCAGAGGTGCTGGACAGGGGACATGGGACAACTGACATGGGCTGAGCACCTTGTGGGTGATTTCTGAGGGATGTGTCAGGCTGTGTCAGGGTGGGCACACACACTGGGGCACAACCGACCAGTGCCACCTCCTTCCCTCCCTCCTTCCTTCATTTCCCGCAGGGGGAGGCAGAGCACAAAGCCTGGGCATGTCAGGGATGGGCATGGGGGAGTCTTTCCCCCAGAGGGAGACAGAGCACAAAGTCTGGGCACGTCGGGGATGGGCACAGGGGCATTTCCTGCATGGAGAGGCAGAGCACAAAGCCTGGGCACATTGGGGATGGGCACAGGGGCATTTCCTGCATGAAGAGGCAGAGCACAAAGCCTGGGCACGTCGGGGATGGGCATGGGGGGCATTTCCCGCAGGGGGAGGCAGAACTTTACTGAGCCCTCGAGGCTGGGAACAGTCACTGACCTCCCTCATATTTGTAATTGCTGCATTCTGTGGAGTGGAGAACTGTGCAGTGTGAGCAGCAAAAAAGGCAAGCAAACAAGCTCGAGTGTTAGTTAGAGCTACCCAGGGATTTTTCTAACTCATTTTCTGGCCTCTGTTAGGGTTTCATGTGTCTCTCTCCTTCAAGCAGTCAATAAAACCAGCCCTTGCTATAGCAACTCCCTCCCTCATTATTCAGACAGACACAACGTGCTGTTGGAAGGACACTCACGCCAATTAGCCCTGAAAGTTGAATAGACAAAGCACTTCAGAGAAGCTGCTCACTCACATTTGCAGTTTCCATTAACATCTTTATTTTTAATCATTCAGAATGTGAATCAGATGTCTGATTCCAGCTCTAATGGGACAATGTTCTGCAGGCTGGTGTGTGGTGGGAGGGACTGGCCCATCCAGGCTCTCAATGCACACACACTTTGGAAGTCCCAGCCCAGCCCCACCTTGAATCAAAAGACAAAACTGCCTTTTTTAACTTTCCCTGCAGCCCAGTACTTACCATATTTGCAAACCAGAGCTCAGCGTGTCTGCAGAACTCATTGCTGTGGAAAGAGTCATCAGGATGATGGATTGAAACCCAGCCATCTCCATTATGGTATGCCATGTATGTTTTTAAAAGCTATTTTTAAAATTAATAGTACTCTGTAATGCTGATAAAGTAGAAAGCATTTATAATTTGTTGCACTTCCAACCTCTTTCTAAACCCACATTAGTCTGCTTTCCATTCAACTGAAGGACATATTTTTAAAGATATGATGCTTTGGAATTTATTAATAGTGTATTAAGGATAGAAAATCTTTGTTATTTAATGAGTACATCGGTTTGAAGTGTTAGAGAAAGGCTGTTGTGCTTACTTTCCACCACTAACCTATGTCTCAATATTTCATGGCAATGTTCCCGTGCTCAGTGCCACAGGAATGCTCCTCCTTATCTCCCAGGCTCCTTGCCCTTGACCAAGGGTTAAATAAGGTCTGGGGACACAGAACAAGGAGCTTTGGCTGCTCCATGTCCCAGGAAGGGTCCCCACACCTGGATGTGAATGTCAAGGTGAGGTGTTTCATCCTGCTGTGGAAGCTCCAGGAAAGAGCACTTTGTAGGACACTGAAGCTCACACACCTGGCACTGACAGTTTAACCATTAGGTTTGGAGGCTCTGGATTTCCAGGGAACTGAGATTTCAATGGTGTGAATTACCCTTTATCTTTGTCCTTTAAACAGACCTGCAGGAGCCAAGCCAAGCCCAGTGGAGCCTTGTGCCTCCTGCCTGTCCCCTGTGTTGCTCTTGCTTCTCTGCCATGTGCCTGTGCCCACTCTATTCCCCATCTCCATTCCTGAAGGCTCTGACACTCCTGAGCACAGAGAATTGGCAATTGTTGCTCTGCCAGGGCTTACTGAGGAGCTGTGGCAGCAGAGATGTTTCATAGAATCATCGAATCCTAGAGTGGGTTGGGTTGGGAAGGACCTTAAAGATCACCTCGTTCCAACCCCCTGCCATGGACAGGGACACCTCCCACTAGATCCGGTCACTCAGAGCTCCATCCAGCCTGGCCTTGGACACTTCCAGGGATGGAAACACCCTGGCATGAGAATGGTGCTCCCAGGAGGGAACTGCAGGTCTTGTGTTTCAGGAGATGGCCCAGCTCTGTCCCAGCCTCAGGGGGGTTGCCCAGACCCTCAGGGATGGTGCAGCATGGACTGGGTGCTGCTGGCAGCTCTCCTGCTGGCAGAGGAGGGCTGGGCTCAGGGGCACAGCTCATCCCCCAGGAGGTGGCACCTGGGGCTGACGGTCACCAGGACATGGTCCAACCCCCACTGATCTCCTGCTGTCAGAGCTGCCCGGGCAGGACACTGGGTGCACTGGACAAAGACTGGAGCATAAACAGAGTCCATCGAAGTTATTAATGGTGTTGTTGTAACCTTTTTAACAAGGAGATACTCACTTCCAACAGCACTGCCAGTGTTGGCATCCTTGATTTTTTTCTTTCCAAAGAGGTTTAATTGAGCTAGGTATAAATAGCATATCAGTAAACAAGACCTTTTGGCTCTGTGAATCATGTCCAAAGTATTCGAAGCCCTCCACAGCCTCTCTGATGGTGAAGAATGTGCTCATTAGGCTGGTCCAGATGCATTCAGCAGCCTTGCTCTGCAGCAGATAAATCACAGCAGGGTTAATGTTGCAGACAATGGGCACTACAAGGCTCCGGGTGCTGCCCAAGGACCTTGGCACACGTGGCACATGTGGCCCTCAGGCCTTCCCACATTGCCACAGCTTCACCCCAGAAGGGTTTTGACCCAAGAATTGCAGGACTGAGCTTATTTCATTCCATTGACTTTATCCCCTGCCTCAGAGAATTCCAGAATGACGCTGAAAATCCCATAAACAATCTTGTACTGAAAACAAAATGGATGCTGGAAAAAAGAGCAATTTTTCCTTGGAGTTTACTTTCTTGGGAATTTCTCAGCTGAGCATTTACATGATAAACATCTCAAGTTAATCTTGCTTTGGTGATGTAAGTGAATGGTCCCATCATGCCCAGGAATGCATCTTGTTTCCCTTCAGTAATCTCCATGGCATTAATTACGTGTGGTTAAGGGCATGTGGAAGTGTTTGCAGCATCGGAAACTTCATTTTTAAAGTCACACTAGACATAAAAGCATCTGTACATGTGGATTCACACAAGCCCATCACCCAAATAAACACCAACATTATAAAACACACGTTGTAAAGTTGAGATCCAAAAGCAGAGACCAAGTGGCTCTGAGGGGAAGGGTACAGAGAGTTGGTTTGACCTGGATAATAAAACTGAAATGCCCAGATCTAAAAATATCCAAGAATATACTTAGGTCCCAGATTCTTCAAGTTTCCTTAAAATGCAAATATGGGGATTGAAACTTTTCTCATCTCGCCTGATGCCTCTTGGAAATGGACTTTGTTGCATTTCTAGCCTGCTTTTATCAGCGGGTTTCAAAGTGCTCTGCTGATTTTAATTAAAACTTGCGTGGGGGGCTGGGTGAAGTTTAAAACTCTTGATCAAGGTAAGGAAAACTTGGTTACAAGAAAGAGAAAAAGAAAGAAGCCCCCAAGTCTGGCAGCAGGCAGGAGGCAATTCCTGGCACACCCCGGGCACTGTGGTGCCCAGTTCCATTGGGAGGGACTCTGGGCTGTGGAAGGGCAAACCCAAGCCCTGGGCTCGGGGTGGGCTCCGAGGACACTCCCCAGCCTGATGTGCTTTCCTGGCTGCTGCTTTTGGGTCCCCTGAGAGTAACACTCACACCAGCAGCAGGAAATGTGGTTTATAAAGCTTCCCTCTCTGTTTCAGGGCAATGACATGAACACATCGGATATTTTACCACTTCTGGAGGAGATCTAATAGGATAAAGCTGCACTCTGCATAGCACGAGGCTGTGGCCCAGCTGCCCTTCAGGGCCAAGCGTTTGGGGTGGCATTTCCATCCCTCACATCTCACTGTGGGTGCTGAGGCCAGTGAAAACACACCGACTGGGAGGGCTGGGGGAGTCTGCAGGGTCTGGGCTGGGTATGAAGAGCCTCCCCACAGCCCAGTGGGAAGGAAGTCTCAGGCCATAAAGGTTTCCCAGTATTTTCAAGGTGTCAGCTGTTGGTTCTATCCCAAAATCCAGGAGAGAAGAGTACTTGCTGTGTTCAGGAAATGCACCCCAAGTTCTCAGGGATGTAAAACATACTGAGCTCACCCCAGTGCTGTCCAGCACCCCAGCACATCCTGCTGCTCCCAGTGATCCCCCATTCCTTCTGCCAGCTCTTAAAGCCAAAAAAATCTCAAGCATAATGAGTAGTTTCGTTGTGGTAATCTTAGTGCTAAGCAAACTCAGAGATAAGAAACATGAACATGGTCCTTAATCTTAAACTACTTATTAAATTATTATCTTTTAAGTATTTTATAGGCTGAGGAGAACAGCAGCAGCTCCCAAAGACAGATCCTTTAAAGAGCAACCTGGGCTAGTGGAAGGTGTCCCTGTCCATGGCATGGAGTTGGAACTGGATGGTGTTTCAGGTCCCTCCCAACCCAAACCATTCCATGACTCCTGGAAAGAATGATTTAATGGTTGGACTCAGTGATCTTAGAGGTCTTTTCCAACCCAAACCGTTCTGGGATTCAATGAAAGAAAGCCAAGCACAGGCTGCACCCAGAACCTTGTGAAAAGGTCACACATGAACTAAGGTTTGTTTGTTCATAAATCCTGGGGTATATTTGCAGTCAGGAAAATCCAGGCTGAGATTCTCTTTTGGGAAAACCAGGAAGATTGAAAGAAACCTCTTTCTGACCGTGTCACACTCCCCTGGTGTGTAATTGCTGGTGACAAGGTCCCTGCTCGTGAAGGTGCCCAAGCCCCCAGCCCCACCTGCTCGTGTGAGCCCTGCAGGGGGCTGGTCACCCTTCACTGAGGTACAGAAAGGGCAATTGTTACACATCAGGACATTTCAGAGGGTGTGGAACAAGACAGGCATTAATTTGTTACTGTGGTGATCCTTGAGTGCCTTTAATCAGGTAGGATCAAATGCATCCTGTGCCACTTCTAGAACATACAAAGAATGCTCTTTAGTTCTGTTGCCCATTTTCAGGAAAGCTCCAATATTCCAATGAATCACACTCCTTTTCTTGTCTAATCACCAGATCCCTGACCTGGTACAGCCGTAACAATTCACTTAAACTATTTGTAATCGCAGGGCAGTGTCCGTAAATCAGCCTCTCTCTGCTGACTCTGCTGCAGCCTCATGGATTTACTCCAGGTCTGGAACTGCTACATTCATTTTTTAAACTGAACCTTCTTCTTTGTTGACGTGACATCTGTGAAGGTCACAGATATGTCTGTGTGATGCCATGTAGATAGTAGGAAGAGATATTGCTCAGCAGAAAAGGCAGACAGTTGATTCCAGCTGATGCAGATAAATTCTCCGAACTGCCTCGTACTGCTCCAGCTCTGGAGGCATCAGCTGCAATTCCCTGAGTCCAGCCATGAGGGACAGCTTTTCCATCCCTGCCTAATTCTGCTGAGCTGGGCAGAAAACTGGGGGTCTAGTCCAGACTGGGGTACTGCCTTCTGGGCTTTGGTCACAGGGCTCCTGAGAGCTGCTCCTCAGGGTTGTTGCAGTATTTCAGCAGAACTGGGGTCCTGTAAATCCAGAGGCAGAAATGGGACTAATGCTCAGAATATGGGAATTGCATCTTACTGAAATCCATGAATGTGCTCATGGGCTGGAGAGCTCTGAGTAAAGCAGGGGCCCTGCTAACTCCAACTAGAGCTGTTATTCACTGTTTTCCTCATTGAACAAGGGCTTTGTGTCTGTGTAATTAAACATCTGGTTACTTGTTCATAGTGCAATGAATTCCCAAGACACAGCAGAGTAAACTTGGCAGTGATGTGCAATAATCAGTCACAGACTGGTTTGGGTTGGAAGGGACCTTAAATACCATCTTATTCCACCCCCTGCCATGGGCAGGGACACTTCCCACCAGCTCAGGCTGCTCCAAGCCCTGTCCAACCTGGCCTTGGACACTCCCATTCTGTGCTTCTACAACCACAGAAATGGCAGGTGAGGAAATGAAGGCAGAGTTTATTCCTGCAGGGAGAGCCCAAGTCCTGCTGCAGCCTCAGTCCAGCAATCCCTGACCAGCACCACAGCAAACCCTCAAGTAATTTATTCAACAAATTCTGCCTCATTTTCCTGTCACAAATTGTCAGTATTCACTATTCACTTCATCACAAAGTAATTTCAGCAGACAATTCTTGATCTGAAGTTCACTCGTAGTTCATCTTCAGAATTAATTTCTTTTTGTTGGACACATTAATGGCATATTACTGGTAATGCCTCTAATGAGCCTTCCAACATGAGCACTTGCATCTGCAATCCAAAATAGGGTTTATGAAGATATTCCCCACTAGGTTAAAATTGATTTACAAAAAAATGTCCAGGAAGTTGCTAAATATTCATGAGAAGTGGATATAAAATACCCCAGAGCAAATGTGAAATCAGTTACCCAAAGATTTTTGGTGCCATTTCTGGGGTTTTTTGGGTTCCCTTTCTCCCTCTGTGGCTGCTCCTGCTCAGCCTGCAGAGATCCCTTTGGACAAACCCACTGCTCAGCTGCATTTGGTAGTGCTCCTCCTGCCTCTGCTGCCCAGTAACCTTCTAGGTTACACTTTGTCTCTTAGCAGACTCATTTGGAAATGTTTTTAATCTTTATCTAGAATTTCTCATTAAAACTTGCCTACATTGACTTTTTAAGCCATTCTCTCAGAGATATTGACTTCTCTGTGTTAAACACATAGTGAGTTAATGAGCAGCTCTGCTTCTGTCTTGAATCTTCTTGACTTTTTTTTGACTCAAAATCAAATCAACAATCCCTTGATCAAGAACATGGAGATGTCAGACACCAGTATTATTCATGCCTCTATTGAGAACAGATGTGTTTGATGCCTCTGTGGGGATGCCAAGAACAAAGGCAGGGCTGTTTTTGCCAGGGCCTTTGCCAGATTTCTCTGAGCTCTGTGCCCATCAGTAAATAACCTTATTTACCCGATGTGACCTGTGCCCCTGCTCCCACAGACAGAGGCAGAGCTGTCACTGGCACCTGAGGCCGTGACACCCCGAGGGTGGGGTGGGTGGGGGTTCTTGGTGGCAACTCCTCCTTCTTGAAGGCAACCCCGTGCCCTGGACTGTGCTTTAGTAGGAATCTTCTGTGGTGGGTTTGGCTCCTGCCACCCCCCGTGTGAGGGCTGATGGGAGTTGTGGTGGGAGCTCAGAGGGTGGGGGATTCCTGTGGGAGCTCTGGGGTCACCTGTGAGCCAGCAGAGCTGGAAAATCCTCCCTGGGCTGGAGGAGCAAACCCCATGGGCATGGCTGAGGTGAGGACTGTGTGACCAGGGCCGTGCAGGGACCTGCCCTGCCATTCCCAGCCCCTCAGCACGGCCCCCCTGGTGCCCCCTCAGCCACAGGACAGCCTGTGCAAGCAGCAATAAATAAGTGCAGGGACCTGCCCTGCCATTCCCAGCCCCTCAGCACGGCCCCCCTGGTGCCCCCTCAGCCACAGGACAGCCTGTGCAAGCAGCAGTAAATGCTGTTTGCCTCATGAGGATTTTGAGCTGCAATAGCAGATTCCTCCCCCTGGAGGCCCGTGTGGAGAGGCCTCGCTGCCTCCCCTGGCTGCAGCCAGCAGGGAACTTTGCCCCAGCACAAATAAAATCAGCTGGGCAAGTCTCTCCCTAATCCTCCCTTATTCTTTGGAGCAGCCAGGGCTGGAAGGGATTTGCAGCACGTTTCTGAGGATGAAATGGTGGCGATTGGCATTCACGCCAGGACTGCTCCTCGTGCACGTGTAATTTCAGGCACTCAGAACCTTGGCCAGACGAAGGGGATGTGCTGGGCTCGCAGGTGAGCAGGGAGTGTGGCTGGGACACCTGGGGCCTGCAGCCTGGAAGCGCTTCCAGCCAGTTCTGTGTGCAATGGAACAGCTTCCAGGAGATCTGTCAGCATTTGCGGGCCATGTATTAAAATGGGCTGCATGGAAATAGGCACAGGTCGAGGAGAAGTGGCAGCTCTGCCTGGAGGTTAAGGCTTGGCACTGCCCTGCCATGCCAGAGCTGTCAGAACAAATTACTTGTGCTGGAGGAGAACTTGTGTGAGCTTGTATTGCCCTAATTTTTGAAAGAATCCAAGAACATGGAGAAGGCTGGAGAGCTGCTAAGGCTTGTGCCAGAGCAGCCTGGGAATTCAGGGACAGGTGACCTCAGTGGCAGATGGTGGGCACAGCCCTGGTGCCCCAGTACCTGCACTGCTCCCTCCCACTGGGATGGACAGCCCACAGCCTGAGGCTGGGGCCTTAATCCTCCTCTTCCTCCTTGGTAAAGCACTTTGAGGAGGATGCTGAGCACCCTGAGTGTCCCAGAAAAATGCCACGTTCAGCACATGATCCCCCAGGGATGTTTGGAGAATGGATTTGCCAAGTAGCCAGAACAGTCCCTCAGAGAAACGTGGGCAGCAGAACCCCACATGCCAGCTCAGCCTCCAAGGAGCTTTTGTTAATGTTTTAAACTTGGCCTTCATCCTATTGTACCTCCTTAGTTAAAATGAGTAATGACAGATCGATTGGAGTGTTGATTGAGAAAGTGTGGAAGGGTTTGCTCTGAAAGCAGAAACTCTGATATCCCACACCAGAGCAGGGAGATCTCTCCTTAGAGAGCAGTGACCAAACATCCCATGGGGAAGCCTGAGGATCCTTTGCCAAACATCCCGTGGGGAAGCCTGAGGGATTCTTTATGCCCTTAGAGAACAGTGTCTGTCCCCTAAAGCAGAGGATGGGGGTGATGGGAGCAGAGTTGTGAGCA
Source organism: Hafferia zeledoni (assembly GCA_035583235.1). Taxonomy (NCBI): domain Eukaryota; kingdom Metazoa; phylum Chordata; class Aves; order Passeriformes; family Thamnophilidae; genus Hafferia; species Hafferia zeledoni. Next base: position 668,377 of record JAWWEV010000024.1, read on the forward strand.
CAGAGCTCACTGGCAACAGAGCTCCCCATCCCATCCCATCCCATCCCATCCCATCCCATCCCATCCCATCCCATCCCATCCCATCCCATCCCATCCCATC